>BOPP01000001.1:26737605-26897580 GCA_017312745.1 Gryllus bimaculatus | reverse complement strand
TCCTGAAGTGCAAAGTGAAGACGGAACAGGCATTCCTGCCTAATCCTTGAAATGGAGAAGAAGAAGAACAACAACAACAACAACAACAACAACAACAACAACAACAACTTTCTTTGATTTAGGAAACTTTTAAGAATTTGGAATAAGTAGTCTGGAATGCCTATTGGTCTTAATTTGTAGAGAAGCCCTTGATACCATATATAGTAAAAACGCTTTGGTTATGTCCAAGAATATTGCGATAGTGTGTTGTTTGGTATGGAATCCTTGCGCTATATATTCTGTGAGCTGTAATATTTGATGTGTTGTGGAGTGGTTAGGTCGAAATGCAAATTGTGTGACTGAGATTACATGTTTGTTTGTCATGAATTGTATTAATCATTTAATATAAGTTTCTCCAATAGTTTCGACAATGAGGGGAGTGGGCTTATTGGTCTATAGTTTGCTGGATCTTTGGGGTTCTTTCCTGGTTTTTGGAAGGGTAGCACTATTGCAATTATCCAATCGTTGGGAAAGTAACCTATTCTGTGTGCTGTGTTAAATATTGCTCTAATGCCTGCTATCAAATTGTTATTTAGTTCTTTTAGAACTTTATTCGAAATAAAGTCGTATCCTGCTGATTTCTTACTTTTTGATTTTTTGATTTCTTGTCTAACTTTTGATGGGGATGTATACTTGATATTAATTGGAGCTGTATATAGTGGTTTCTGATTGAATTCCTCTACTTGTTTATTAAAGTGATCCTTCTCGACTGGGTTTTGCTTGAACGACTTTTCAAGATAGTCAGCTATAAGAGATGTTTTCTCAATATCGGAATTTGCCACTTCTGAACCTAGTTTAATTTTTGGAAATTCTTGCTTTTTTCTTTTTATTCTATGTATGGTAGACCACATATGCCTAGATGATGGGTGGATTTCTTTTAAAAATGTCTGGATGCTTGCATATCTATGTTGGTCTAGTTTAGTTTGAACTATCTCGGCAGTTTGTTTAATTTTGTTTTTAAGTCTGATCGTCGTGTCATTTGCTAATAGCATCTAAAATTGTGTTTATTTTTAATTTGATTCATGATTTTTATTGTAATTAGTTGCTTGTTTATTAGGTTTGTTCTTTTGAGATATGTGGTAGAATTTGTGATGGATCCTTGTATGATGCTCACTAATCGTTTTACTTCATTATCTAAGTAATTTTCATATTGAATGTTTTGCGGATGTTTGTAGTTAATTTTTTTAAATTTTTCCTGAATTGAAACCATATTTATTTTAAGATGGTAGATAGAGAGGATGAAGTGATATGAGTAATTGGGTGTGACCCGAATCGAGTTCAGGAATTACTTTTTGATACATCGGGAAATCAATATGTTTTGTGATGAGGATATCTAATATGTCCAGAATTATATTATTGTTGTAAGGGTTAAATTGAGATCAAAACACTTAAATTGAGGGTGATAGCTATAGTAATTTTGTTTCCTTGAGAAGTTGTTGTGTTGCATCCTCAATCGCTGTTTTTGCTGTTAAGGTTACCTATAGGCATTATATTATTATCTCTAAACATTTCAGTATATATTTTTTAGGGAATAATTTATTAGGAGGTTTATACGCCGCTATTATGGTTGTGTCTTTGTTATTTATTTTGGTTTTTTGCTATAGTTTCGAGGTCGTTGCTCGAAGGAATGGTAATTAACGTATGTATTATATATTTGTGTACTAGTAAGGTCACTCCTCCTGCGACCGTCACTGAGAGACGGTCGTTGCGATAGATATTAAAACCTAGTATTGAAAACTTTATTTGTGGTAGCAGGTGAGTTTCTGAAATATAAGCTATTTTTATGTTGTACCTTGTTATAAAGTATCACAATTGATTCTCTTGCCTTTTTATTCCATACGCGTTTCAGTTGATAATGTTTGTTTCGCCCCATTATCGAGGGCTGATTCTATTAATATTTGAATTTGTGGAATGAGTGCGTTTATTACATGGTTGATGATTGTAGTTATTACCAACTCTTGGTGTGGTGGGAGTTCATTTGCGGGGGACCTTGGAAATTGTCTTCGAGGATTTGAAAACCAGGGATTTATGTGAGATCATTGTGTTGGGTTAGGTGTGGATGATTATTCGGTCGAGCTTTTTTATCTCGTGAGATTATCAATCATTAAAAGTCTGTTGTCTCTGGTTACCCCTCTGCTTGATTTTTTAGCAGTATTAAATAGACTTCACAACCTTACCAATTAGCCTTGTGATCTTTTTTACTGCATTTGCGACTTGTTTCTGTTTTAGATTCCGTGCATTTTAAATAGTAGTGGTTACCTAAACACCACACACATCGGAGCGCGCTCACATTTATATTGAGTGTGATCAAATCTTCAACAATTTTTACTTTTAATTAGTAATTTTTGATTGAATCTAGGAAATACCCTAATAACACTATATAAAAATCTATCTAAGGCTGGAATGCTTCTTCCCTTGTTGTTGTCCTCTAAATCTACAGCACAAGTTGTTAATGGTTTTCTGTCTTTTCCATGAAGGCGAGTTACTTTGATTACTAGGTATTTTTTCTCTAGCTCTTGGAAGATTTCTGTATCACTATATAATGTGTGAATATCTTTACTTACAATTGAAAACATTTTTATGCTTGGGTCACGAAATGTGTGGTATTCAATGCTGTTTTCATTGCAAAAATTTTACGAAGATCTCTGAAATCTTCTATTGAATTAAGTTTAATTTTCACTCTGTCTGCTTCTATTTTTGTTATGAAATCTTCTTTAACTACACTTTTAATGTCATTTATTAATAGTTGAAAAGTGTCTGCTTTGTGTATAATTATAGGAGGTATTTTAATCACTGTTTCCGCAGAACTAATATATTCGTCTTCATCTGTATCGTTGTTTAATGTTTCGAATCTATTTCCTGTAGGGATAGAATATCGTGAAACAGATGCAGTTTTTTATCTTTTGGGCTCACTTTGTTCTGTTGGAGCATGTGCTCTGTGTTGCAAGAGCGGCCAAATAGAGCGTTGGCTGTTTCGTACTTGCGTTTGAAGGTCCTGTAGTTGCTGTTGCAAATTGTACCAGTTGTTGATGCTGTTCCTGAAGTTGATGCTGCTGCGCCTGTATTTGTTAATGTTGCTGATCTAAGAGGAGCTGTTTTTGGTACTCCAATGAATATTGCATGGCGTCGGGCGTAGTGTTGTTCACAGCCTGCATCGCTTCTTTGATGCTCTGTCGGAGGTCAGAGCACGGTATATCGCGTTTATCTATATTTACTATTGGTTAAAGAGATGAATTACTTTCGAAAACACTGTAGTCACTTCACGAGCACTCGCAACTCAGGAGACGCCGACTGGACAAGAACAAGGACAAGGTAGCGCTGCGGTCACAACCTCTCGCCATCGCTGTTCGCCCGGAACTGAATATTAGCCTCTACGATTCATTGATGAAAAATGCCAAAGTCCAATGCCAGATGCTGTAAAAACGTATTTGAACAAAGCTATGTGTCAAATTTAGAAATTTACAACACATTAAAACACTTTTAAAACGGTCTAATGTGTCGGCAACGCCAGCTAGTTTTCAGTTGATTTTCGTTTTTCATTGCTGTGGATTTTTTTTGTGTTTTTGGGGGGGAGGGTTGTTGCTTTTTTGTTGCTTTTTTGTTTTTGTTCTTTTTTTCATCGGTATTCCTTGCAGTTGCAGGCTGATTTGTGCTAAAGATTTGTTAGTAACAGACATTTGAGTAACATTTGAAAAAAATTTGTTCGTTATAATTGAATTCTGTAAGAATGCATGTCAATACTTTCCCATGACATTTTCACTTTCAGCACTTCATAAAAATTATGTTGCGCATAAATTGTAATACATTGTCATTGAAATTGTTGCAACATCTGACAAAAATTTATTTCTGGAATAGCGTTTCTTAAGAATATATATGTTTATTTGTTTTAAAAAATGTATACATGTACCTTATATTTAGATTATATTAAGTAAAAACAACAGTAAACACTATTTGACGTATGGAGGAAGATCATCTGCGTCTTATTTTTTTAGTTCTAGAATCCCCTCCCATCATTTTAACTACAAATGTACTTGCTTCTAATGTTCTTACAGAATTTCAAACCAAAATAAAAACAATGCAACTGATGTTTTCAATGAACGTTTATTCAGAATCATAGATATATGTTCTTCTAACAATTCACACTTCCTTAAAAACAACATTTGAATTTTCTTGAATGCTTTTCGCTTTCCTTGATAGTCACAAAAATATTAGAAAAGGTTTTTACTCTTGAGAAAGCCAAGAAATGTTGTCCATGAAATCAATATAGGATCGGGCATGTACAACCCTACTCTTTGCAATATTATTTAACTTCCCTGAATTTGTTATGAGGAACAAAGGGTATTTTGGAGGGACAGGGCACCAGCTTGCTGTGATGCAAATATTGAAAAATTATTTGTATAGTAAAAAATATTGGATTATTTTCTGCGTTCTTGCGTATCTCCAGAAAAGAAATTCCGAGACCGAAAATAATAAAACTAATATTTTCACCTTTGAGAAATAAATACCATTTTTTACGATTAGAAACAATTCTGTAGGCTTAAGACTTCATTTCGTTACCTGAGAATGTAGCTCAAACGATGTTTACGTATTGAATATCTTAGAAAACCGACACTTTAAGTTTAATATCAAATGATGTATTATTTACGATATGCATTTACAGCTGGGCATTGATGTGCAGACTACCAGATACCGCTAACATTCAAATCGTGCGTCTGGGTTGTGATCTTTGGCAGTTGTTGAATGTCTTACGTTATTCTTTCTATAATTTTAAATTTCTATGCTCTTTTAAATTCATTCACGTAATATTGTAGGCTCGCGCGTTTTGATTTTGTTGTTGATTTATTTTAAGCTACTTTACTTCAGTTAATTTAAAAATTTGTTCTTTGTTTAGCACAAGTTTTCCACTACTACCTCCGCTTACCCGAGAACTAACTCTGCGCGAGAACTCTTGCATGTCACACCCATACCCTTCCCTATTCTTCTATTTCCATTCTAAGGGAGGAAGTTGTTAACGAATCGTATTTATTTGTTTTAAAATGTAACTTCCCTTGTAGAAACACAATATCAAATTAAAAAATGCATTTGATATTGTGACCTTCCCGTCGTACAATCTGTATTAGCATAATTTCCTAACATCTATTACGTATTTACCTGAGATCCACACTCTGCTGAACCAATTTTTCACTAATAATATTTTCGGCACGAGCGGCGTTGCAACTGGAAAATTTATATTGGGTCGTGGCACTGAAGTTTCCTCTTGTACAAGATAGGGAAAAATGATATTCTCATTATCTTATTGGTAATGGGAGTGGATATTATCTTTCCTAATCTACGAATAAAAAAAAAGATTTAGACATTATTCCACTACGTATTCAGTACCGTGCGCAGTGGTACTATTGTTTATTCGGTGGCGTGAATCTTTACCATCGCCACTTTCCTGTGTGACGCTGCCGATAAAACCAATACACAAAAACAAAAAAAAACCTACACAATAACACAAGAATCTAAATATAACATTCACACTTAGAGACAAAAATATTTACACTGTTTTCATTCATACTGTGCACTTGTAATTTTGATGGCCATGTACATTATTTCAAGCTTTACTAAAATTACATTCCATCACTGGGCCTTCTCATAAATATATTCCATACGCGCGGATATGGAATGTCTGCAGAATGTACACTTCCCTGAACGTGATTGTGTTGCCGTCGGCTCGCGAATCCGTGCTATCCACCATCCACAAAGTTCCATCAGCTGAGCTCACTATTCCATATTTCCACACATCCTATTAAATGCCGTATTTCTGACTCCCAATACCTTCTCTCTGGAAACAGTTCACTCTCCCGAAAACTCAATAACTTCCCGGCATATGCTAGGCCATGTCGGTTCGGAATCTATCATCCATCTGTGTCCTTTTTAGACAGTCCAGGCTTTCGATTGTTTTTTGACAATAAAAAACGTTCGCTTTCCTCTGTCACCGAGAACGTTTTGGAACATTTTATATTTTCGTTTCCTCTATTCTGATTTGGAACTTTTAAGAGGTTCTGAAAATTTTGCCTTTTAATTTGGCGCGTTCCCCAAAGTTCATTGCCCTCCGGTTCACCTGCTTTTCCGAAACACTACTTATTTCGAAAGCTACTTACATTAGTTGCCTATATTCAATTGTCTTTCGGTGTATCTTCCTGCCTCTGTAAGTTTTTCTTCTAAATTTGTTTACCCCCTTATCGATATGATTCCGGATTGTTCTCAAAATTGTTTATTTTCCTAACGCTTGTTTTCTATTTCGAAAGTTTCCCTGTTATTTAACGAGAATATAAAATTCGGTTCTGCGTTCACGTTGTCACTTGTTTCTTCTTCTGCCTACTTTTTTTCTAAATAATTATTTTCTAAAACAATAATACGGTTACAATATGGAAAATAAATGTTCTCTAAATATTTATTCACTATAATCTACAAATTTCTTGGAACAATTCACAACACGCCTTTAAAAATATTTGAAGTAATTATTCAATATTTTTTGACAATTATCTTTTCGTGATAGTCACAAAAATATTAAAAATCGTTATTACTCTTGAGATAGATATGTAACTGAACACGCTGCCTTGAAAATGTTACCTAATCACAGCTGATAACTAAAATACTGGTAGAGGTAATACAAAACAAACCTAACAAGACACTTCTTCACTATTCATTGTACACCCATATCCCTTCACAATTAGGTACACAAAAGTGTAGACCTCGACAAAATGTTAAATAAATGTCTTCACTATACGCATAAGAAACAATCTTCATCGATATCAAGCAACTATTAATAGTACTTCTAGTTGTTGCTGCGAGAGCGAATCTTGAATGAGTACTTATATTAATAATTTCATCAGTCTGCGCAAATCACAGTGTACAGAGCGTAAATAGTTTAAGATAGAGGAATCTAAGCCTTCTAAGCGTGACGTCACAAAGATGGCCACCATCACCAAGAGTTGAAATCCAGGTGACATTGGTAGTAACGATAAGTGCCGAACCAGCAAAAATTTAATAGAATGTCGAAGAATATCTCATCGGAATGATCGTAATATCTCATGTTGAAGAATATCTACTGTGTGAGGAATGTTTCTTTGAGGCCATTGGCCTCGAAATTTTATTTTCTGAGGCCCTAGAACACATTGTTTAGAAGTTATTTAACGATAGTGCTGACAGTGCTGCAGGTTGCAATTGACAATTATTTAGAAGAGTTTTTAAAGAAATCCTTCACATTTTTAAAGTCAAAGAGCAATTCGTCACGTCTTTAGAGACCTCATTTATAAAGATCGGTTACGTGTGAGAGCCGCAAAAGGTACGTTTACTACTGAAATAATATAGAAGACGATGGAAGTTTTTAAAGATATTCTGAATGAAATATTGGAAGAAGCTGACGAAGCAATCAAAACATTACTCCCCACTAAAAGTAAAGACAAGTACGAGATATAATACTTTCTTCCTTCTTTTCTTGGGGCTTCTTCCAGCTTCAGAGGAAGCCGCTTTCGACTATCTGCGCCGGGTACCCTCATGGGGACACATATTAACCTTTACCGTAGACACTGAAACACTAGCTCCTCGGTCTGTGGTCAGCAGACTAACAAGGCCCTCTACGTCAACACATACATAAGAGACAGGGGACCATGACACACGGTGGGTGTCGAACTCGCGACCCTTCAAACTGAGGCACTGAGTCGACACACGCTCTGATACATGAATTAATATTGGAATACTACCGATAATGTATGTATACATTTTGGAAAGTAACGAAAGGTAGTCATTTCGGATTGAGTTTTGCTGGAGTATCTTTTAGAATGGGTAAACACAACTGACGTTTACACTTTCTAAATTTGTAATATGCTAATACCAAATGTTTTACATGTAAAATTATTAGTGTCAGTCATTTAGTCAACGTCAGTTAGTCATTAGTGTCAAACAAACGTTTACGTCCTATTTTTTTATTCATACATTCATTGTTTGTATGTAGCTAATATGGGTATTACGTATTCTGTGATGTACATTTTGGTTCCTGTTTCATGGCTGGCTGGAAATAAATACCTTGGGCACGTCTGTGTTATAGTAATCAAAATGATTTTGATCCTTTTTCTGAATTTTGATTGGCAGTTGTAAAGTTTTAATTGCATGGTGGAGTTTTAATTGCATGCGTGCAACTAACCGTGATAATCAACGGTTTTTCATGATATTAATGAGCATTTAGTTAACTAAACGAAAAATAATAATCATTTTTCGTTCAGTTAACTAAATATGCTCATTAGTTTCGTTAAAAATCGTGGAGTGTAAATTTTTGTTCATGTTTCATGGTCGACTGGAAAAACCTGGGCTATGTGTGTGTTATAGTTTCTTAAACGATTTGGCTCCATTTCAGAATTCTGATTAGTGGAATTTCAAAATTTTTAAATTTTGGCTACACGCGTGCCATAACATATATAACTTTAGTTAATAGCACGCGTGTAATTAAAATTTTGAAATTCTACTGATCAGAATTCAGAAAAGGAGCCAAACCGTTTAATTAAGAAACTATAACACACACGTAGCCAAAGTATTTCCAGTCGACCATGAAACATGAACAAAAATTTACATCAGAGATTTCGCCACTACAACCAAAGAGTACTATATAGTACTCTTGGCTTACAACAACTACATTTGAATATAAACAACGAATAAATAAAACTAAATTGGCGAAGTAAACGTTAAGTTATCTGACTAAGGAAACAACATAAAATATTTAACGTGAATAAATTAAATGTTTTACATCTAAAACATTTGGTTTTAGCATTACAAACCTAAACTACTAGTGCTAAAACAGCACATACTTTCTTGCCTTTAGTAATAGCTACGTAATACGTTTGATACTAGTTATATAGTTCGATTTTTTAAATAAATTATAAAAATGAATAAGTGTTGAATCATTTGAAGTTTTAGCTATTCCTTTTCCTTTACGTGAAGGTTCTGAGGCATTTTCAAAACAATAAATAGCTCCAACTTGTTTGGTTAAATTTTGTTGTTCGGTAGTATAAAAGACATTTATGCAAATGGTGCAGGTCTCATTTTCGATAAAAAAAAATCCTGATTTTCTGAATGTTGCAAAAATTCAAAACTTTTCTACATTCTAATTTCTATCCAGCATAATTTATATTTGTATTATATCCATCAAATTTCAGCTTTGCTGAAAATCTAGTTAATATCAAAGGTAATATTTTCTAGAAGTGAGAGTTTTTCCATTGCTCCCACATTGCTGCCAGTACATCGAGGAAAGTGTAAGAACTCTTGTCAAGAAACTTGTCGCTCGATTTGAATGAAGCGCGCTACGCCCACGGTGTGCCGACATGCGTGTTTCCATCCCGATCCTCTAAAAAGCGTGCGAACGTCTGCCTTTGGGATAATGGCTTGTTATTTTGCAAGAGAATTATTCAAATAATTAGTTATTACAATATAAATACACGTCTTTACTTTTCCAAGACCACCTAGCAATCTCAAATTAATTCGATGGTTAAATCTAAAATTTATTTAAAAATAACTTATAATACTCTTACTTACTACTTCGGGTGGAAGAGATATTTTTACATGATAACTATATTTTGAGTTGAATCTGAGAATTTCTTTAGGAAAGTGTGAAATGGGATTTTTTTCTTGATATGGGATTTGTGTGATGAATTAATTTGTTTCTCAAAACCAGCATCATTTTTTCTTTAAATGTCCCCCTCGTATGTATTAAGAACTCTAAAAAAAGGCACTAATCTCATTTTTGGTGAACTTTTTTTCGAAATTACATAAAATTTACTTTTAAAAACTAAAGGATTTTTACGGCAGACAGTCAGTTGTAAAGAATTAGGTCTTTAAAGCAGTCATGTGCAATGTTTTTAAGCAAGAATATTTCGCTAGATTTGTGCCTGAAAGTTATGCACCTTTTAAAAAATCTCAAAAACCGCTCAAAAATTTCCTTCGTGTGAATAAAGAGACGATAAAAAATATGGTGCTTGTACCATTTTTTGCGAAAGTATTTTCGAAAAATATATCAAAACTACAAAATTGAAGATAGGGATGTTCGCCTTAGACAAAGTCTCTTGTAAAAAAATCAGATTTAAAAAAATGATTTAGTGTATTTAATAATAATATAAAGTATTTTTTGCTGGTTGGAAACACTTTTGCACGCTATCGTACATGTTTATTGTTATATAGCGTAGCAGTTAGAAATATTGCGAGGAAGAAAGCGATGTTGTTGCATCCCTAGTTTCGTTCCTAAGGGCCGGCAATAAGAGGTTTTCTTTCGAAAATTCGCCGTTTCCCGACGCACGATCATAATACATTCTCTTCTCATGAAATAAGTGCAAGAAAGGTAAATTTTGGATTCATTTTTGAGAAAATTTCGAAAATATTCCACGGGCTTCGTGTAAAGTGGTGTATGCACATCTGACTCGGCGCTCGTTCTACATTGAAGTATACGGTGCACTACATTGAAGTATACAGAGCACTCCCCACCCCACCGGACAACTAGCCACCTGAACGAGTCAGGGCCAGCCGCGGCGACCGGTATACAATGGGCGGCCGGGCGGTGCCCTGAAAAACAGAATAGTCGGTGACTGAGATTGTGTGCACTTACAGTAATTGTTACCGTGACGCTGATCACGCCAAGTGCTTCTTTTATTCGGTTGTATATATGTGTTAATTAAGATACGAATCGATACAATCTTCTGGTGATACGGCAAACGACTACAAACTTGGTACTTTCTTTACTGGCGAGCGGTAGACTTGTTTTCGTATGATTGGAGAGTGACTTTTGGATTGTAACGCAGGTAAAAGCACAGTAAACTGTTTTTGTATAAACATTTCTCTCCCTACTTTTTCATCCATTTCATAAAGTACCCCCAAAATTTAAAGAACATTTTTCAAAATCGCATAGCTTTATTAGTTTCAAAATCGCAGAAAGACTAGATCGATATTGGTATATTTATTTTGGATAAAATCCTACCGATCGTTAAGGCGCTAGTGATGTTCACGGACAGACAGGCAAACGATCGTTGTGAAAAAATAAAACATTTCGGTCTCGAAGACTCACAATTCGTGATATCTGACTACGAAACTTAATGGCGGAAGTAATTAACTACATATAGTAACACGATATATCCACTTTTTCTGTATCAGGGCTTCATTATACAAGTTTTCTCTCGAAAAATCGCCGTTTTTCGCAGCGGTTTTACATTATTTTCTCTATACTATGTTTATTACTCCGTTTATAAGTATGTATACGAGAGAGTAAATATTGTTTGTTTACCGGAGCACGTAAGCCCCCCGCCTGCTCGCCTACTTCACTGGTCGTTCGCACCACAAGGCGTTAATGAATCGACGTCCAAACATGAAGCCCGCGTGAGACTGATGTCATGTTATGAATCGCAATCCCATGCACACATTAGCAAATGGAAGGGTTCTGGCGAAAATATACTTTTCGCCATATTTACTAACAACTGATATCGTACTGCTAGAGCCTCTTAGAAACAGGAAGCAACCTTCATTCTCAGATCTAGAGGCAGTTGTATAAAGAGAGTAACAAAGGTAACCGAGAAACACATACGTTGTTCTGTGAAGTTTGTGACCATGGAAAGCATTACAAAAATTGCAATTCTATTGTTGCTTCTATTATCTGAATATAAAAATCAATAATTGAAGATCTGCACGTTTACTTTGTTACAAGTAGCATTCTTGAAAAGTAGAAAATTGATTGTTTACCTAAAAAATAAATTTAAAAATGTTATTTTATCGGAAAGACATATTTCTATATTTCCTTCTCGTGACGAAACAAGAGACGTTTTTTTCAAAGGAGTGTGAATCGTCCAAACTTGTTAATCCCGTAAATATATTGGACAGTGACAATGATGATTAAATGTACACAGCTGGACCTGGTAGGGTAGACTCACCCACATGTATCACCTGATAATAAAGAAACTGACCGAGATAGTTCGTCTTCTGTTTTCTTCACCTGTTCTTTGTCGTCTATGTACTGTTGTCTTTACGTGACAAAAACAAAATTTACCAGAAGTTACCATATATATTGTGGCGGCACAGAGTTTATAGGCAATAAATTCACGTATAAATTAAAATTAGATTTCGCTTGGTTCTCTCGAAAATAACGTAATACTTAGAAACGCGCAGTTACTTTGTATCTGAAACAGTTGCACGGCTTTGTGCAGCTCTTCCCTCCGCACGCCTGTGGGGACCTCCAAAAGAAGCGCACCCCACGACGCCAGGCCGCCCCTTTCAGTCTTGTTTGTGCGCTGACGCACATTGGTATAAAATACCTAAAACCTGGCCAAAAATCGAAAAAACAGTTTCTAGTTGAACATGTTTAACTCATGGGTTGGCCACACTATTAAATCCCGTATGTAAGAACGGCCAAAACTTGCAAGTGAAAGCTGTATTTCAGTTTGAACAAAGGTTTCTATTGTGTTACGGCCAAGTCGGACAAATATTTTAGTGCGGAGTCGAAGCCAAATATTTTTGTTCTATGAAAATAATAATTCCAATTTTGAAATGGAACATGTTACAGCAGGTATGTACTTAATTATAAGCTCTTGTTTAACTATTTTTTTCATATTAAACACGTTTTCTTAAATGAATTTTCGTGCCGGTAGACAAGAAACTTTATTTTAAAGAATTAATGGAAAAGTAGAGATAAGTTACAACACCCACAATATCCCTCTTTCATTCAAATTTCTTCATGATATTTATAGTATATACATCACGATCATTCTATAAAATCCTGCGATAATAAGTCATGTTTTAGCGGTAGCTGCAATATCCTGTTGTTTTTTTCTAATTTTATTAAACTTAATTTAAAACTATAAAGTCCAGTCCTTGTTCATAAAAAGAATATATAAATCGATATTAATTGCATATAAAGGACAATATACTAAAAAATATTGATGAAATACAACTTTCTCTCCCAACATGTACCTCTTAAACAATAGACAATCCCGCAATAAAAATTCAGAGCAGTCTATTGTAATCTTGTGAAGCAGGAAAACGAAGGCATTTTGTTTTCTTTGTTGCATTCACATATAATTTGAACATTAAAAATTGAATTTTGTTATCGAGAAAGAACCAAAGTTACTAATGACTGTCGGGAAAAATATTATTTATGATGCGAGTAGTAAAAATTGCATTTAATTTTGCGAGAAAGTGTTGTTACGACACGAGACTGACAGGACGAGTAGCGCAATCCTGCGAGAAAAATAAAACCACTTTTACCACGCGTATCATACAATATTTTTAGTCAGCATTACTGACTTTCGTTTTATTTCAATGCAAATGTTACTGATTGGATACCATATTACATTAACCCTAGATTACAAAGGCGCCCTGTACCAAGCGTTGTTACAAAAGGTGTAGTTTGGCAGACTATTTCGGGTTAAAATAAAAAACAACTAATTTTTACAATGAAACATTAAATTTAATGGATTGAACACGTATGATAAGTAGTTATAAATACATTTTAAAGGGGTTTATAGATCCACCTAAATAACTTAACTCTCACAGCAGACACTTGCTTGGTGCTGTGCACACATGGCTTTTGAGAAGCTTCCGCTGAAGTAACTCGTCACGCGATCTTTATTATGATTGTCATCGACTCTTTACGAGTGCTAAATGTTCAGAACAAAACTTAAATGTTACAAGACAAGGATTTTGTATTTATTACTTACTACGAGTATATTAGCGAATAAAGCTCTAAAATATCACAAAATATCACCTTCACTACAAAGACGTAGTCTATTGGACGACGCGTGTTTATTTGATGTATACCAGAAATACGCATGGGCACAACGGTACGTGTATTTCGCCGGCTAGTCACACAATGAAGCTACAAAGAGTTTGAGAAACGGTGAGAGAGGGGAAGGGGTGGGGTTAACTTGTGGCAATAGTTGCGCCGTCTGACAGACGTCGCCTTTGTAATCAAGGGTTAAGAACTGTTGTACGCGATCAGACAAAAGTGATTCGTTTTATTTGAAGATTTGAGCATCGTCTCAATTTCAGCATGCAGTGCATCTAAAAGTAAATGATTTTACTAATAGTTGTCTAAAATATCATATGTTCAAATGTTTCAAATTCGTAATGGAAAACGCAAATAAAGTCATTTTTATTACATTCTTCCACATTTTTTCCAAAAGTCATCCACCATATTTATTCTGTCATTTGAGTTTTTCATTTTGATATTTTATTTGTAATCATTAAGTTCGAAAACCCCAATATACTAATTTTTGTTTCATTTTTCCACGTTTTTCCACATGTCATCCGCCATATTGAATTCAACATTTTGAATTTTTCATTTTTGATATATTCGTGTTTAGTGAGGTCGAAAAAAGCAACGTAAATCCCAATATGACCATTATTTTGCATTTTGCTAGAGTGTTTAAATTTTAACCACGTTTTAAGCATTTCATCCCACTGAGCGACATCACGACACTTTTCACCACTTATACCCCAACCCCCAATACCCACCTGCTATAGAGAGCTCTTTATGGCAAAAATGGGAAATCCCTGGCTGTGTTAGCAAAACAATATTGCCCAAAATAAATAACTATGACCACCTGCGTCGAACTCTACATGTAGCTGCCAGTTTGTTTCTAATACCAACTTTGAAAGTGAGAGCGTTCTGAAGGATTTTTCCCCTCTGCGCAATAGATTTAGATCAATGAGAATGCAAAATTTCTAGAGCAAAGATAAGAAGAGATTTCGGCAGCCTCCAGGGTAGGGAATACGGGGAGGGAAAGCACTCCATGCGTGAACGCACACCGGGCCAGTCGAACCTGAGCGATGTCGTTCTTTTACTTTAGATCGGCTCCCCGAGCGCTCAAGTCGCGTTCGGGCATCCACATTCTTAGGCTTTGCTCGCCGGATGCATCATTTCAAATTGAATTGAATTGATGCCTTATTTTATATGGCGAGACTCACGTCATGAGGCCTGCTCTTCCGTCTGACCGCGCAAATTTCGCTTCATTTCGCATCCTAGCCAAGTTAGTTAGCTCGTGTGAGCTAGGGTAGCAGGGCATGCTAGGTTTCTGCCGTTACTCTTAGAACTATTTTAGCGGAAGGTGGTTTCCAGAAATGTCGCAACCTGCCGCACTCGATCACGGACTGACGACGAGTGCACATATAAATTTGCCGTAATGACTGTGCTGATCCGGAGAAGACCGCGCCGCTCCCTGCCGAAAGGAACTTCTAAATGCCTATTATTCATGGCAGTTCTCTTTGTGACTCCGAGGTGAACGGACGTGTTTCTGTTTCCATCCCGCGAGTGCCGAAACGTTAAACAGTGCTAAAACAGTTTTTATAGCTTAGTTGTCGAAAAATATATTTAGTATCTGAATAAATTGAAGTAATTTTCAATCAAATAGTGGTGTTACTAAAGAAAAATAGTGATTAACGAATTATTAAGTGATGGCCTCGGCAGTGCCATTGCGAAGCCATAGTGACCGTCGCAACATGGATCAATATAATGAAGCTTCCGCAAATCAACAAATAATGTTCCAGCAACAGTTAATAGAACAGCAAAACATAATACGTCAGCATCAGCAAATACAACTACTTGAACAAAAATTATCGCAAACAGCATTTACAACGATGCCAGCCAATGGGCAATCAACCCTGTAAGTCAAACTCTTTCAAATAATACAAGTGAATCTCAATTAAATACTGCAAGTGGTGTCACTAATTCTAAGATAAGAACAACTCTTGCAAAGTTACGTATAGAAATCAAAACGTAAAAATTATGATGATCAGGACAGACGAGTCGCGCGAGGGAAGATAATCTTCTTTCAATGTCGTGATACGAACATATTTGAACTGCTAAGTAACAAGAAAATGTTGAAGTAACTCACAAACCAACAGATTTAATAACGCAACATAACCTCCGCCTATATTCATTCCAGGAGTAGAAGATATAACTGGAATGAAGAACATAATTCAGAAGTTCTTAAAACAGAAGATTACACTTACAAATGCTATATAATCAGCAATGTAAATAATGCCGGCAACATCCGATGCATTTCGCACCGTCGTCAAGCACTTGAAAAACAAGAATATTATGTTTCATACATATCAGATGAAAGAAATCGAGCATTCAGAGAGTATTGAAATATATCATCCGTCAACGATGTTGCAATGCTCAAGAAGAAATAGAAATCTTGGTCACAAGTTCGTCAAATTTATAATGCTAAACATGAGTTACTAAGACACCATTAATCCATATTTTTTGTTGACCTAGAACAAGCAAAACAATAAAAGTTTATGAAATAAATCGTCTTAACAACTGTATAGTTTCGTTCGAACCTTTCGCAAGAAGAGGAAATAGTACAATGTAAAAACTGCTTGACCTATGGTCACACTAAAAGTTATTGCACGAAACAAAGCGCTCATGCGGTGCGGAGAAGGCACGATTGAAGATTGTGATAAAGCAAAAGATAGCATGCCAATGTGCGACGATTGCGAGAGAACACCGTCCAACATATAAAGGATGTATCATGATATCAAACTCTTAAAAAAAGAGATTCCCTGAACCACAAAAATATTGCATCAAAAATCCAAATGTCGTCCATCAGAAAGGACTTCCGCAAACATTTCTCAAGAAAACACAGTGCAACCTTCTACAGTAATCACTATCTTACGCGCGACTCTTTCTAACAAACAGCCGCCTGCGGAAAGTGAACTTGTAAAAATTGTACAATAATCGTTTCGCAAATTTGAAAATCTCCTTAGTAAGCAAGGGAAAAATAAGCACGCTAATAAATCTCATGTCGAAACTTCTATCAAAATGACGAAGCAGTTAATCATCACAGCCTGAATGCAAAACAGTATCGACTCGAGAAGACGAGAAGTCGAACTTTTTCTCATAATAATGAATAGATATATTATTAGTGTCCGAAACGCACTTGACGACTAAGAGCCATATTAAAATTTCCGAACTTTACTACGTATTCAACAAACATCGAGTGGAAATGCCATGGAGGCACCGCCATCATAATAAAATTCTAATTAGAAGAATAGAGAATAAGAATTTACAAAGCAACGACAATCCAGATCAATGACTCGCATGGACCTTAACCATTTCAGCCGTCTATTGTCCACCTAAACATAAAATAAAAGTGAACGATTTCAAGAACTTTTTTGAATCACTTGAACAAAGATTCCTCGTCGTGGAGATTATATGCGAATCGAAACTTGAGGTTCCAGACTAAACACAACTAGAGGTGAGGAGTTAAACAAGCTATTATCTCCATGAACTTGTCGTACCACTCAACAGGCAACCTACTTACTGCCAACAGATACCTGCAAAATTCAGATCTTATTGATTTCTTTATTGTAGGCATTTATTCCAATTTTATACAAACTGAAGCATCGCTTATCTCAGCTCGGACCACACTCCTATTATCTTAAAAATTAGTACACATACGATAACTTCAAGAGAACAATTGAACCTAACCAACTCAAAAACTGAGATTGGGATAATTCCAGCTTTATATGAAGATAATTTAATGGTTCAGCTTCCGCTGAAGAATAAAGATGAAGTAGGATGATGCATGGAACATTTAACGAGATGTATACAAGACGCAGCATGGCATCCACTCCAAATTTCAACAATAAAAATATACAAGTATACTTTCCAAGCAATCAAGAAAAAGTTTGCATCAAAAGGAAACTAAAGAAACTACAAGAAACAAGAAATCCACTAGATAAGAAAACTGAACAGAGCAACTACAGTTTAAAATTGCACTTCAAACTTTGAAGAATAACGAAATGAATAAATATCTTAGAACTATCCCCTTTAAGAATCCGATTATTCATGTGTGAAGGCACTAGAAGATTTAAAAGACCAACTCAACCAATTCCCCATACGCAAAGAAGATGGTTCCTGGGCAAGAGTAACGCGGAGAAGGCAGCAGCATTTGCACACACCTTGCAAACGTATTCCAGCCTTATCCATCAACTGAACCAGAAGCGGAACGTGAGATACGAGCATATCTGAAACTCGCTTGCAAATGTCGCTGCCCATTCAAGCATTCACAACTTATGAAATAGAAAAAGCTATACAAAACACCGCCCCACAAAGCCCCAGGACATGACTTAATAACCGGCGAAGTGTTGAAGAAATTACCAAGAAGGCAAAAATACTAATAACTTCAATATTCAACGCAGTATTAAGAATTGGACATTATCCTTCTCAATGGAGGTAGCTCAGATAATTCTTATACCAAAACCCGGTAAACCAACTCATGACGTTCATCGTACAGACCTATCAGTTTACTACCAACAATTCTCGAAGGCACTAGAGAAGCTGCTTTTACAACGCCTAAACTCACATAAATAACAAATTTATACACATACCAGTTTGATTCAGGAAATTTACTCTACAATCGAACAAGTATAGAATAGTAAACGAAATTAATAAAGGTCTGGAAGAAAGCAAATTACTGTTCAGCCGCGTTCATAGATGTCGCTCAAGCGTTCGATAAAGTGTGGCACACTGCCTCTTATATTAAATTAAAAGATCTTTACCATCAGAATTCTACATTATTTTAAAGTCATATCTCCTTGAAAGGTTTTTCCAAGTAAAAACAACAAGAAGCTTACTCAAATTACACCCGCACAGTCTGGTGTGCACAAGGAAGCGTTCTGGGACCTGTCTCTATCTTCTTTACACAGCAGATCTTCCATATCTAAAAAGTCACAACAGCAACATACGCGGACGACACAGCGTAATAACGAGTCATGAAGATCATGAAAGCGTCTGAAGTGCTCCAGGAACACTTAACAAATTATCTAATGAATTTAAAAGATGGAGAATCCGAGTGAATGAAGCAAAGTCTACCACGTGACCTTCACCAATAGAAAGAATACATGCCCTCAATCAAAATGAATGATAAACTAATACCACAGGCAGACACGGTAAAATATCTAGGTATGCATATATAGACGTTTAACGTGGAAAAAACATAACACTAAAGAAAAGAACTAGACCTCAAGTTAAAAAGATGTACTGGCTCTGGGACGCAAATCGGCTTTGTCACTCAAAACAAAATATTGTTGTACAAGTACAGCTAATGCCAATCTGGACTACGCATTCAACTATGGGGTACTGCAGCAACTCAAATCTAGAAATATTACAAAGGTTATCAGTCAAAGCTATTGCGCGCTGCTGCTAATGCTCCTTGTATATTTTCCAATGTAATTCTTCATAATGCTTGCAAGTAAAAACTGTTAAAGAAAATCACCAGTTCCAGTTTCAGATACCAGCAGAGGCTTGAAAACCATCCATACCTGGGCTAAACTACTGGACAACAGCGAGGACACAAGACGACTGGCAAGACATACCCTTTAAGATCGTGTACAGATTCAGTTGAGTTGCCACTGGGCAAACATCACTGTCCAATAATAAACTGTGTTTTTGTGTATGTACATATGTCTGAAGATTCACCGAAAGTTATGTATAACTAATTGTGAATAAAGCAGAAGTTAAAAAAAAAAAATTATTCATGGCCTTGCCCTCTCTAAGAACGGTCTCAGGCCGAGCCCCTCCCCCCTCCCGAGTCGGCCACGAGGTCGAGAGAACTGGTGGGTCATTCGCCTCCACGAGAGGCCCCAACGAGGACAGCTGAGCACGATTACGGTGACGTGGTGGTTGAAATCCAGCAAAGATTTAACAGCTCTTTAAGAAATTATTTTAAAAAGCAAAAGACTTGTTTACTCCTGAATTAACAGGAAATTTAAATATTTACGTGTATAAATTTGTGTGGCTGTGCTTTGGCTTATTTTGTAATTGAATTCATATGTTTAATTCTAATGTTACATTTTTAATTGACGCAGTGAGCTCACCAAAATATCTATCTTTTGTAATATTTCGTCATAACATTAAGTTTTGTTCAATATATCAACATATATAAGCGCTGTCTATCTCAACAACGCTCACCCTTTCCTAATCCCCGAAACGAGGTATCCCAAACGTCTTTGAGCTAGCCGGCGCCCCAACAAAACGAACAACGAAAAGTCGCGTCCATTACAAGTGCGTGTTCACGGCACTCACCTTTTCCCGTTCCACAGAGCTCAGTCAATCACCGCTGTTTTTCACTTCACTTGCTTCCACTTGTAAGTTAGCGCTGCTCTTCACCGATGTTTCCACGGTTCACCCGGTTGGCTTCGCATCTCTCACAAGTCTCTCACCACCATCGTCACACTCACGCGCTACCGTCCTTTTCTGCCGCAAAACGTCGTCTGCCTGGCTCGACTCGCGCCTTCCCGTTCACCCGTCCTTGAATCATTCATGTACTGATTCCTTCCAAAGAAATCTTATTGACCGCGTAGGAGCGGATCCAGGGGTTGATTGATTGATTGATTGAATGATTGTTGGTGATTCCGGGCGCGTCAAATACTAGGGCTATTAGTCTCGTAAATGTAATACATGTGCCGGCGCCGGTGCCGGTACCTTCATATGAAATTTCGATTCAAGATGAAGTTAGATGAAGATTTATAGCCCGAAAAAATATAGCAGGATTCTTCTGGGGATGATAAATACGCATCGGATATTGGGTACTACATAGGTCAGAACGACATCTCTCATTTCACTAAAGTTAAACTGCTTGAGGATCCTGGGACACCGCCTTCACTGACGATTTCCCGTACAACATCGTGTCGAAGAAAGGAGAAGAGAGAAAGAAATACGCTCAAAGGTCGCATTTTGATAAGCACCACAGGCTCGTATTGTCTCATAAAGACCGTGGATTATATTATAAATATTGTGCACTTTTCACCACATGATCAACTGGAATTTACGAAAAATCGTCGAGTCTCAGCCGTTTGGTAGAAGAACCGCTCAAGAGTTTTTGTCAACCTTTTAGGAGAAAAAGGCGATTTTGAAAATCACAGCAAGAACCAGTTTCATCATTGGACTGTAGAAGCAGGCAAACTTTTTCTCATAACGTTCCACCAACCAGCTCTCCAGGTAGTTAACACAGTTTCGACACATCGGAAGATGCAAGTGCGAGAAAATCGGGATCGGTCACGACCTATCGACAGATCTATAATTTTATTATAGTCGACAGAACATTCCTTTTTGTGAGCACAGAGGTAATGGGATGTTGTACCACGACAGCACCGAACAGGACCACTCTGCGACCAACGACAACAATTTTAGAGTACTTCTGTTCAAGGTTGAATCTGGCTATGAAGCACTTCGTCGGCATTTGGAAAACACATTTTCAATCATCAATAAAACGGCCAGAATCATCTTATTGTCGCTTGCAAAGAAGAGATTCAGCAAACCGGTGTTTTTTTAGTGAAAACCATTCCTGCGTTTTCCATTATTTTTTGACGAAACCACAGACTGATCTCATACAAAACAGAGAAGTCTTTCGTTCCGTTACTTCCACGACGGCGTTATCAGGGAGGAGTTCATCGCGTTTTGTAATGCCTAAGTTGTGATTCATTTCGAAGACGCAACTGAAGAGCAGCGATTTACAGAAGTTGCATTGACACACACCGTTGAATATCTCCTTAAAAAATTCGACCTTTATCTTACCAGAGGTGCCGGTATCGTAACAGACAGTTGTTCGGTGATGGCTTCTGATACAAAAGACGCTGTCTAGGAAGTGCGGGCCTTGCAAAGCGTTGTCCGTCCAGCAATCACGTGTTGAACACTTCCTTGTCAACGTCTTCAAAGGTATCATTGAGTTACAATGCATCAGTGATAATGAAAAAACTTGTTGCTTTCGCTAATGCTTCTGCGAAAAGACACAAGTTTTTTCGAAGAGTACTCGGTGGGAAGTCATTGCAAGGACTTTGTGAGACTCGCTGGGTCGAGAAGCACGACGGACATGTGTAGTTCCGAAGAGTAACAGTGAAAATATGCGACGCTCTCGACGAGATTTCGACTTGGAATGACTCGAATACGGCGTCTGATGCTCAAACTTCAGTCAGTCCTGAAGTATTATCTCGACCGCGTGCTTAATGACCTAATAGGTGATTAGAATATTTAGATAATAGTACATTGTGAATTCAAAAATGAAAATTGTGATTGTTGAACTGATAGATAATTCGCTTAAATTGTACAGCTACATTTTGCTAGGGTGACTGCTGGGATTCGCGAGTACAGGGGGAAACTGAAAGTGGTGAGGAGTCGCTCGCCTCTGCCCATACCAAAAACACCTAACAGCCTACCGCACCGAATTGGATGTCATTGTCAAATTGACATCTAATTTGAGGATGACACCGAATTGGATGTCAAAGAAGCTGAAGTACAGAACTTTTTATAGATTCTTTAGAATTACATACCTAATGATAATAACCTAATGAATTATATATCTACCCCCTACCCTACCTATAATTACACTAAATGTCGTTGGTAAATTTAAATTACTTTCATTTTGGATGCTCGGTATAGTTTCTAATTGTATAGAAACAGTTGTGCAGCAGAAAATATTTTACTTGGAACTTTAACTTTTGTAGCAAATCAAATCGTTTAATGTGATTTGGCAAGGTCTTGTAAAATAATATAACGTATTGTGTGTGAATTTTTTGTAGTGAGCTGTTGATACTGTCACCTGATGAATATGATTACTGCGTCGAGTGTTATAGTTATAATATCACCGTTTGCTGAAAATATATTCCCGCACTTAACTAAGTCATTTTTAACAAAACCACTGATCCATACATCAACAGACGAGGTACTGGTAAGATATCTAGATTAATAAAGAGAGGCTTACAAGGATCACGTGGAAGGAATTTGCTTATTATTTGTATAATTCTTTTTTGTACTCTAAAAGTTTCGGAGCTATGAGATATAATTCCCAGAATAGTATGCCATATCTCAGGCGGGAATGAACATTCGCGAAATATACATATTATGGAATAGAATGTTCATGTAGTCCTTAATCGTGAACAAAAATGCCCTTTGCGCCCACTCTGGCTTTTCATGGGTCACAACCGTGTCACAATTACATAAAATAAATATATAAAAAGCAAAGCACGGAACCACGAAACGTTCTCGAACACAGCTCTCCGTCTTATAACACAGGAGCCGGGACACATGCCCCGTCACCCGTACGCAGCTTACATTCTAGACTCGGTTTTAAAATAAGCATAATACTTATCCCACAAAAACTAAACTCAATGTAATGTTTATAAAAAATAATTTTTACAGACGAGCACATAGCACTGCACTTCCTAATTTCAATCACTTCTCTTGACGCACTACATTTTCGTCGGACGAAGACATCACAAAAGAAAGCGCCGAAGTCTTCTACAAGTTAGCCAACTGCAAACGAACGAATGGAGAAAGGAGAGTCAAATAGGCTCAAGAACATAACGACCGAAGAACATTCAGATGTGTTGCCAGCACTAGCTGTCAAAACGTCCTATTCTTATAATAATCGCTCTTTTTAAAATGAAAACAGTACGAGAAGGCAAATAAAGCTTGAAAAGTACATAAAAGTTGGAAACGTTTCCTGGAAACTTTCCATTTATGAGTACATGGTGATACATCTTGTAGGATCCGCAGTCCAGCAGTAATCCTTCAAAAGTTTAAGAGACCACTTCTCTCATATCGTCTTTCAATGGCAGCGATATCTTGGTAAAATCGCTCACCTTGTTCGTCATTCACATCTCCAAGGACAGGTGGGAAAAAATCCAAATGGGAATGAAGAAAATGTAATTGCAGATACATGTTGTATCTCATTTACTTGTTCCCTTTAATTCTCACTCATTACATTTCCCAAGAGTTTGTCGCATAGTGCATCTTTCAATTCAAGTCAAGCTGCCTTCTCAGTATGTTAGCAATTAATCAAAGGCAAACAATCTTTTATCAAGTCCCGGATCTGAGGCCTAATGAAAGTTCCTTCTTTAATTTTTGCAGTAATAATCTTAGGAAATTTAGGTAATAATTGAAAACCTTGGCCATCTTTGTCCATTGGTTTTACAAAATTCTTCATGAAACCTCATTTCAAAAAGTGTGATGGCAACAGCACACTTTCTTTGTCAACAAGGGATTTATGTGACATCATTTTCATCAGGAATAAATATTTCTCTCAAATGCTACTCTTCGATTATATAATGTTCTTTCCTTACCCTACTATCCCAGTTGTACAAGAAAGCAACAGTTCTGTGGTGGCCATCACTTACCCTTATATGTCTTTGGTCGAAAATACAACTCGTACGCCATTTTGGTGATCGGAGAAGTGGGATTTCTTTGCGACTTAATCGAAAACTCGCTACACACATAACAGAAAAGACTTGGTAAATTAACAGACTTCCTAGATATCGTAGAATATAAGAAACAGAACATACACAAACCATATTTTTCACGTTAGCAGATTTACACACTTCAATAATAGATACTATGTAATTTCACAATCGATTGACTGATGCAAGTGCAACTTCACTTTACCTACTCTAAGTGCTTATCTCCCCCTCCCCTCTCTACTCCCAACACTAGTCAGTAATATTCCTAAAATACAGAATGTGATATGCGCTGCAACAGAATAATTAACGCAACCGAGCGCAGATAAAATTGGGTTTCCAGAAGAAAGTTTAGGTGAAAGGGAAAAATAGTTTTCACTATTGTCATCAGGACACTGAACTACAAAACAATTACATATTTTTGTTCTGTGAAAAATTTCATTATTGCACTGTGTTATTGGTATATGGATTTTCTAATATGTTTAAAGTACAATAAAGTCAATCTGATATACATAAAACATGCGTCAAATATATGTTATTACATTTTGTACCCTCCCCTTTTCCGAAACAAATGCTCTTAAGTCTAAATCTCAAAAAAAAAGAAGTCTCGACCCGCGCGTGGCGAGGGGTTTGTTTTATGCTCCATGGAATTGAAGTGGATTCGTCTCCGTGCTCACCATCCATCATGGAGTCCAGCAAGGGGACACACCTCTGGGGTGCCAGGGTTGGCTCGGAGATATAGTGGGGGGATGTCACAGCGCGGCCCCGCCGTGGATCCCCCCGCTCACCCTGGAGTTCAGTCCAAGACCTAGTTCGAGTCGATTGATCGGGAGTGGGTTAGCTAGGAGAGTCCGTCTAGAAGAGTCAAGAGGCCAAAGAAAGCGTATTGGGGCCTACAAGATGCGGAGGCCTCCCCTCTGTCGCCAGGACTCTCAGGAGTTCGCACAGCGAACTTGGCTAGAACGGATCCGCCCACAAGAAACCAGCGTCAAGGCGACAGTCAGGAACGCATCCACACATCCCTAAACTCCCAGGTCAACCATCCCCTATGACATGGGTCGCAATGCACGGAAAACACATGGGTGGACGTTCAGCATACAGAGAGGGCCAGTGAGGAAAAAAAAAGAATGAAAAGTGTTGTGGCGGTTAAGCCGTAGTTGCGCCCACCGCCACTCTTACCCTCGGCGGCGCCACGTCACCGGGGTCACGGCGTGCCCAAGCAGCGCCGGAGCGACGTGAGCTTCTGCGGTGGAGGGGTGGGTTCGGCACTCCCCCCTCGTCCGCCCTACGCTTGGCAGCGTGGAACGAGTAAAAACAACCTCCGTGAAGTTGGCCGGCAAAAATCTGGGATTTTAACCAAACTCGGTACATCGTTTGCCCACCAAAATTTTTCGTTTGCTCCCCTCCCAAAAAAAGTTACGACGCGCAACAAATTTTAGGACCAAACTTTACGCTGGCCGAAAAAATCTGAGGTATCAACCAAACTCGGTACATCGTTTGCCCACTCACGCAAAAAAAAGTCAGGCGCAAAAGAAATTTCAGGACAATCCAGGCTAGCCGGAAAAAATCACGTCTTTACACGGGACTATGTATAACGTTTGCCCATTATTTGCCCACCAAAAATTTTCGTTTGTACACCCACACAAAAACGTACGTGAAACAAATTTTCGGGACCACCCAATTCTGACCAAAAAAATGCAGGTATTTTGACGAAACTAATTATACTCATCTCTTGTCTCATCTCTTTTACTCATCTTTTGTCGAGGTTTGCCCATCAAAAATTTTCGTTGACGTCCTCCAAAAGAAAAGTTAGACGCGAAAATAAATTTCGGGCTAACTCCACGCTAACTGGAAAAAATCTGAAATTTAACCAAACTTCATACATTGTTTGCCCATCAAAAATTGTTGTATGTCTGCCCACACACAAAAAATGGTATATGCAATAAAAATTCCAAGACACCACGCTGGCCGAAAAATTTAGGTTTTTTACTAAACTTGGTGTATGATAAGCCACACGTCCAGGCATGCCCACCAAGAATTTTAGTTTGCCACCCACAAACATGTGAAGGAAATCAATTTTGGCTAAACCAATCCAAACATTCTCTAAGGAATTACGCACATAATTTGTTTCTTAATGTCTCATAATTAATAATATAAAAAATAGTAATACATTTGTAACGTAATTTGTCTTATATACTCACATTAGATATACTACAATTTTTTTTACCATATTACTCAGATTAGATAAACCAAAATGTATTCATAGGGGGCTCCAGCCAACGCAATCGCTCATATGATCGGCTAGGCTAACTCCTACGCTGATTTAAAAATTATGATATTGAGCAAACTATTACTTAAAGTGTGTTCTCGTTTGCACAAGAAAGATTTTCATTTGTCCAGCCACAAACACGGAATTAAAAGCGGAAGGGAACTCCGGCCAGCGCATTTTCTAATATCATCGGTCGGGCTAAGTCTTATGCTGCAAGAATTGGGCAAACACGAACATAAGAAATAGTATGAACAATATCATAATTCTTTCAGGGTAATTCTTAGTTCGACCGATTATACTCGCAAATGCGCTGGCCGGAGCCCCGGAAGGATACACGCTTCCGTTTGTAATTCCATTTCTGTGTCTGGGCAAACGAAAATCTTTCTTGGGTAAATGACAACATACTTTTAAGAAATAATATGCCCAATATCAATGGTGTTCCTTCCATGTAGAAATTTTTGCCCTACCGATCATAAGAGAGAATGCGCTGGCCGATGTCCCCTCTGAATACACGCTCCCAATGGTAATTCCATTTCTGTGCCTGGGCACACAAAAATCTTTCATGGGCGATCAAGAACACAGTTTTTAAAAAACGTGTGTTCAGTATCTCAATTGTTCCTTCAGCGTAGGAGTTATCCCGACCGATCGTAAGAGAGAATGCGCTGGCCGGAGCCCCCATTGAAAACATACTTCATTAGAGCAACCTTAGAAAACGCAACACGAATTACACAAAGCAAACTCGTTGGGATTTTACAGGAATTTGTTAAATTATACAATACTTTTAAAGGAAATTTGCGATTAAACAAAAAGCCGAAATGTGCATTTGCATATAAAAATATGACTTGTCATAGAAATTCATCCTGTCTCTATTTTAATGAAATATGCAAAATATGCGTCTATAATTGTATGAATATGCACCATCCAAAAAAAAAATTAGCCAAATATGCACAATCATTTTAATGCACATTGCATACAATTCTAATCAAATGTCAAGAAATATCACTTAGCTGAGCCCTGAAGCAACTGATAAAAATGTGACTTGTCATCGAAATCTGCCTCCTAGTAATAATTATAACTTTGAAACTATTTTTGATTCAGTGATCATATGCAGCCAATAATTTATAATTGTAATTTGTTGAGTTGTCATGGAATGACCAGACATCACATATTTGGAGTAAATAATAAACATTTTTAACAAATAAATAAAATTAGATCATGAAACTTTGAATATGCATGTTTTATTCTTCAGACAAAACACATTGGATACAATACGAAAAGGTTATGCTTCACATAATGGCCAGAAAAAGTGTCTGTACTAAGACTTCAGTACTCTATTTCATGAAAGTATATCTCATCCTCCATTTCACATTTGAAAAAGTCATTTAAGTTTGACAGAACAAAACTGTTAAATACAAAACCACTTTCAAGTAGAAAATACTATTTAATATTTGTCATGCACAGAACTAAGAGAACTATTGCATCTGCTCCAGAAAAAAATATCTTCACTGACTCACAATCCTTTCCACACACCTATAAAATTACCACCCATTCAATTTTTCAACTTTCCACCTCATACATGTATCTATGAATGAAGTAATCAGAATCATTTTGCACTTGAGCCATCAAGAGATACATACTTGTACTTCACGACTTTTCAGCTCATAATATTCTACATACAAAATGATCTAGCAGAAAAATTCAATGACATTTTTGGCCTACCCTCATTTCATTTAATGAACATGATATTATTGTCCACAGTATCTCAATGTTTTACAATTACATATACATAAAATAATAAAGAGATACAAAAGTCAAGCTTACCTAATCTGATATGAATTTTTTAAAGACAGTCCAATTTAACTATTAGGAATTCACAAAACTATCAAGTAAATCTTCAACAGTGTAATGTAATTAAGGTCATCAGTATGCCATTAATAATACTTTGCCATATATTTATAATATAATGAATAATGAATCATATATGTAATGACTATATTTGAAATTAAAAAAGAAAAAATTGAAAATTACTTCAATATTCTGACACACAGAATAGACAGCAGAGCACATTCATATTATTAAAACTAGCAATTGAAGTCAGCATTCAACAGTATAATGGAAAACACTTAAAATATGAGTAACCATATAATTGCTTTAAAAAACATACAAAACTGTCTTGGGGGCTCAAGTCAAGTTCAAGCTTTACTTTAACACACCCATCATACTTATGTTAAATCTTTTAATCAACATTTACATGAATACATTTAAAAAAATATTTAAAATATTGATCAGACTCACTAATACTAACGAAAGTAAAGGATTGACTAGTGGGGCATAATTCCAGTTTCCTAGCATTACGAGCATTTTTTTTTATTCATTGATCACAACAATCAATTTCAGTCCACCATTCTCAATGCTCTTCTGAAGTCCAAGTACGAGTTTTCAGTAGACAAAAATAATGTCAATTTATCTCCTGCATATCATACAAGTTTGATTTTTCATCAAACTCCCGTTTCAATCAAATTAAATCATATCAATAGCATAAGTACAATGTACTGAAAATATCTATCATCATTCCTATCAAAAATAGGAACAACAACATTAATTAGTAAATGAAAACACTTATAGTAAATCAAAACAAAAAGGAACATTCAAATTATTTTCAGAAACCGACTTCATTTGCTAGTTCTATAAACTCATATTGGCACCACAATCAGCATAATAATGACATTATGGTAATACAACATGCATGCAGTGATATAACACTCAGGCTTTACAATAGAGTGTCATTATGAGACCCGTTGTAATGGAGCATCCATTTGTAACAATGAAAATATTCTTACAAACACATTAAGATATGTAATCCATTGTAATTTATGCAAAGTGAATTGCAATACACAATAATTAACTCAGTACACAACACCAAATGTGTAACATCATGGATCAAAACTTCAGATTTAAGTTTTCCATAACAAAACTTCATTCTCAACTCTCACCAGAATATATACTATTTATATTACTAGAATACATCTTGATTTTCAGAGACAACATTTGAAAAAACATACATGAATATATTTATATTTTACATACAATTCTTTAAATATTTTCTCAACAACAACAATAATTATATATCAATCAACTACTGTACAGATCAAAAATTATAATAAGCTCGGTCAATGATATTCTGTAATACATGACAACTGTTGAAATAAAATGAAAACAGAAAAAAAAAAGAACTTGAATTAATAATATCAACAAAAATTTACTTTCAGTCCTCATTTATCACATTATCCTGCATACATCCAGCTATTACCATCATAATGTACTTTTAACGGGCCCCACAGTGTAAAACATACAGTTATACAAATATACAGTTTTAATATAAATCTGAATGAAGAAAACCAAATTGTGGTTATTTGTATTGCACATGCAGAAAACCTCTCTCAATCATTTCCCAAAGTAAACATTCTAGTAGCAGTATCTGCTCAAAATCTGGAATGTGCATTATATTATTATATAAATCCAGAGACCTACTCACTTATAAAGATCTTTTGATTGTTTTGCAGTAAAATCTCTTACATTTAAACAGCATGGAACACAATTTAAACCATTTATATCCCAATTTCATTTATACACATAACCTAATCTCAAAATCTAGCCCAAATTCACACTTTCAAGTAACATTTTATTGTAAGGTCAGTTATTCACTGTAAACTTGAATATATATTCTAAGGTGCCTCTCAGTAATTCACAATTAGCATGTTACATTAGAGGTAACAATTGACATAAACTTACAAATAATAAATGGATATCACATGGAAGTATCAAAAAAGTTGATAAAAAAGTATCAAGATATTCAGTAGGTTTGAAAGATAAGGTGAATGTGCCGCTTACATAGTGCAAGTCTTTCCTCCACACCACTAAAATGTAAATGAACTTACAGAAACAAATACAATGCAGCAAATAAAAACTCACCAAGAACTTGTGTCTCGATATCAAGGAACCATTAGGAACAAACATGAAGTTGTACTTACTGTAAATCAACATAACATAGCCACCATATACAACAAAAGGGATTTAATTTCCACAAGATCTCTAAGAATTATTTTCAAGCATGCCAAACTCTGATATATTTACAAGAGGAAAATGGTTCAAGAATTGAAACAACAATAGGCTATATGCAGTGACATACAGTACGTACTTCACAAGTACAAAAACATTATTACAGTAATCTTCAACACTGGATGCAGTCAACAGCTACTCTACAAATTTTACATGAATGAAAATGGAGAACTCCAAGTTACTATATTTATAATTTTTTTAAATGCAGTGAGACAATTCCCGTGAAGCAAAATTTCCTACCCACGTACTACACTAATAAAAATATTTTTATCAAAAGTTTTTACAAAAATAACTAATTGTTTGTGACCCTTATCATAACACACAACATCTGCGAATCACCAACATGAAATATGAAATAGTAATTGCATCATACAGAATCATTTGGTAGCAAAAATGTGTAAAGCAATCCTCCATTCATAGATATAGTTTTATACATAAACACTTCTTTGGTGTTACGTGTAGGGCCACTTTCAAAACTCATTATTCTGAACTTATAAGGAGCTCTGCTCCTGCAGTACAAACCATTTATCGGTGGTTTTAACACCATACATTGCTTGCTGCCTCCTTCCCCTTCCTCTATTGGACAAATGAAGAGATTTCAGTCGGAGGAATGCAGAGCAAATCCTCCCGCCATCACTCGTCCCGCAAACTTGCTAAGCAGTTCTTGAACAGTTGCACTTGTGCCTGAGAAAATACAAAGCTCATACCAATCATTTGAGCAATCACAGAACAACTAGACAAAACTAGTGGTCTTTGTTTCACAATTCTTTCACAGCTACCTTCCTTTTAACAAATATTTTGTGTCAAGATTTTATAGAAATCAACAACGAATTCTGTTATAAGGTGAGATTTCAATCATAAAGAAAAGATGTGTGAAATGCCTTCATCATTTAAGTAAAGTGAGAAACACAAGATTTTGATACAAAACACTTTAGGTTTTGTCCAGGACTAACAAATTATTATGAAATTCTAATTAACTGAGCTGAAAAATATAGGTTTTGTTACATTTTACTTAAATTACATTTTTTGGTAGTATTTTGATAGATTATTTAGTTCTGAAACATTTTCTAGAGAACTATTCTCTAATTTATTTAGAGAGATTTCTAATCAGCTAGATTGCAGTTATCCAATCAGGAGCTTGAATACGAACAATGACGTCATAACGAACCTCTCGATTTGTTAATCGCGTCCCACCGTGTCCAAAGCCAATTTAATTAAATCGTATACGTCTTGTATACTTCTCATTTTCTCTGACTCATAATATTATCTTTTGTAACACACCACTCTATCATCTACATTTTTTACATTATCACACACAACCTTCCTTTTAATGACAAACTACTGACATTAATTTAAATATGTTCAAGAATGACCGTTTTGAACTATTTGTTCAGTTAATGGCTGAAGCAAAACCAATATTCAATAATATGTATATGGAAGAAATGTAAGAAAGTAAAGAATTTCATATTAAGTCTACAAATATCACCCTTATAAAGAATTCTAGTTTTCAAAGTTAGTCAGACACACAGACTGTAATGGTAGGTACCAAAATTCTATTAGTGATATTCTCTAATGTTGATATTCCCCTACATTGTTTACATTTCATTTTATGTACCAAGTCATGTTTCTTTTCAAATGCAACGGTATTATCATTTTAACAAATCGATTTACAAAGATAATCCATTATTTAGTATTCCCAACGGAACAACCGGAAGGCACCAGCCAGCAGCTCCCGATTTATACTACTGACACATATTCTGTGCTTACCACTCTGCTTCAGACAGGAAAACAATGGAAATTGAAGGTACAGTTCTAATAAATAAATAAATAAAATCTGAACAGATACTTTCTCCAAAATCTTTGCCTTCAGAAAATCCATGTGTCAATCCACAAACCTCCCAACACCCAAAAAAACTTAATTGTATCTACAAATACTACAAAAAGAAATGTCAACTTGATTTCGGTAACATTATAAATATAAATATGATAAATATTTGTAATTAATGACAATATAGAAAATTCTGCTATTGAAAGGCTCGCATTAAATATAGAAAAATATTGATTTAACGGTAGTATGCAGGAGCAATCAGTCAAGGTATGAATTAAAATTAAAATATTAAATAGAAATATAGTTGAGTAACGCCATGAAGTAGAAAATAAAAACTGAAGTCACTGGGTAATTGTGGGCATTCGAATGCAGAAATAAAATCAGGAATTTAAATCATAAAGTATGAAATGTGATATTAATTGAATTTAAGCAAGATGTGTAAAATAGTAAATAAATTACGTCATGCTGACGTGAATGAGCCACGAGTGGGGGACATATACACTACAGCTAGTGACCAAGATCGTTCCCTTCACACCCATCCCTCGACATCCTCTCTGCCCCTGTAGCTGGTTAGGTTGCTGATAGCCTTCTGTTGAAAACTTTTCCTTTCTTTTCTGTGGCCCACGTTATCTGGATAAGTTAAAAACAGCAAAATTAGCAAAAACGTCATCCCGTGCAGGTCAATGTGATTAGTCAGAAAACTCTCGTTTTATTTGAACATAAACGGCATCAAGATACTGTAATTAGCACGTCAATTAATGCATACAGAATGCGAAGTCAAAGAATACATGTTAGCTGGGTGATTAGTAAATAACCAAGCTTGGGGTGGGCAGACAAAAGTGGTGACATGCTGGGAACGGAAGCAAAGCCCCTTGTAATACATAGAGAATATGTGTGTAGGAAACAGTAAGGTAAAATTTTGGTGTTCAGTCTCTTTTTTGCCAGCGGAAATCAAGGTCACATTGTCTGATCGGTTCGATCACCATCAGTAAGGATCGGGATTATTATTTTCAATCAGAGGAAGTGAGTAACACAGAATTGGGTGTGATATATTCCACAATTTAAAATGTCATCAATCTAAATTGTCAAAATAATTTTTAAAAACTAGTGAATTTTGAAATAGATATTGTACTCTGAATGAACATTCTGATAAGAAAAAAATCATATACATGTCTAGTATTAAACGTTTTGAACATAGGCAGTCACGAATAGGTGGTACAGCATAGGGAAAGTGGTAAACGTGTGGTAATTTGTAATTTTTTATCGAACCAATAACGGACAGATAACAATATTAACAGCAAATAGACTGCATCAAGGGAAAGATCGGATACATGTTCCAAGCGGAGGACAACTGAGAAATCACAGATCATGTTAGCCACGAGCTTTGATTTTTGACACATAGAGGATAATTATTGTATACGAGAAAAATAATATCAATTCAACTAATAAGCTCATTTGAAACGTGTAAATAAAAATTTATTAATACATGTTATTTTATTGGGAAGAGACTGATAATTTATAGTTCTTTGCCATCAATTCAAAACAATCCATTTAATTAACAGAACTTCCAGAGATTGTAATTCTGTGTAGGTAACATATAATAGATAAGAAGATACCATGTTTGTGTCTATACTCATAAATAAATGGGAATATAATCAATATAATAAATATTTCAGTCTAGAGCAAATTTATGAGCATAGCAGAGCAAAACAACGATAGAAATATTTATAGATCAATATCGTATGAGTTCCAATAGGCTACCAAGCGGAAAGTGGTAATAGTTAAAGATTAGATGAATTAAATTTCAATAAAGATTTATATACAATGAATATCAAGAGGAGAGATCATTCATTGGTATTTCATAAATTAGGTATTGGTATTTTATATCATATTAGACAGAAAATCGGTAGAAATACCAATTGTTTACAATCTTTAGGTTGCATCCGAATTGTGGAAAGCAGATAAGATTTTTGTTATAGGCATATTTGTTTTGATGTGAAGTGAGATATGACGCTTCGGGCGTCAACCTTCTTGCTTATAGATAAGCTTTGCGGACCTGTATATGCCCCAGAAGATATTGTTGTATGTAAGCATAGATCTATATTTTGAACATACACCCTTACATGAACGAGAGCATTTTGTTTATAAATTCCTTTATACAGAAATTAGAAAGAGTTAATTGTGTATAGTATCATAAAGAGATAACCATTCCGATTTGAAATGGTACACAATGTTTTTGTAAATAGCTGTAAGAAACCATTTCTTAGCATTTGAATACAATTGCTTCAAGAAACAGACCTACAGATAACTTGCTATGAATATGCCAAAGAAACTTACAGACGTGTAAAACAAAATTGTAAAAATTAATTTTGGGCATTTCATGCTACAACGGCAATAGAAATAAATGTTCCCCATTTGTTTTCTAATTTGAGTATTTTCATATGTAAAGTAGAGTGGTTAAACACCTTGTCATCTATTGCTGAGGAACTTACTCTCCCATATGGGGCATGATTCACATGATCCACAAGAAATACATTTTTTTGGTTCACTGGATTGTTCTCTCACGTTACCCCTTCTATGGAATGAAGTTAAGGTGTTTCAATAAAAAGGAATAATACGTAATAAAATAAAGAAGAGAGAGATTAGGGGTTTCAAGACAATACAATATTGGGTACTTTCACATTACAAATTTTCCATTCCCAGTTCAAAAAAGGAATGAAACTATCAGTAAACTATCAAAGTAGTAACTCCTTTCAATTCCAATTCATTTACAAAAGTCTAATAATAAAGTAATGTTTACTACAAAATCAATCAAAAATGCACTACGATCTTTGAAAGAATTAAAATTAGCTCACCTTGGCATGTTTCAATTCCAGCTCTGCTAGATCTACTAAGTTCTTTCTGAACGCAGCTACACGCCTAGTCTTGAAATCCATAAGTTCTGTAATTGAAACACACAGAACAAAAACCTTAAGATGAATAATTCTCTCATTTCATTACAGGACGTATAATAATTGTATCAATTGATGTCTCGCATTTTCCAGAATTAAATTGCTAAATATTCTCTTTTAATGAATTGCTACTTCATTTTACTAAGTTTCTAGAAAGATTTGTAACATTTAATATTCTAATCAGGAACTGCCTGCTAGGCTAAAATAACAGAATAACAAATGAAGACTCCAATATTAATCAATGTACATTGTAGCAATATAACAATCCATCAAAATATGCATCAAAAAAGTTTTTTACTTCACATTTGTCAAGACTATTGCCTCATCTTCGTATTATTAAAGGCCATCTTAACTTAAAATCAAGGAAGAGTACAAGCAAGAAAAGAATTCTCAATTATTTGATGATTCACATACGTTCATTGCTTAAATAATTATATTTTTATGATTAAATAATTAAATTTTAATTGAATCTAAAAAGAATTCTGCAAAGCAGTATGAACATCTCTGTACTGGAACCCTAAGAGCAATGCAAATGGCCCACAATGCACTTCAAAAGATGGTAAAACTTGCAACAAGAAAACTCAGATGCTTTTAACATTTCTATTTCATTTTTACAAAACCTTACACTCTTCACAAAGAAAATCATGAAAATGCACTAAAGAATAAAATTCAATATTTTTTTATCATCATCATCATCATCATCATCATCATCATCATCATCCTCATCCTCATCCTCATCCTCATCGTTATTATTATTGAGGACGTGATAGATATGCTCAGACCTTACACGGCAACCAAATGTGCGACAGTTGTTGTATAGTCATAGTTGGGATTGAGACCAACAAATGTTTATTGCCTTCTGTATGTGGCTAAGAGGCCTTACTTAGTATTCCTTTTTAAGGTAGTAGTTATTAAAGTCTTTTTATTATATCACTCGGTATCACTAATTTACCATAATTCACCACTTTATTCTCTACAAGTATTGTTTTTACTGTTATTGTTATTAGATTCATTATTATTATTATTATTATTATTATTATTATTATTATTATTATTATTATTATTATTATTATTGTTGTTGTTGTTGTTGTTATTGTTATTGTTATTATTGTTATTATTATTATTATTATCATTATCATAATTATTATCATCCACAATATTATAAGAAATTTCAATTTTACAGACAAAAACCTGTAAACAGTTAAAGAAAAGGCATTCTGCAGATCTCCTTAGTAATTTTCAATACAAAATACTGGTACAACTAGGCAGAAAGACATTACTTGTAAATAACAGAAAATATTCCTACCTTCTTTCCCTTTGTCAGACATCTGCTCAAACTTCTCACAGGCCTGTTGTTGAGCAAGTTCAGCCTAAATTAACAACAATAATTTTAAAAAATTAAAAGCACACACACTTACAAAATGAACTAAGGTAATACAGAAGACAAAGATGTATTGGGAATACTGAATTATTTAGGTAGAAGATTAATTTGAAAACACATTTGAATTTGTTGAGAAAAGAGATTCATGGGGAAAGAAAGAGGTACTTCAATAACAACAACTTCCAAGTGTACTCCCATTTTTAAAATTCACTGTTTTTGAAGAATTCCACTGGTAACAATGAACCCCTTTCTCTTTCCAACAATTAACAATATTCTTCAAATTCTAAATATCTTTTTTTTTTTTTAATATCACTATCTCACTTTTCGAAGACTTAAGTGAAAAATATCTTCAGTTTCCTTCATACACTACTGGGTATACATTAACATCATACTCATTACATAACATTACACTAATTAACAATTCATCAACATTTATGTTGTTTTCTTCTAAGAAGAAAATTTAAAACAAATTATCTGTAACACTGGTGAACTCTACTTTGGCTCAAAATATTTTCTTTGCGATTTAAAAGTAGTTAGTTCTGCTTATTTCAAAAATGTTCAATCGCACACACAGTTGACTGCAAATGGACAATGCACAAAAGAAGTTGTTGTGATGTGTGGTAAAAAACAAAGCGTGTGTACAACTGTGCAAGAATTTGTTGTATTTGAAAAATCACTATGAGTAATTGCACAGTAAAATATGTCTAAGCCAGTATCGATTGGGACACAAAACAATTCCAGTTTAGTTTCAGTTTTATGCAAGGTTGTCCATTTTATGACACCTGTGATATTGATATTTCTGCCCTGAAAGTAAATCACATACGTTTATTACAATTGTCAAACTACATTAACTTATAATGTATTATGGACAAAATCACCAATAAATGAATATTTGTATTAAATTCTCTTCATTGAGAGCTTTTGAGCTGAAAAATACACAATATCTAATTGCCTAGTGGCTATATTCACTCTGCTTACTGACTCTTTCAACGTACAATACTTCATAACCCAGTACTAGGAATTTCTGATACCCTCACATGGCCTTTAGCAATGCATATCTGGTCAAGAGGTTACGAATTTCAACGCGGGATAGGGAGACACATGAAAAGAAACCGTAGACATTTCCACGCTCTCGGAAGTCGGGAGAGAGGGAATTCCCCTACGGCCAATGCCTTGAGATGCAAGCGATCCCAAGGTCAAAATTTTACGCTGACAGCTGAAGCTCCTCTCTTTCAATCTTCAGCTGCTACGACTAAATCATGAGTCACTGGGATAGAGAACAGACTTTCATATTCGAAAAGATTGCACATGGTCCTTGGCCGGCTTGTCAGGGTACTGCTCCAGCAGTGACCTGGTGTTGATCGGAGATACCACGGAAAACTACCGATCAGAGCAGTAGGCCTCTAGAATTCTTCTCCAGACAGCGACAATTCGATCTAGCTGACAAGCTACTGTCAAAAACCTTGCCCCTGTCATGACTTGAATCTAGGACACCCTGTCAGAGTCACTGCAGTTACATCAGTTGATGCACTGAGTCACTTTCTCCAGTCAATGATCATTATAATCGCACTGACTCACTTATATTACACAAAATTTAATATTTGCATATACTCACATCAGCTACTTCCAAGGCCTTAGTAAGCAAAAAGTAAGAAAACAGAAAGTTAGTATAAATTTTACAAGCATCAAACTTTTTATTTCATTGCTTTGTTGTTGCTCTTAAAAAAAGCAGATTGAAGTAGCAACTGACAACTGAATACAGGAATGAAAATACTCCATACTATCCTCTTTCTGTGATGAGCACAATTATTCAATTTAGACTTAAAAATTAAGAAATCTACTTTCAAATCATTTGTTATTTTAACATCAGAATTAAATACTGCTATTTTTTCCTGCACAAAACGCTGGTTAATTTTTTTCTTTCCATAAAAGGAAACAAAGAATTATGTAGTTTCATATACAAAGAAGTTTTATCCCTTTCACATTCTTTGATTTCATCATGAAATTTTACATTTATCTTTATTACTATCATTGTTTTTAAGCAAATTTTTAAATCTAGAATACAAAAATTCAACAAGAATTGGTAACATGCATGTTTTCCATTCATGTACGTGAATTCCCAACAAGCATGTTTTCCGCTAATCTCACAGCCGTTTCAATCAAACTCAAAACCTTGGTAAGAGGTCCATGGAAAATAAAAAAGATCAGCCAAATATAATACGCAAGTATGACCAGTGCAAATATTTTGCACTTCATAAATAGTTATTTTAAAAGTGAAAATAAATTAATATTGGAACTTAATTTTGAATGTTCAATCCATACTACAGTGAGGTACTCTCCAATAATGTAATGGACCATTCAAAAAGATTTCATTATGTAAATTACAGAATAAGAAACCTAACTTGTCCGTTCAGGAACTCAAAAACCAAGTTGTAAGAACCTAAGGCTTATTATTTCCAAGTTATGATTGGTGGACAAGTATGTTGCAGCTTAACACATATTGCAAATTACCTAAAGTAGGCATACATACATATTATCTATAGATTACAATTTTTCAAAAAGGTGTTTTAGTTTCAAAAAACAATTACTTTTCTAATTTCCATTTAAAGACTAGTATTTTCACTTCATATATATATATATACACACATACTTTCTAACATAATTTGTAAGGAACACACTATTATTACACTACTTTAACATACATTTGGGTAAATTTTTGGAAAATTAAAAGAGTAAATCAAAATAACACCATGTTATTTAATGCATTTAACTTCATCTATTTAAAATGATGAAAAAACCAATTTGGAGCCACTTTTGAGAAAAATCTTGTTTTTAAAATTGTTTTTATTTCATGCAAAATTGCTTGAAAACTACTTATAATTTGTGTATATACCAAATATAGACACATACAAACCTAATATTTAAGAACAATTTTCATTAAGAAGTAAGATTTGAAGAATTTAAGGAAAATTGGACCTTTGCCATTTTTATAACCATACTTTGCCTTATTAGAGAAAAAAAAAAACATTAATGAACAAATTAGAATCACATCTCAGAAAATTTTGAAAGTGTCATTGCAACTTCATGTAAAACATTCTCAAAGCAGATCAATACAGGAAAATCAATTTTGGTGAAAATCTGGACTACGGTTTACCTACTAGTGACATTTTGCCATGAACCAATTTTTACTTTCCAGTATACGTATGTATACATGGAGTAATGTACCTAACATACGAAAAATTAAGAACAGCTAGGGGAAAATCGATTTCGAGTTGTCAATGGACATATGTGTATAAAGATCCCCTGATATCGAAAAGTGTTGTTTTTTTCAAAACGTACGTCTGGTGTCAGCAAACGCTACTAGCACCTACACCATGTGTAAGATTTTTTTCCAAATTGAAGAAATCCTATCCATCTGGTTCGAGTCAAAACTTCAAGATTTAGAAATGCATTCTTCAAAATTTGGAGATACTTTACATGAAGCCCGCCACATATTTTCAAAATTTTCTCAAAAGGCTCCAATTTCTTCCTTTAAATTTCTTCTAAGAATAGGAGTAATCAACACTTACAAAAGTGGTATAGGTCTAATTTTCACGGCTTTTCTAGAATTTCAATATTTTTCAAGCATCTTCCTACAACTACAAAATTGAAGATAGAGATTTTTCCTTCAAATAAAATTTGTTGTGCATAGTGAGTTCTTTCACTAAGGTCATACACATTTTTTTTGAAAATTTTGGGTTTCGTACAATATTGCGTGCAATATGTGCAATTTAAAAAAATTACAAAAACAATATTTTCTCAAAAACTGCTCCAAATTTATTCTTTAAACTTTTGGTAGGAATAGTGCTAAATGTACTCTATAAGATGACCATAAGCTGTATTGCTCTATTCTTTTGTTTTTTCAAAAATTACAAAATGTAATTTTTTTAACTTGTTACACACATTGTTAATATTTATATTAGCGGCAATTTGTTCACATAATTGTATTTATGAGTACATGTGTTGTAAGTAATGTCATTAAGTTTCTCAAAAACTACCATTTTCTGTAAAAACTACCTCAAAACTTAGCTTTTCCTTCCTCCTTTGAGAAACGCTATTTCCTCAAAAACGGCTGCAAATTTTTTCTACGAACATTTTGAATAAATAGCGGTAATTCCCATTTATATCTATATTTTCAGTATTATCTACTCCATACTGGATGGGACATTGGACCACACAAGTAATAAGTTTAGAGAGCACAGGAGTTGGCCATCAATAAATAACTATTGTCCAGAATTTCAAACAGAATTCAGATTGGTTTGCACAAAGTCGGGCACACTGTGTTAATAATTTCCAAAGATTTTACAGTAGTTTCAAATAGGCTGCGCCTAGCGTTTTCAGACTCTCTTAAAGATCACATTAAATATTGATATTTTAAAATCATTACAGTATCAAGAACCCACAAAACTTTGATTCATTACACAACTTCACTACACATGTTAATTTACTACATAAAGGAACAAGAATTACACTCTTTTTCAGTATCGGGAATCTACTTTATGACTTTTTCTGCTGAAACATAGCTCTTTCTTGCCACAGCATTACAAAACGTTACATCTTTCTCTCTACTATGCAAGTACTATATGAGGAAGTAAAAAGTGTGAAGTAATAAACTGTTTATTTTCAACAATCATCACAGAACTTTCCCACCCATGATCCTCCATACACCTCATTCTCATTAGCACTTTGGAGAGTACTTCCTACAATCCCTACATGAAAAGATGTAGAAACTGCCACTTATGTTCTTAATTTCCAGTATTCACCAGCATGTGCAATTTATTCGTTGGAAATGAATTACATAATTAAAAGTTTTGTCATATGCTATTCCTAATATGTTTTTACAAAACATGATGACTGTTATAATTGAAATTACTAGAAGTACTCTGCTGTGAGTTTTCATCAGAAAGTTAAAACGTCTGGGAGCTCCAAAAAATGGACATGTTAAAAGAGTAATCACTGTGCAGAACTTTGAAGCAAAATATGCATCATAAATGAGGCATTCTTAAATTTCACAAATTATCACAAAGAATTAAAGGGACACTACAACAATCACATTTCGAAACACAATCCAAGATGTCAAAATTTGAAAAAGACATTGCATTAAGCTTCCTAACAATGCACAAAAATTAATGAGAAATGAGCATATTTGAGAAATTAACCAACATGGAAGAAAATATTAAAAAATACATACTGCATGAACATCCTTATTTTTAGCTCGAGCTTTTTCCAGATTTCGGTTGGCATTTTCATAATTGACCAAACAACGCAATCTTCTGTATAAAAGCCTCTTTGCAGCAAATGAGTCCCTCATGTAATATCTTAAGGTGTCTGAGAGCTTGAGATCCTCATCTGAGGCAACGCGACCTTCTATCTTCTACAAAACAAGACAAACATTAAATAGATTAATTCATGTGCATTATAATAGCTTAATAATAAATTCAGAAGTGTTCTACATCTCTAAAATGCAAATATTGTGGCCAAACTTACTCTAGCTTTCTCAAAAGTTTCGGCAACTTTTGTTAAAAATTTTTCCAAATCACTATTGTCTATAGTGGACAACTGAACAAGACCAGAGGAGATCTTAATATAACAATCTGCAACATCTAAATAAAAAGTGTTACATTAATACATGTTCTATACTTATTCCAAATTGGCACACATTCTTAAAACAGTCATCAAATAACCTTTATGGCGTTTAGTCATTCTATCAGCTTTTGCAGTAGCATCTTTTAAATGATTGTGGTAGTCAATGAGGAAGTTCTTCTCTTGTTCAAAAAAATCATTTACATCTTTCACAGTAGCAGACAACAGAAATTCATCAGTGGTTTTAGTAAGAGATTTCATTAAACCACCAATGACTTCCATTTTATTTTTACCACGCACACACAAATCTTGGTCGTATTCCAAGAAAACTCTAAAGTTGTGGTCATTACGAAAGACAGGATGATTCGCTAGTCTGCATAAGAATACTTCATGCATTGCTACAGTTTTCTTGAAAGTTGCCAGGTATTCCCTGGAACAAATAAGCAATGTCATTTGTTGTCCATCCGGAAAAAAAAACTGATATATATAAAATGTCTGTGTCTAAACTAAAAGTGAAAAAGCATTGACTTAGAATAATGAAGCAGAATGTGGCTTGAAGTGGAGAAAACCAGTATATACAATCCAAAAAAACGTACATTCATAGATTTATCCATTGTTCTTCATTAACAATTGAAGAATCATGCAAATAATCAACATTTAATCGATTAATTTTTAACAAATAATTTGGGAGAGTAATAATGCAAAAATTTCCATCTCTCGTCACTGGAAGGCTGTTCTTCACATAATACATTTGAAGTAGCACTTCACCCCAACAATTCCTGACATTTTCAATGATCCACAAAGCACCACAATAATCAAAAAATTATTCACAAATTCAATTTTGGAAATTTCTGTCTATATCATTCAATTTTCATTATATTACTCGCTTGCCAACAGACAATAACACTTTGCCAAAAATGCCATCCTTCCAAAAGGAAAAGAAACTGACACTGGCTTTAAATTTGGATAAAGTAAGGTAAAACATTCTCACCAAATTAAAATAAGAAAACCTTACTTACGCTTCCAACTCTTGTTTCATTTTATTGAATTCTTCCTTCGTCATTGTCCCCTCTCCTTCACCCAACTTTTGTAATTTCTCCCTAGACGCATCAAAGTCGGGTCTTGGCGGAGCAGGTGGAATCTTGCAAAATAAAAGACTCAATTTAACACTTCATTTTGGAAGTTATAAAGTAATTTCTGGGTGTAAAAATATTACTTACAATATAACCAGCATAATCTTCATTTTCTTCAAACCTGTCATGTAACCAAACAAATTCTTCATGCTGTCTCACTACTAAGAATTCAGGTTTTTGGAATTCTGGTAGAGTAGTCTACAAATTAAGAAATGTAACACCCAAAATAATACATTTATTTTATAAGTTTTATTCAAATAACATTTTGTTGTAAGCTTTACCTTGGTATGAACAGTAAATTTTACTTTATCCTTCTCACTAAGAGCATCTGATATATCCACCATAAGAGAATTATCAGTCAAATCAACAGTCTCCGATCGCCCTGGCTGAAAATTGAAAACATTATTCAATTATTAGCAGAGCTATTGAGGCTACGCATCTGTCAAGCTAATCAGCGAATTATCTCTACACGGAAATGTATAGCTGTCGATAAATTAGTTTTCCGGTACCTCTTCCGAAGTTCACTTACCTTTCGAACATCGTCGTTAAGAATATCAGCAGTATCATCTAGACCATCCTGAAAATATACATTGAAATAAGAACTGCATCAACACTGTTAACCTGCATTCTTCTAATTTCTACCAGAGTAAGACTTACCATCATGGTTTGGGAGAGGTATCGGAGAAGCGCGAAAACTACTTTCGAAAGAAATAATTTGAATCATACACGAATTGTCCGACACACTATCGAGAAAAATAACACTTATAAAAATAATTCCAAACACGGTATCCACTCCCCTTCGCCACCGTACCACTTCACTAGTATCTCTTCACATGACAGAACTCCGTCCAACCCAGTCAGCGGCACCCGTCAACGTAGACCTTGTCAAGTGGTAAATGTGCAGGTTTCTGCCATCTACTGGGGAAATATTGAATTATAACAAACTGGTAGATCGCGGGGTTCATTCCTGACTGCATGTGTATATCCATCGGCACTGAACATTACCAGACATTTCTTTTACATAAATACGAAATGCCTGATGTAAAATAACTTACAAAGATGTATATATACTGTTGCTTCAACGCAACAACAGTGGTTGAAGGAATTTCAAAAATTGCTTGCCATAGTTGGCATTTGAACTTACGATATTTTTGTGTTCATTTACTTTGTTTTGTAACATTGATGAATTAACAATTGATATTTTGTAACACTGATAGGTTAACTATTCTGCCATTTTTGAAGTGTTCCTTTCATTTACAGTTTTTCTTATTATTCGTAGTCAGAAAATCTCCGTACAATGCAAGTGATTCTATTGGCACACTTGACAATTTACTATTTCATCGCCCGCGAATTTCAAAGATGGTAGCCTGAAAAGTTGAATATTGCCATTCGAAATGATCTCTTGGATCCAAGGGGGATGCGGGAAAACCTCATCTCAAAACCAGTACTTTAAAAGTTTTATTTTATTTATTCAAAATACCATATAGAAATGACATCACAACATGTTTCCCATTAGGAATATACCCATTCATTTTTTTATTTCAAGGTAACAATTGAAAGAAAAAAAATTCAAAAATATTTATAGAATGTCCAATAGCCTTCCCTTGAAATACTTTCTGGATATGCTCCTGTACAGTTCTGTGTGTTATATTATGCTATAGCCACATGGTAGAGTACTATTTTATGCCATATCAGGTTCAGTGATATGTAGTACTATTTACGACAGTACTATAATCCCACATTCAAAAATAAATGGTAGTACTATCTTGACTCCAGTGGCATAATTTTTGGGCCATAAGGTTTGCAATTCGGGTGGGACCAGGTAAATGAGGATATTTTTATTATTTAAAGTATTAGTACTACTGTATTTGCTGTACCCTTAAGTTTTGTGGGCATGCCCACACTCATTTCATTACGCTAATACTCAACTCATAAATAAAATTAAGTTATTTACCTATAAGAAATACTTTTCAAGAGGAACATTGAAAATGTTTCATATCTAGCTCATAAAAAAAAAGGATAACACAAGACCTTTGAAATCACAGATAACTTAGGTAAAAATATCAAAGAAGTTCAAAAAATTTTTGGTTTTTTCTCTTATTTACTTTTAACTAACAATTAATGAAAGCAAAAAAGAGAGTTTATCTTTTCTCTGAGATGAAAGCTGTGATTGGTTTACAAAAGAAAAATTAAAACCATTATATTATTTTAATTAAAATGAAATGCCTTTGTTAACTTTTAATTTTGTATGTTTCTGATTTTATTCTATTACTAGGAGAGGTAAGAGCGCTGGAAAAAATTGAGTAACATATTCATTTTGTTTGTTTGTTCATTTCTTCGTTCTTTCATTTATTTATTCAAAAATACCAAAAAAGCTGTATACGTTGAATGAGGAAAAGTATAATCTATATGTGTTTTCTTTTTCAGAATGAAAATAACTTTTCAGCTAGAATTATGAAAAATATTAAACTCTATTATGTAAGAATATAGAGTATAATTATATTGTAGAGATCAGTTGTATAAATACATTTGTTTTTTAGTTGAAGTAATTAACAAGAAGTATTCAGAAGATAATTTATCACATTAACGTCGTAACATTTTCTTATTCTATTGATTTTTCCTTTTTTAAGAGAACATTTACAGGACTGTGGTGGAATTAAAATTTTAGGTCCCAAACCAAAACACACTATACTGTTTCCTCTCCACATTAAATGATTTTTTAATTATAAGGGAACAGTTACTGCACCAAGGTACTGATACGGTACACATTTCTGTGGTAGATATGCAATAGCTTAAGATTGGCCACAAGACCATTGGCTGTCATCTCCATGATGTGTATTAATTTTCTATGCTTTGATCTCAGTAAATAATAAAAAATCATTTATAATAAAGAATTTAGAGGGAATTTTGAGGGGTTCAGCAACTCTTATTCTGGGACTGCCCTTTTTATGGAATACAGATAATTAATATTCTAATTGACCAAAAACATTCCTTTGATTTTGACAGAAAAAACAGTTTTGTGGGATCTTCATACTCATTTTATTGTTTAAAAAATCTCTGCCTGTCCATTATGCACATCATTATCTTCAGTTTACTTTTCTCCCTTCAACTTAAGTTTACCAAACTGCCTCAAATTAAAGGTTCTATAAATTTGAGTTAATTCCCTTTGTTGGAGAGAGAGGGGTGTAACTTCTCTCATTTCCTCTTCCCCTCTCTCTCTCCATTTTAATGAAGGATGATTGAGAAAATTCTAAAATAAGACAATAATATCACATTTAACATTACATCAGATATTTGTCCAATGTTTATCAATTGTTATTGGTACACCGGATTATATTATGAAAATGTCACTGTTCCTTTTGTCTTCTGGCACTGTCATGCAATGTGTTTAATGACTTGATTTATTTTCATCAAAGCTCAGTAAAACTGTACGTCACAAATAATTCATTTAATAAGCCAAGGGTCTGGTTTATTATCCAGTTCTAGCTTGTAATTGGATGAAAATGATCGCAAACCTAGTAGGATCATTTGTAATTCACACAATTTGTACTCTCTTGTTTTATGCTCTCATTCAATTTTTGTATTAGTACAGGATGTTTCATGCTGTTAAAGTGATAGAAATTTGATGGCCGTATCAGAAATGAAATCTATTCATAGTGTTGTGAGTTCACCTCAAGATATAGTAAACACATTTTCAAGAGATATATGGATAATAAGTTTTTAGTGAAAGTGTAAATAAGATTTGGATGCTGTTCAACAATAAAGAAAGCAGTTTCATTGAAATAAATCATGTTTATGTTCTTACTTATGACTTAAAGTCTTTAGACCTTAATTTCATCCATGTTATTGTGGGATCATTTTTTTCTAATTTACTTCTTGTTATTAATTAAAAAAGTAAAGAGTATTTGTTGTCTGTGTTGGTTAACAGTTCAGTTTTAATAAATATACATTTTATAGGTATACTTAACATTAATGTGGAACATTATAATACTGTAAAGTATTATTATTTCAGCATGTAATTTATCTTACTTAAAAGCTATATTACTGCTGTTAAATTAATAGATTTTCCAGACAAAATTTAGTGCTTATGATGTTTCAGATATTTTGAACCAGTACACAAAAAACTTTGGAAATTATTGGGTAATATTATCTTAATTTTTAATCTTTATTTTAGTGCATCATTAGTTTATTATAAAAATTACAATTTGATACTATGATTTAGTATATGAATATGCGAATAAATTTCATTTAAATAAAAGATTAATTTGGACATGTCAGAATACATTTAATCAATAATTATAAATTAAAATATACAAGTTTATAACTTTCTGGATAATCAGCAAGATAAAATTAAATATCATCAATTTCTATAGTTGTTTGAACAGTCAGTGGCTCTGACTGCCATTTCTTTCTTGGTTCATATGTCAGTGTCAGGTCAGATGTTAGTGTCACATTTAATGCCAGAAAGATTATCATATTTACTTACATAATTTTTACTCATGCCTAATTTGGGCACCTAATAGTTTTGAAACACTTATATCCTTTTAATTCTTGTGTAATTTTTACAGCATTAAATTCTTGATGAAAAGTATGTTTCTGGAAATTCAGCAATCAGAAAACATAAACATTGTGATTCTCCACTCAGTCCCATTAAACTAGTTCCCAATAAGAAATCTATTACCTTCCATTAACAGTTCAGATTATTTGAAATTTAATTATATGTAGTATAATTGGTACTTACACAAATACAGTAATGTATTGTTGCATTTCAAATTTTGCTATGCCAAGATTGTACTTTTCATCTCCTTTTCTTTCTACTCTCTCATCATTGAAAATTTACAATCTTTTTAGGCTGTACAGAAGGTGTTGAAAGAAAAATATTTTTATACACAATTTTATTGGCACTTTCTGTGTGCCTATTTTACTGGTATGCAGAAAGTGCTAATTTTATTTGCACATGTCAATTTAATTGCACATGCCATAAATTGTTGTGCAAAATGGGGATTTCCTCTAAGGAATTCAGATATCAAAGATAGTGTTCCAGTTTATTTGAATAGAGAAGGCTGGGTTGAAAAATGATTTCATGACAATTATGCAGGTCCTGAATGGGTGAGAGGATTTCTGATGAGAAACAAAAAACTCAATATCAGAATTGGAGAAAACATAAAAAGAGCAAGAACAGCAATTACCTGTCCTATTATAAAGGATTATTTTAAGAACTTTGAAGTACCCTTGAATGGTACTTCTCCCACTAATATAATAAACTGTCATGAAAGAAACTTTAGTGATGACCCTGGTTAAGTAAAAACCATTGTGAAGGGAGGAGTAAGACATCCATGAGCAGATGTTAGATCCGTATCAGTATAATGTTTGCAGTTGCAGCTAATGGCACAGTGCTTCCACCTAACACTATTCATAGGGAAAACATTGGGATACTTGGAGTGAAGGTGGCATCACTGGTGCAGGTTACAAGAGAAACCACAGTAGCTGGTTTGATGTTGAAATGTTTGAATCTTGGTTCATTCAAATTTTACTACTATACTCAAGAAAATTACAAGATCCTAAATTGATTATTGGTAATAATCTTTCCAATCATCTGACACTTAATGTGATTAAGATGAGCAACCAATACATCAGAATTGTATTGCTGCCAGCTAACTCAACTCATATACGCCAGCCTCTTGATATCAGTTTCTTTAGACCTCTTAACGGGCCTGGAGAAATGTGTTAGATGGTTGGATGATGAACAATAATGGCATGGTTCCTAAATCTGTATTTCTAAAACTGTTGAAGGAAAGTCTTGAAAAGATAGGGATGTAAGTACAAGAAAACAGATATTATATCTGGTTTCAGAAAAGCGGGAACAGTTTCATTCTGTCCAGAACATCATTTCACAGATTTCAGAAGAAACATGTAGAACTGATGAAACTCATTTATCTTGGACAACTGAATTTGAAATATATTAAAGTAAGAAAATCTCATGAAGGAACAACCAACCAAACTATAAGTTGATTAAAACACCTACCACTAACTCCTGGAAAATGAATTGTTGTTGGTGACATTGCAGAGCATTTGAATGATCAGGTTGACTCTAGGGGAAACTCCTTTTGAAATTATGATTTAAATTTTGCTGGCACTGAACATGAATTTGAGATATTTAAAAATCACATGAGAAGCAATGAAAGAACATTAAGAGGAAATGACTGTATCATTTAAAATTTCCCACAAAAAAGAGAGCGGATTTTTTATTGGAAGAGTTAAAAAGTCCAATGGGACTAATATGATTTTTCTTCTTAAGAAAAAAGTTAATGATAATAACATTTTTTTTGTTTTCCCTGTTGTAGAAGATGAAACAGAGACTGAAAAATCTCAAGTTATTCAAAAGATTCTACCAAAGTAAGCGAGACATAGAATATATGTATTCCGAGCTATCGGCGACTATGACTTGGAGTAGAACAACATTAAATTTCAGATCTTCATTCTTATATTGTTTAGAGTGTAGTTTCATGTTTATAATGAATATTATACATGTTATTTGTAGGTAAATTGATTATTTTAACTATTTTATTTTCCAAACCTTTAATTACAACACAAGTCTGTTGTTTGAATGTTGAGATTTAAACACTGAAAGGCAAATGCCTTGCAAACTAAATATAATAATAATATTTATTGAGTCACATATACAATTACAATCGTGTATGACGAGTCAATATGATGCCTTGGGTGGAGAGAGCGAAGTTATATTACTGTTCAGGAGAAACAAGGGGCCATTTCAGCATTTGCTCAAAGGACCAGGGAACAAACTGAACAAAACCTGATCGAGATGGGGTCATTGGCCTAGAAATACAATACTTGTTACAGTTACATTAAGATATTATACAGTAGATAAATTATCTGCTAATAATTAACATTTCAATATGATATTTTAATGCTACTACTTATAATAATTATATTGATAATAATTACATTAATAATAATCACATTAAGAGTAATTACATTAATAATAATAATTTCATTAATAATACATATCAATTATGTTTGCAACTGCATCAAATTTAACAATAGTAGTACATTCTATATTTATAACTTGAAATGGAGAGGAGGCAAGTTTTGACCAGTTTTTTCTTCTTCTATTCTCCTTCTATTTCACAGGATGTGATATGCGGTTCTTTTTTCTTTGCTTCAGCTTGAAACAGTTCACATGAAACAGAAAGTCTAATGGAATAAGAAATTCTTATTTATTTATAATTTTTTAGGGAAATGTTGTTTTAGGAAATGCCAATTTAAAAGCATATGTAAGTATGTGATCAGATTCACCCCACCCTGGGGTGAAACCAAACAGAAAAAATATTAAAAAATAAGATATAAAATAAAAATGTAAATTAATTTCATTTAAGAGTAATCTTCCTTCAAGGTTTAGTCATTATTCATTCCACATGGTAATCCAAAACAATAAAAGTTACTGGCATATTTCATAATTACTCTTAAATTATTTATTAATTCACCCCACCGAAGAGTACATTTGTAAAGATTGTTTGAAAAAACAAATTCATGGAAAGTAGTAAATTGTTGAATTAAACTTCCTATGTAAACTTTAAAATAAAGGTTTATTTATTTATTAAAGGTAAAAAAGAGTTTATTATTTACTATTTTCTTATTCTTTTTACTACAAGGTAACTGAGTCATCCCACACCTCAATGTGTTTTGAAACATGAAAAGCCTACTATCAGGTTGAACAACACAAATTTGGGTTTGAGTAATATAATTATTTTTGTTCCAATTGTTGTTTTCATCTTCCTGTCCACTTCTGTTTGGGTTTCCTCTCATGCCTTATTAGGATTCTTGGAAAAGTGCACCTCTTCCTTCCAATCGAAACATTTTGTTTTCATGGTTAAGTTGTTCTTTCCAAACTGTTCTTTTAGAAGACCAAATTTGTAAAGTTCTGTTGAAATGTAGTGACAACTTTCCAAAGAAAAAAATACATTTTATGATATATTTCAGATGTTAATAGGAGCATTCAATTTGCAAGGTATTTGTTAATAAGGATTTTCAATGGGCTTCCCAAGTTTGTCACCTTTATTTGGAAAATATATAAACATATCAACTGTAATAAGCTCTCCTCATTTTACATACATTAAAATCTCAGTAATTTATCATGTATAATGAAATGTAAAGTACCCATGATTGAACAAAATTGAAAGACTCTGAATAAACTATAATTTATTCCAACAGTAGATTAAAGAGGTTTCCTTACAACCAAATATTGTTTATATGCACTGCTTTTATAATAGTTCTTCATAATAATGGACTACATAAATTTACAATAAAGCAGATGAATTATTGAAATAGTTTTAATTACGTATTTTCTTTATTGTTATACTGATCATTGTTTGTAAATGTACTAAGTGTCTTATTTAATATTACTCCTTAAGAAAGTATTTCTGAAAATTGTTGTTTTTACATTAAATAACACTATAGAGTATTTCCATTAAATTATATCATAATATCATATTTACGCGAATATAAGTTGATCTTGAATACAAGAAGACCCTCTAATTTTGAAGAGGCATCCTGAGAATTTTAAAAATTTTTAACTAATTCTTAATATTTAGTCAAAATAAATTACAAAATGTCTTATTGACTACAAAATTGCCATCGTTAAAGAGTTATTGCTGAACTATTATTTCTTGTTTCTTAATATCATCATAATCATGGTTTTTGTCACTACTCTCATCATCTTTACATGTATCAATGTTTATTTTTGGTCCGCCTACCTACCATGCTGCGACATTTTCTGACTTTTTTAGCCCCTTGAAAGTTTTGCGGACAAAATTTTGCGTTGTTGATAGTCTTACATCAGATGCCATCTAAGAACATTTCCTTCTATAGACAGATTTTCTATCCGTCCCGCACTTGTTGATGACCTCTGTTCAAAACGCAGATTCGTTTTCGCCGGGCGTCGAACCGAATCCGCAACGTGTAACAAACTCTCGGCATTCATTTTCACGTTACGTTTCATTCGATACAATGCCACTCGGTTAGAGATTCTCTACCGGGCCATTCAAATATGAATTGCCCGACAAATTCACGATGGATGCCGAGAATACGAACGCGAATATAATTATGTATTGTAGATATTTCTAATCAGCAATAGAGTCTAGGTATGGAGATGGAGTAGATGTTGAGTAGTAATGTTGAGATCACTGCTTACGCGCGTGGTGATCTTTTTGGGAAGGATGGTCAGTCTCGCAGCTATCGTTCTATCCACGAAGATGACCATGCCTTGACCATGCCTACGGTGTAAGATATTTCTTACACCGTGGCCATGCACTATGATGCTATGAATCTTGCTCGCTGAGAAAAAAATCTCTAATGACAGTAAGAGCAGGACGAGGACGAAAGAATCGCGCACATGTTCGAGATAGCCTACTGTTCCGGCTTCACTCTAGAATTGATCGGAGGAACCCTCGAAATCAGACGGGCCTGTGTACCTTTCCCGGACTGTGATCAGTTTCGACCCAGCTGATTAGCCAAGTCAAAAATCCGCCATCGATGGAGAGGTGGAAGACCTCTCCATTTAGCTGCGATTTGAATGTAAAATAAATGTTTTAATAAAGAAAATGAATGACCTAGGGTCCCAGCTTCCTACAATAACTTCCTGCATTAACGTAGACAAGATTTACTGTGCATATTTCCTTTGATCCATTGAGAAAGTGCTGAGATTGCCCCTTGCTTCGCTTCTGGACATACTATCTGTAGATTCATTATCTACGCAAGTTTTCTTGAACTGTATGGGGTCGTGAATGAAGAATTTAGCTAGTTCGTCAGCAGAAGCATCAAATAATAGTTCCCCCGTGAGTTGATTCTTTCACATGAGCACGTTAAGAGGTAAGTGCCAAAATCTGTAGCTTATTTGCCGATCCAAGTAGTTTATGTGGAGTGAATGTTTATTGTTATCACATTTTGCCCAAAACGCTCTTTGCTATCAGTATTAATTCGAGGTTAATCGAGACAGTAAGTTTCCCCAGGTCGACAACAAAAAGAAAGGAAAATTTCATGAAAAAAGTTCATTTTAGCAGATATAGCATCTGTTGTATGATTTCCCTCGTAATCACGGCCAGAATCGAGATACTTTATATACCATGGGATCAACATTTGTATCTGTGTGTCGTGGAAGTCTACCGCTTGGTATAGGTACCGGTGTTAGACATGGCTCGGTTCACAACAGATCAACGGCAGCTGTTCCGCTAGAAGGTGTTTGACCATTCATTCTACAGGCCAAATCTCGTACCTCAGTGATTTCCATCTATTCTTACACCTCATGAAATTACTTGACCGCATTACGCGTAATCCAGAGACGTGAGTTACAAGTGGCTCTCAAACTGAAACCTACCCACGGCAGCAAACTTCTACGGCATAGCGTTGATGTTAATCCCACGAAATGATAAATGTTAATAAGTAAATTCTGGTGGTGATTATGTGGGAAAATGATGCAACAAGTGTATCCGCTATAATGAAGCTTTTCCATGAAATCTGGATTTCTTTTTGTAGACGACCAAAGGAAACTTACTTTCTGGATGAGTGTCGTGACTCACCTTAATGAAGTAAAAGTGCAAGGGAAGGGCTACCGGTGCTCAACCAAAGGGCACAGATTGTACTTCCCCCTTCCCTTGCGTCACATACATATTTTTAATGTTTTTGACGTTAAATAAATACATTAACTTTAAGTAATTCAAAGATGGTTGCTTAAGGGTAGTTTTAAAAACGGAATGGTTTCATATTCATCCTGGGTGGCACAAAGCTTATCTACGGCAATGCACTTGTGGAATCTTACCTCCACGATCTCCAAAGGCCTCTTCTGCGTTTCCTGGGAGATGATTTTAACCACATGCCCAGCTTTCTTTCTTCTGGGACCGTGAACTTGGTGAAAACGGAAAGAGCCCAATTGTCGGCGAGATTGCAGAAGCTGAACCGAATCCGGCTCAGAACGAGCTCCGCACCATCCCGAGGGCATTGTTCGTAACTGCTTTGGAAAAATACGAGCTCATTGCATTTTTGGGTCTCAAAAGACGCTCAAATATCAGTCTTTAAGCTTTGCAGTCCTCGAATGTGAGAAACGTGGTGGGAAAATTAGCCGAAAGACCGTGTTTAGGTTGAAACCATTCGCACTCGAAACCAGGAAACCCAGAAACTAGTGAGAATATTCTTTTATTTTTAACCGTGATTAAAGTGCGGCTTTAATCAGACCTTTTACTACGTTAAAATGTGGCTTTATTCCTTCCGGGATTAAAGTGGCACTTATATCCCTTCGGAATTAAAGTAACCACAAAGCGGGGATTAAAGTAACTACATCCATCAGACCCGTCCCATTATCATTACTATCTGAGAAAGAAAGAGTTTGGATATATCGTAAGTCTAAGAAAAAATAGGTAAGTTAAAAACTAACCTTCGACAATAAATACTGATCATCAGAAGATTCTTTAACAAATGTGAAAAATTCAAGCTTTGTAAAAGTCTTAGTTTCATTGGCTAGTAGCTTTTTCCACGACTCTTTAAAAGTCCAATCAATTTACAATATTTGAAAATATCAATATCAATACGTTAAACACCTATCGTCAACAATTTTTCCTAGAGAAATACGTACTGATTCTTCTGAAACTTTTATTACTTTCCTATCATTTCTCCATTTGCATAAACATTCGTAGTTTTTGTAGATGTGTCTCGATTTTTCAGGAAATAATTTTGAAACATCACATTCTGCATCTTTCATGATCTCATTAGGAATTTGTAGATTTATTCAGGGTCTAAATAATATGTATATATTTTTTATTCAGGGTCTCAATAATATGTATCATTTGTCTTGTTCAAAAATTCCCGCATTCTTCCATCAGAATGCAAACAAGATAGTATATAAGATCTTCTATTATATGTGTGCTAAAATGACAGCCACCTAAAGATGAGCTCCAGAAGGATGCCCGCCATCTAGTGTACTGTTTCGTCCTTTGCGGCATACTTGTAGGTCGCATGGATTACAAATGTAATCCATTTTAAAAATATTCTTATTAACAATATTTAAAAACAAGTCGTCGTTTAGTTCAAATATGGGTAAGTAATGGTGTCTAAAATACTGAAAAGTTACAACATGAAATTAATTTGAATGTTGCCATATTACAAATTCGATATAATGCTACACAGAAATGTATGTATTATGCCTTTAACAAATATAATCAAATACATGCGAGTAGACTTTTGTTTTTGAAAAGTTCTGTGCTCTATTTGTGTTGTACACTTGTACTTTACATCACGATAATTAAATAAAACAGTTTGACAAAATTGTTTAAACATCTTGGGCCTCTATTCTAAATGTGTTTTAGTGTCAACATCAGATGAGCATCTCACCCAGATTTTCTTAATGAGCACATCCACTGGACACAATTTGCGCAGTAATGTCGATTGCTGTTGTTTCGTAGGCGTCCTCAGAGATAACAACGTCCCACCTTGCCCTTTGGAGACTCTGCAGAACCATCGATCCCTTCTCGGATTTCCAGTAGAAGTTGCCCACGGGTTCTTACTGCTGATGGAACTCATTTTCTCTGTATCTTTCTTTTCATTTCTGGTTTCATAAAGGACAACGCATAATCCTTTAGAAATCCCCTTCTGGTTAACCTTTCTCCCCTGTCGTTCATTGCATAAACTTTCAGAGAATCCATTGCAGCGAGATTGATAATGTCAGCTTAGGTCCGAAACTGAACCGTGAGCGGTCGACTCGATTACTATTGTAATTCAATCTGTTTGAATCTGTTTCCGCTAGTGTTTCAGTTATCACTTGAGTCATATTTCTCTATAATTCAATAGCTGAAGCCTTCTACGAAAGGTACTGCAAAGTTCATGCCAAATGTTGGTCAACTCTCGCTGTAAACAGAAAATTAATAGTAATCCACGTGACCACTGAAGGGCTAGAATAGAGACGTTTCCGTGAGCGCTAACCAGACCGTTCACCAGACAATGCGCGCATATGGTTGGCCAAGTTCTGTAACAGAAGCGAGTATTCGACGCGAGCGAACGCTATTGTGTGACGCGATTACACTATCGTGCGGGTAGGCTGACAGCTGAACTAGGTCACCCTCTGCCAAGACTTCATATTCGGCAATGTGTCCCTCTTTCGCCGCATATGTTGACCGAGTGCAAGTGGTAGCACCTTTAGGGGGTTGTGGTGACCTAGCGCCTAATCGTGTTGTCTAGGCTATCCGAGACGAGCCGCGTCACTGACATGCTGACTAACGTTTCAGCCAGCGTATTGTCGCCTTCTTCAGAGCGTACTGCTGCCACAATACGCCACAAAATGAGCAGTACGCTCTAAAGAAGGCCACAACACGCTGGCCGAAACGGTAGCCACCATGCCAGTAACGCGGCTCACCCGGATAGCCTACACAACACAAAATCCGGCCGCGGAAGCCTACGCAACCTAGCGCCTAATCGATCGAGGTCATGCACAGCCGGAATGGAGTGGTCGTATGCGAGGCGAAAATTCGTAGGCAGTATGTGCGGTTGAGACCAATATGGCGACAGGCCGCACTACGGCATAGCTAAAGACGGCTCCACACATTCGACGGAAGGCGAGAGACTGCACATCCAATGCTGAGAAGTCGAGGGGCTCAGGGAGTTTTTCGAAAACTCAAAAAATTCCACCACATCATAATAGCCTTTAGATTGTAATACTAGATTAACGTGGCGCGTATATTAATGTTAAAAAGTTGTATTTGTGCTTTCTAAGTTTAAAATAAGGGTGAGCCTTAAGAATTTACGCGACAATGTAACAATTAAAATATTGGATTTAAAATTATATTTCATAACAAAATTAGTTTTAATTAACGCCAGTCTGATTAATCGAGTCGTAACGTTTGATGTAAATGCCGGAAAGAGGGTACTCACAGCATTTCAGCAACGTACTCGTAGGTGCATTGAAACGGGTCAGATAACATCATCTGTCTCGATTGGTGGACCGGAAGGAGTCAAACTACGATTGACGGACGGCGATACGTAGGCTATCCAATTATCATGTAAAGATTTTTTGAAAACCTTTCCAAATGCTTTACTTCATTTTTTATGTGCTGAGAATTTGGCTAATAAAAAGAATATATTACGTTTCCTACTAAAAGAAAGCAGAATACGATGTTAAAATATGTTCGATACATTTTAAAATAGTCTTATTAAACATTATTTTCATTCCATATTTTTCTAAAAAGCATGTATGCCCATAATTTAAAATAATTCATTATAATTTAAAATTTGGTTTCGCAATTGTGTAAATTGAAATGGCGCTCCAAGTCAGCAGGGTACAAGCCACGTCCCATACCTATTATTTTCCACATATGCTAGTTGGATACCAAAACCATGTGAATTCATCTCGGCGTCAAATATATTGCCCAGGAAATTGGAAATGTCCCTGTTGCTTCATTTCGTTAACTACTGAGTTCTTGTTTCTATTATGGTTTGTGGGTATTTTGCTTCTTTTCGACCTAATAGTTACGAATAAATTTCTATTCCATTATTTGCATCTAGGAACTGCAAACATCTATGATATTTATTCATAATAGTTCATTCACTAGTTGAAAGAATTTAGAATCTGATCAGGGTGAAGTAGGATTATTTTATTTCTCTTTATATTAAATTTATCTTATTGCGTTCAGGAGGTTGAACAATAACTAAGGGTCAACAACGAGATATCTGATACGGAAAGACAGAAGTAAAGAAATTGGGGAGTCCTAGTTCTGATTCACAGGAGTAAGAGATGATAAACTATGTTGCTTTCCCTCTCGGGGAATACCACATTTCTCACACTCGCGAGCTGCTGTGTCCAAATTAAACAATTGAATCGGAGAAAACAAAAATGTTCGACGTCCAAGAGCTTCAAAGTTTGAAGAGCAAGCAAAAAGGTTCTAAGTCCCGGGCACTGATCATTGTTTCTTAACATTAATAGTTGAAGGACACTCAGACGTCACAGAGTTCACGGACAACGAAGTTTTATATAGAGAAAGTTGAATTTACATTTTAAGAGCAGTTTCGCACCGTTATCTTAAACCGGCAAAATATTACATCGAACTTTTTTGTTTGCACCTAATCAATTACTCTGTCAACAGAGACAACAGAGGCGTAACATTCGGGCCTGCAAGGTCCGCAATGTGGGCGGGCCCAGGTAAAAGATGGCCTAATTTTCAGCTAAAGGTATTGCGATTGTAAGAAATATTAATTACTTGTTATTTTCTCTGAAATTTTGCATACAATACAATATTAAAAAGAACATACTCCAGAAGAACAACTGTTTTCCGTTTCGGTAGCTTATGATATTCAGTTTCTAAATCAATAAAGTTCGACAAATCTTTTCGGTTTTATAAGTATTTATTTCATAAAATTATATAATAAAGGTTTTTTCCATTATTGGTTATTAATCATAGACTGATAAATTCCAATTTGTTAAAGGATATTTTTATTATGTAAGGCACGAACGCTATAAACTACTTATACTTCGGTTTGCTAAACACTTTTATAAAGGGAGCCCGGATAAATGCTTTGCGGGCGGGCCCGCACTGATTTAGTTACGATACTGATAAACAATGCTAGTATAGTTTAGGCGCTGTGGTATTAACAAATGGATGGACGCGAAGACGGACAGACAGACAGATGGATGGACGTTTTGAAAAAAAGAAACTTTTTGGGAAGCAAGTGCTCACTATTCGTGAAATTTAACTATATAACGTGTTAGAAGGAGTAATTTACTTCATATTTGAACAAGGAGTATTTTTCTGTATCAGGGTCTTACAATGCGAGTTTTTCTGTAGAATAATCGCCGGTTTTTGCCGCAGTGTTACATAACTTTCTCTATATTACGTATATTAATCCGTATATACGTACGTATATGCGAAATGAGTTTTGGGACTGCTTTCAAAATTGGAAGTCGTTGGGAGCGCATTCTTTGATCAAATGGAGGCTACTTCGGAGGATGCCGCCGTTGCGATGGCATAGAGGAACAGCAGCTGAGAAATATGAAGGAAGGTCAAACACTTGTGGAACACATCTCATAAGTAAACAGTGTTATTGTTCCGTAAAATGCGTTTTACTAAAAATAAACTACTTGGTGCAACTTTTCAAAGATCTTAGAAGATTATGATTTGTTCCAATTCCTTTGTAAGTAACTATTATTTTTTCATATGTATAATTATATTTTTAAATATATTGTAACTATTAAAAATTAATCTAAATAGATCTCGAATACCTTCAAGTATACCTGATATATTAAGCATTTTCATCATACCTCAAGTCGCCTGATACGTGCATTCACATCCTGAATGATTTTACGCACGCAAGCCTCAGCTGCAGCTACAATTGTCGCGGCCAAAATCCAAATCTGATCATTCGGAAAATGAAAAAAAAAGACGTTATTAGTAATAGTATTCTCAGGTTTCGTTATTGCAATCAATTATTTTGAAACTCACAGTGTCCTGCAGATGCACTTCGAAATTAGTGACATGTGCTATACGTTCATCGACTTGTGCGCCCAGAGACACTGTGCCATAACTCTTAAATAGATAATTTTTTTCAACGAGTTTGGACAACACGTACTGCATCGTCACAAACGCCATCCACGCCACGCCCACACTCAGGGCCGCCGTCACCACGCTCAAAATCACCGCAATCGACGCGATCGCGCACCATACTGCAGCCATCAACACCTGCGGATGAATTCTACGCTAGAGCTTCAATCACAAGAAACAGTTATGAACTTTTAAAGTATTTACTGTTATTAAATAAATCACTAGTACTCACTGTTTATTTTCAATGTGAAAGATAAGTACAGATTCTTCTTTATACATTTGTCTACGATGAGTATCATTTACAGGCAGGGTAATTATGTGTCATTTATGCGCTCTGAGACTTTTGTCTACTCTCAATTTTCGGGGTAGTAGCGACGTAGCACAGTAATAGCAAGAGTTATAGGTAGGTATTATGCATTTTCTATTCACTTGCTCAGAGAAGGATAAAATATAAAATTATCTCAGAAAAGGATAAAGACTACACTTTCACAATAAAGCTTCATTTATCCACGTTAATTTAGTAATTCTAAGGGTGTTACCTGTAGTACCTTTTACAATGTTATATCTATTCATCGTCCTTAGCTATCTTAGAAACTCCTCTCTCGTATTATGTTAAATCTGAAAATTTTATTAGGTTTTTTGTAGCATGTTATCAAACTTACGTGGTTTAATGTTAATTCACGATATAAAAAGTGGAGTCTTCGTATTCTCCCCAAAATGTCATTGTAGCGCAAAACCATTGTTTAGGTTTTGTAAATATGTGAATAAAAAGTGAAACATGTTTTATCACAGTTAAATGTATTGCACATCATGTTCTTCAGTTATGAGTTGCACAAATTTATGACGTAAACTGCTCTCACCACATTTCGAATATTGCCTATAGACAAAAAATTACGTTTTGTCGGGAAGATATGATGGGAGAGAATATGTAACAGGAGAGAGATGAACTCCAGGTTGATTATTAAAACCGGTTATTATGAGCCTTTGTTGCAAGTACACAATTGCATCCCAACAGGGACTACGCATTCCAACACTGAGTCGGTGTGCCATGTAGGAGGTGGGGGGGGGGGGGGAGCGAGATGTGGTAGGCGGCGGCGGCGGCGACGGCGGCGGCGGCGAAGAAGATAGGCTGAACGGTCTAGACATGACGGCTCGCGTGGCTCAGCACAGCGTCGATTCCCGTCTTGGTCTACCCGAGGGCAACCGTAGAGTGGGAGGCCGGCGGTCATTACCTCTCTCATGAAGAGCGGGAAACGAGCAACAAATTCTGTTGGTTTTTTTTCTTCTTTTTTTAACCTCCCTCCCCCCTTCAGTTACCAAAGAGAGGTGGAGTTTAGTCAACTTTCGAGGCACATGTTTGGGATTCGTGGGACACGATTTCTGTGGCCGTACGCGGACCATGTATTCTGCCGGGCCTGTTCATCCCGGCGTCAGGGAAGGTGGCGTCGTCCCAGGTCAGGGCACTCACTCAGGGGTGGGGTATGGCGAGCGGTCAGCCTGCACATCAGGAGACCATACCAGCGCAGCGTTGAAATGCATTCAATCCTTTATATTTGGGTTTTTAAGTAATTTCGTAGTTACCGAGTAGCTATCTCCGGGATTGTTGGGAGTGAAGGGATGACCGTGGCACGGTTACTGTTCTATACAAATTAACGAAGCTATTTACAATATTTAGGAAATATAACTGTCAACTTTTTCGGTATCAGGTACACAAAACGCCTTTTTTGGCTGCAGCATTACAATATTTTCTCGATACTACGTAAGTAGTATGCAGAAAGTAATAACATTTTTGATTTCACAATGGAAACTGTTTTTATTGCTTTCGGTTTCATTAATAAAAAAAGTTATACAATTTCCGTTACTTGAGTTGTGAGAGATAAAAGAAACTCTATCTACAACCAACTTCATTGGATGCCCCCAATTTGAAATTCACTGGGGCAGTTTATCTCACAATACAGATCCCTACGCCTCAGTCCTAACACGTCATAACACCTACTTCATAAGGGAACTCGATTTTTTACTGCAGCTTTTAGATTGGAAATTGGTTGAAAACAAAAAAGTTCTACATTGTATCAATAATAATAATTCTTGTGTATCTATTAAAGCATTGTTTAATCACTTCATGGTATTTTCATGGTATGATAGATAATCAGAATGACAAACTTTATATAATGTATTGTATAGCAATGATATAACATATATGCTGTATTATAGCATTATAGGTATTCTTAATGCAAAGCCAAAAACACTTCTTTATTTATTTCACGTTAAAACAGTAAGAAACTGCAAGTAAGGTGTGGGGAAATAAACAATTTTTTAGCTCCAATCCCTATTCGCAAGTTTTTGCTGGAATTTGATTTAACTGTGAATAAAGGTAGCTATGAACATTTTTAGCAAAGATTTGGTAGCGAGAAATATGCACACCTGTGCAATTAAAATTATTTGTAACGGTAAACCAGCTACATATTTTATTTGACAGAGTTGCTGGCGATATAAAGATTTAATGTAACGCAGGCTATTTACGCAAACGTCCAGGTAGTAATATGTTGGTATTTTTTTACTACACAAATGATAATAATTCAATAAGTAACTAAGAATTGGAGTGGAAGTTACCAAGAACATATTTTGACGATCCGAAAAATTCTGAATGATCGATGCAGTCAGCCCCCTCATTGGGTGGGTAGACAGACAAGGACTTAGATAGTGTTCCACAAAGGGCTCGTGGCTACTTGAACATGGTTACGGTCATTGGTGTTCTAACTGTTTATAATAAACAGTTACGATAATAGTCATATGAATGACAGAAAAAATATAGATTTCTATAATTCAACATTACCCCTATTTCTTCCCATTGTTTATTATTTTCAAAAGAAATTAATATATTTACAAACGACATGAATACCCCTAGCCGACGGAGAAAAAGACGAGGGGGAAAACGTGCACTGAACTTATGGGAATAATGACCTTAGCCGTTGACGCGTCCGGAACCGCTAACAATCAATTAATCATGTGCCTCCATAATAAAATATAAGACACTTATTGCAAGTTAGTATGTGGTGTAGAAAGTAATTTGCTAAAAGAAAAAAAATGGTCAATCAAATTAGGTTTTTTCATGTAAAATACATGGAACCACTTGCAGCGTCTCATTTTGTGTCGTTAGAATTACATAACAGATAGTAAGATATTGAACTATTGTAATTCATTTAAAATACACCATTCTCTTTTGTGATTTCTTTAGGTATTGGGGACACAGTAATTTCTAGTGCATTGCAAATAATGAGGATAATGTGTTAGATGTGTGACAACATCCCTGACTACACCTCAAGAGGGGAATAAGTACCCGTGTAAACCATTATTCAATCATTAAAGGTTATTGTTTTTCTTTACAAAGTGCGTTTGCGTTTGCTTGCTCTTAAATGAACGCAGGCAACGCGGCCATGTTACACTCTGTCCCCAATTTCCTATTTCAGGGAAATAGAGAATAAAAGAAATAAATTTTGGTTTCTTTGTACGACACTCAGAGAGCCGCGCGTACCATGCGCGACACAAGCCTGAGGAGATCCGGCCAGCAAAAGAGCACGTCACTATATATATATATATATATATATATATATATATATATATACACACACACATATCTACACTAACACACACAAGCTGAAGTATCTCGGTTGATATGTTTTCCGGGCGCTGTTAAGTTCATTAGTCCCGTAAGTGTAATACATGTTTTACCGTGGGGTGTGACGGTCATCTTACCCTGGCGAGATCCGGTGTCGATCTACACGTCGGCTTGCGGGGTTGAATAGGGGATGAATGTGTAAGTAAAGGTGATGATAGATCAAGGAAGGGAGGGAAAGATCGCGCGCGGTTCGTGGCCCCCGCTTCTCAGGCTTTTGCTCTGGCGTTCGCCAGGTGTTGATCTGAAAAATCACGGAAAAATACCCATCCGAGTAGGCGGCCGCTAGAATTCTCGTCCAGACCGCGGCTGAACTCGATCGTCTAGCCACCGTTGGGTCTCGAACACAAGGAAATTGTGGTCAGAGGATCTGTAGTGACATCAGTAGATGCTCTGTGCCTCCTGCGCTGGTGAACGCGACACTCGGAATTTATCACAATCTATTATACAGGAAAAGGTATGAGTTCTATCTACAGAGTAAAGTTCAAACAAAAGTAGTGCCACGCCCCGTTCCGCGTCTACAGGCCCCCTCCCGTCCCGCTCCTCAACCCGCCCCTCCTCCTCTTCATATCCACCCTAACTCGCCATGCGGGAGGGGGAGACGTCCGAACCGATCGTGTCCCTGCTAGGAATGGGCGATTATCAAAAAAACCTGATTAAAATCTAATCAATTATTTTTTTCTATTAGTTTCATATGCATCGATTATGTCAAATTTAATTGTTATTTTAACGAAATCAGAAAAAATCATGTTTATCAACTAAAATAAGTTAACGATCATTTTTTATTTTAACTATTTTAATTCTTTATTAACTTACCTGAGTAGATGGTTTTATACTCTTTGTAATAGAATTCGTTTTTCAAAATTTGTGAGTCAATAAGTGGTTCTAAAAATTTGTGCTTGTACCAAAACTTGTCAATTTTGCATTACACATTTCGCAAGCAATTTGTTTTTGCTCCACCTTTTTAAAATGTTTCCACACATCGCTGTTGATTTTTGGAATTTGTAGAAGCACGACATGATTTAATTAATAATATTTGTTAATTCTTTATTTAAATAATATTCATTCCACACGCGTACTCATGAGACAAACGACTGTAACTCCGTTTATAATGAAAATGAGTAGTAGAATTTCTAGAAACAATAACACCAATAATTGTAATCTGACTATGCACTTGATTGATGACGATTCTAGGAAAAGTTGTAATTATATTTCTTATTTCATACTGGATACCATAACTAAAATATTAGGACATACATAATGACTTTTCATTTTATTAGTTTACTAATATGAATCAATAGCGTATGTTTCTCTAATAAATAGTATAATAATGATAATGAATAATAAATAGCGTGTGTTTCTCTCTATTATGTTTTGCAGTAAGAGAAAAATTCACAGACGAGATATTCCGTTGCTTAAGTTAAAAAGTAGATATGTACTTTCATATTTTGCTCGCCTTGATAATTAACATTTGGATTAAAATAATCGAGCTAAAAATCGGACAAATTAATCGATGTGTACATTAATCGATATAAAAATTATCAATTTCAATTTTTCGATTAGTAGTATAATTGATTAATAGTATAATTCGATTAATAGTATAAGTAATAGTATTGTTCTACTAACTACGATTTAATGGCCCGTCACTAGACCCTGGCCGTATCGCTGAAACGCAATTCCCAAGTACATGAATGGATTGCGAGATTGCCTTAAACCAAAATGAGTAAAAAATCTTGAATTGCGATCTCTTTTAATTTTTTCTCTACACATCAAAAGAATGTACGTAGTATATACTTTGACTGATTCAGAATCTGTGTCATCTCAGATGGGGAAAAACTGCATCATTAGGTAGCATTCTGTTGACCGACGTTTTGAGTTTTAACTCTGTATCAATATTAAACTTTAACAGTAAAACATTGTTGCGAGCAAGAATCTGGCTACGGTTTTTTTTTCATTCCTGTACAGAACATTGAACTCCTAAACAACTAGAAATACATTCTGTCACGCAATTACACATCCGAAATTTCAGTTTTGGAAGTTGAATTATCACACGTACCTGGGGACGTTTGTAGTAAGCACGTATCACAACACATCTCAAACCAACACGGATGTAGAACTGATCAAGTAGACCTTGTTGAACATTGGGGTATCCATACGGCATCATTGTCGATACACCTCTGTGACCAAGAGATCGCTGGATAGTAAGAACTGACAACTCAGAGCCATCTGGTGGTGCACCCGACACAATGGTGTTTTAGTAGTGATCCATCCATTGTTTTAGTAGTGATTCATCCAAGAACGTGGAATGAAAAACGTGCTTGACAGGTCAACAATAAGCCGTGACTAATCTCTCGAAAACAACATAAAATGTATCTTTTTGTCATGAGCAAAAGTATATTGTAATGAAAAATCGAACGGAAGCGGATAACCTAACTTCAAAACACCTTTTCTTCATTTCTATGACTCAGTCGTAAAACGTGACGAAGCAGAGTAGTATCCATTTCCTTCTTTTTACATGTAATTGTTACAGAATCTTTTACATTTTCTACAATTATTAATTGCCATCAATTACATAACAATATGATGCATTGGAATCTATTGGGGCTACAATTACACATACTTTCTCTATCCGCTTGGCGGTCTCGAAGGAGCCACGTCGCAGGCACAGATGCCAACGTTTTGGCCGTCATGCTGTGACCTTCCTCAGGCCGACAAGCCTATGCTTAGATACTTTATCGCATTATTTGTAACTTTTGCAATTTTGGAAAATCCAGGAAAATCCATCAACGAAAATGAGACGCGCCTTTTTAGAATATTTGTTCTATCAGAGGGACAAAAGTCAAGAAAAAATCTGGAGCCATTTTTGAGGAAAAAATGCTAAATTTCCATTTGCTTCCAGCAAACATTTCACAAAAACTGCTATTACAAAAATTTACACGATCATATTTAAATATCTAAATGTCATATTTAAAGATCTAAATTTTAGGATAGATTTTGTAAGGAAAAAATCCCTATCGTTAATGTTGTGGTTTAACAATGTCGATTTTTTTTGCAATTTACAAAAATACAGAGCGTGTTTCGGAAATGGATTTTAATAAGAGTAGTTTTGAGATTTTTTAAAGAAAATAACTTGGAGTTGTTTAGGGAAAATATAATTTTTATATTGCCAATATTTCACGAAAAATTATTACGCAAAAACTATATTTTCGAAAAATTGTTTAAACCATATTTAAAGAACGTCTCTGAAGAAAATATTTCATTACTGAAAAATCTCCATCTTCAATATTCTAGTTGTAATAAAGATGCCGAAAAAATACAACTTTTGCAATTTTCGATCATTTAAAAAGTAGAAATGAAAATAAAATCTCCGTGTGGTATTTCCCACCACATATCCCTTGGGGAAAAGTGATCATTTTCGTTCCTTTACAGGTTTAGGTGGCTCGGAGCATCGTCTGATGTCACTGCAGCGCCTCTGACCGGTAGGTCCTGGGATACAGTCCCGACGATAGCAGGACACTAGCTTGTCAGCTGAAGGAGAATTCAAGTGGTCGGCTGCTCTGATCGGTAGTCTTTCGTGATTTCTCAGATTAACATCCGGCGAATGCCGGAGCGGTACCCTGACAGACGGCCTGCATACCGCGCGCAACTTTCCGTTCACTTCCTTGTCATTTGCTCACCCCTTACTTACACACACCTACACCACATGCCCAACACTATCAGACATGTCGGGAGCTGAGAATTTGACCCGGCTGGCGCGGTGCCACGCTGGTGGGAGATACATAGTTGGGGAAAATCTCAGTAGCCAACGTCGGTCGACGCCAGCCAGCTGGAGATCGCCAGCAACTCCCGCATTAAGAATGTACACTATATTTACAAATGTTAGATGTTGCATATGTTGCCCAGCGTTAATGTCTGCAGAGACCCTTATCACAAGTTTCTAAATTACACTTTTATTTAAAAGGTAATAAAGAAACTAGATCATATAGCACACGCTGGGATATAAAGGGCCAATGTGCTTTCTCGTCACTGAAGTTCACTATCAAGGACATCAAATCCATACAACACAGTACGAAGAGATACTTTATTTTGCGCGTAGTATTGTGCCATTAAGCCTATCAGTCTCGCATGGCAATGTTTCCTACTCGCAAAATACCGAAGAGCCCAAAAAGACTTCAAACATCTGCCTAATATCGTGTAATATCCCCGCGAGCACGGAGAAGTACCGCAACAAAACGTGGCATGGACTCGACTAATGTATGAAGTAGTGCTGGAGGTTATTGACACAGTGAATCCTGCAGGGCTGTCCATAAACTCGTAAGAGTACGAGGGCGTGGAGATCTCTTCTGAACAGCACGTTCTAAGGCATCCCCAATATGCTCAATAACGTTGAGATTGGTGTTTTTGATGGCCAGTGGAAGAGTTTAAATTCACAAGTGTTTCTGGAACCACGTTAAAGCAATTCTTGACGTGTGGGCTGTGGTATTGTCATGTTGAAAATATCCCATTCTGTTGGGATGCACAATGGACATCAATGGATGCAGGAGATCAGACAGGATGCTTATGTGTCACCTGTCAAAGACGTTTATAGATGTATCAGGGATCCCACATCACTCCAACCTGCAGGGTCCAAGGATTAATGAGGTTGTCGTCATACTCGTACACGTCGAATAGGCTCAAAACAATGTGAAACGAGACTCGTCTGACCAGGGAACGTGTTTCCAGTCATCATCAGACCAGAACAGATGTCGGTGTTGACGGGTCCAGGCGACGTGTAAAGCTTTGTGTAGTGCAGTCATCAAGGGCACACGAGAGAGCCTTCGGTTCCGAAAACCCATATCGATAATGTCTCGTTGAATGGTTCGCACGGTGACACTTGTTGATGGCGCAGCATTGAAATCTGCACCAATTTGCGGAAGGGTTGCACTTCTGATCCGAATTATGATTCTCCTCAGTCGTCGTCGGTCCCATTCTTGCAAGATCTTTTTGTGGCCGCAGAGATGCCGGAAGTTTGATTTTTTAACGGATTCCCGATATTTCCGTACACTCGTGAAATGGTAGTAAGGGAAAATCCGAATTACATCGCGACCCCGGAGATGCTATGCCCCATCTCACTTGGACCGACTACAACACCACGATCAAATTCACTTAAATCGTGATAACCTGCCATTGTAGCAGCAGTAACCGATCTAACAACTGTGCCAGACTCTGATTGTCTTACATAGTCGTTGCCGACCGGAGCGCCGTATTCTGGTTCCACATCTCATTATTTCAATACGCATGTCAGTACCAGTTTTTTAGGTTCTTCAGTGTACACATCTTAGATTTCGCACGCTTTGCAACACTTGCATGCTGAACTTGTGTTACAACTGGAGATCAGTATTACGTTTTAATAAAACAATCACGTTTGCTCCCCATTTGTGTACTGGGACAGTTTGTTTTACGAATTCTTTGAAACACGACCATTCCCGGATCGCTGAACGCAGTATTGAGCTACGCATCTTTGTAGGCTCCGTACGAAGCTAAATTGTGTTGTGTGACGCGCTGAAGGAACCTACAGTAAGGCACGCAGGTAGTTTGGTTGCAAAGATATATCTTCTACCGGGCTAATTTTAAAGACATGTGATAAAAAAACTTATTTTTTCAGGGGAAAACCACGTGCAAAATGTATTGTATAGTCGTTGCGGACCGGAGTGCCGAATTTTGATTGGTTCCAGAGCTCTTTATTTCAATACGTGTGGCTGTACCAGTTCCTTGGCTCTTCAGTGTATTTTACCACACACCTGGACAGACCAGTCAGGAACTTTCAGTTTGTCCCGGCTGTTGTGGTGCCCAGTTAGAGTGATCCTTAGAGGTGGAAAAGCCCGCAAGCCAAAGTGTAGGTGAGCGCCTGATCACCCGTTCTAGTCCGGATCTCTGATACTTCTAGAAAGATAGCATGCTCTATACTTCTGTGACTCTCGAAACTGAGTGCCTGGAAACTAAATATTCAAACCAATCGTTCCACAGCATCTCCTTTCTCGCATTATTTGTGACTTTTACAAAGTTTGAAAATAGTAAAATGAGAACCAAACCTGCGACATTTTTAAAAACGTACTTCGCACTGTCCGAGAAAACATTTAAAGAAAGATCAGGAGAAGTTTTTGAATATATTTTGTTTTTTAACTTGCACACGCAAAACTTTGCAAAATTTACTCACGTTTAAAAAAAATTGTACATGAATTCCTCTAAAATTTAAGTTTGAAGAAAAGATTTCATTAAGAAAATATCTGTTTTCAATATTGTTGTGGGAAAAGTCCCGAAAAAATTAAATTTTAGCCATTTTCGAAAATGTAGTGTTTAACCAATGTTGGACATACGCCACTTTTATATGTATTCTTCGCTCTCAAAAATATAAGAACAAATATGGAGGTATTTTGAGAAAATTTTGAAAATGTCCGCGAGGTTCAATGTAGGTAAAGTATCCAGAAATATCAAAATATCGGTTTTAAAATCGAGGGTCCGTGACATCGTCCAGGTCAATGAAGGTATATAACTTTTGGTGAAAATTCTGGATACGTTATTCACTGACGGACAGACGGATGGATGGACAGACGTTTTGTCATAAATCAATTTTTCGGTATTAATGATCCACAAAACGTGAACTCATTTCTAAAAATGTTAGAAAGAGAAAGATCATGGAGGTAAAATTTTTTAATTAGAATAAATATTAAAATACGTTGTTTTTGTAAATTTTATTTCAATATTTTATAGAAACAATATGTACAAAATACAACTTAATTCCCTTTTTTCATTTTAACTTCTCCTTAACCTAATTTACATTCATTCACTTTACTGATTTGCATTTGTGCACTTCTCTTTTACAAAGTAAATTAAGTACACAATTCATGAAATACTGATTAAGGAATACATGGAAATTTTTATGAGGCTAATGAAGCCTTGTACAAGAGTTTAACACCACTTTTCCAGGAATGTGAAAGGAGATTGTCGGCGACTTTACCAATAGATATGTTTTAAATAAGTTATATCAGATTGCTCAACCGCAATCCAAGTTTTGCCGAGGCAACCAAAAACACAAGAAGACCAAAATATGCAAAGGAACCCCTCAAACGTTTGTCGGGATCTGTGGACAAAAAAAAAAGAGTGAGACATTAGAAAATATTTAAAAGAAAAATTATATACTTGGCAAAACTTAAAATATGAACGGTTTGTACAAGTGGCTTGGAGCAGGAAAAATGCTGTTGAACAAAACCACACAAAATGGTTTTCTGAATAAGTACCATGCACACCGTACTCGTACCCCGTACCTCGTACTAAATATTTCAAGAGAAGCAATCTTCACGTAATCTGAAATAATATATTATTTTGATAAGCCCGAAAAGCCCCGTTTTTATTAATATGAACTTCATCAATATATTTGGAAATAGCATGTCAATGCATGTAATTTGCAATTTGCGCACACAGAATGGCGCAAAGTCGCGGAGTATAGGACATTGGGTAAACAACCAAACTCTGGGACATTCCGGAAAACGGAAGCACAGACACATGTAATGTGTAAAGAATAAGTTTGTAGGGCATCATGAGGCATAGTAAGGTGGAATTTTTAGTATTATCTTTTCTATCGCCAGGAATGGACGATGACGATCGTACTGTATCAGCCGATGTGACATCAGTTAGGAGGCGCAATGTTAGAATCGTTAATACTATTTCAAAATTACAGGGAAATGGGTAATGTGGAATTAGTTTCGATATTTGCAGAGTTTGAATATCAGTAATCTAAAGATGTTGAAAGTAGTGTTACATGTTTATTGTAATTTGAAATGGATTTTACATTCGGAATGAAATTTATGATAAGAAAGTACCTTAGACGTTTCTTGTATTCAACAATTCGTGTTGAGCATAGGTTCAATAGTCGCAAATAGCTACTCGCACGTGGTATACGATAGGGAAAGAACGCGGACCCGTGGTAATTTATTGTAATTATTTGTCGAACCTGTAACGTATTGACAATACCCCGGGTGACATTTTAACCACAACTCAACATTTGGAGAGAATACGGTAGGCGGAACAGTAATATTAACATCAAATACGCATCAGCATCGAGAACGAAGACATGAGGGAAGTTCCCATCGTACAACCAAGAAGTTACCAATTGCACGCGAAGATCTCAATAAGCCACTTACTTTGATTTTTGATATATACAGGAAGGATAAATTCTTGTATAAAAGAGAAATAACATTACTTTCAATTAATGGACTCATTTAAGAGAGTAAACCAAACTGTAAATAAATGTTCATTTATTTTATTTATTTATAATATATCATTAGTTCAATTTAATCAAATTATTATTAATCTTCAGTTTTTTTAAATTATTATATTATCAATTTAGAAAAAATGAATTAACAGACCTTCCAGAGATTGCACGTCCGCATATAACGTAGGAAGCTAGCATGTTGTATGTCGATACCCGCACATAAGACGTAATAGAATCAATATAATACTATTTCAGTATACGGCAAATTTACGAGCATAGTAGGGCAAATCAATGGCAGAAATATTTATAAAGTAATATCATATGTATTTCGATAGTGTGCGCAAGCGGAAAGTACTAATATTAATATTAATTAATTGAATATCAATAAAGAGAGATTTATATAATACTGAGTGTCCCATTTAACTTGACAACTTGAAATAACTCAAAAAATACGTGTTGTACGAAAAACTGAGCCCGATCAAATCTTAACAGTTTTGAAGGGGGAATCATTCTATGCTAAAATCAGCACACACACACACACACACACACACACACAAACACACACACACACACACACACACACACCGCCCCCAGAGGGTAAGGGCGGTTGGCAACATTGAATTTTTAAATAGGAACCCCAATTTTTAATTTCAGATTCGGATTCTATGGACAACAATACATAAGTTTTGTCTGAAACTGTTTTCTAATTTGTGATAGGTGGAGCTGTAATCGCAAAAATTTGATTTCCGAAGATTTCCGACTGTAATTTGAGTGGTTTTGAGCGTGGTCGATTATTTCTGAATGCTTAATAAAAGTATTTTCTACGGAAGTCAATAAACTACTTTTAGTGTAATCCAGGAACAACAACGTGGACGTAATAGTTTTCTGTTCCCTTCGGAGCATTTGTTTTCAGTGAGTTCCCTTGCCTCTCACTATTTGGGTACTTGTTTTCAGCGAGTCCCCTTACCTCTCACCATTGCACATTTACATAATCCGTTATGCAACAGGAAGGAATGTTAGTTCAAAGAGATAAATGTTTAATAAATATCGGATCGTCTCTGATGTACTGGAGGCACGGACCATGGAGACACGCTACCAAGAAATTGACGGGTGTGCTCTGAGGCCACACTCAAAACCTATTACAGCCGGAAATGTTCGGAAATAAAATTTTTGCGATTACAGCTCCACCTATCACAAAAATCAGAAAAATGTTTCAGACAAAACTTATGTATTACTGTCCGTAGAATCCGAATTACATCCTAAGAATATCAAAATAGTTGTAGTTCCATAACGCAATATGTGTATAGCAAATACTTAATGCGGCCTCTTCTTTGTAGTCTTGGTATTGCACGACGTCAGTTGTGCAGCTAAGCAGTGACGCTCTTAGAATGCGAATTCAGTCTATATGCATAGTATTAGGAAAGGCGACGGCTTTGTTTTTTGTTGTTGTTCTTTTTTTTTATTTAAGCGCGCTTTGGAAGGGAATACTCGTAGATAGAAAGAATTACGGAATGAAATATACTGAATGAGCTACGAAACTAAAAGGTAATATTTTGGCAATGAAAAATATACAGAACTTATGATTAACACAGCAAAATATTGGAAGTAAAGTTTAGCTAGCCGAATTAATTTACTACGCTCCGTGATGTCACGCAGGTTAAGCGAACCCGGGACTCGCAGGTTCCTGGTTGGGTGACCGACTAGAAACCCCCGAATCGAACGGCGTCGTGCCTCTGGCCGAAGGGATAAAAGGCATTGAATGTTGGGCTCCCCTGAAGGCTGAAGGGAAAAAGAGTGACTGACTGCGACGCATCATTATTCAGTAACGATGGCAATTAACAACTCAGTAACGGAGGATTATTCCGGGGAAAGCGCTTAAAAGACACGTGTTGCGACAACGCGCAAGAAATTTAAAAAAAAATCTTGCATCTACTTTCAAGTTCATTTGGTAAGTAAAAATCAATACATATTATAATAATTATTACTTTCCTTTCATTTGCTCAGTTCTAAATTAATTCTAATTTTCATAAAACTTTCAAAATTTCTACCCAGTGTTATTTGTACCCCTTGGAGATGGACTTGCAACTATGTTCGCCCTAAAATCCACCACATTTCGCAAGTGAATAAAATATTTTGCTCTCCGGATTTTTGGTTCCTTAATATGTAAGGGGCCATTCCAGTAAAATGTACTCTTTTACGGAAAAACATCGGTTCTGTACCTCCAGTGTAGTATCCTTGGGCGTACACAAAGCGTCCGACCAACCACACCACTCCACCCAAAGCACACGCGCGTGGCCACTCGAGACCTCCCAGCAGCATCAGTGCGATGATCATGGGGTACTGCTCCAGCCTGCAACAGAAACGCACCATTTCAATAGCACACACACGGTTGCTGGCCAAAAGGTGCCATAAAAATTATGTCTAAAGAACTATTCTGAGTGAGAGCAATGAAAGAGTACGAAAGAAGTGCATTTATCAGTAATTACTAGAAACTTATGTTCTCATATATGTGTATATTGTTTGAACTTTCCGCGGTAAGTGAAATAAATGTTTGTCCAACATCATAACGGACAGAGAAAGCCGGTTTGATGGCGGAGATGTTAGGGAAGAAGTGCCATATCGATCGCTAACCAGAAGACGGCATGTTAGAATTCCGCTTCGGGCATGGGAAAATTAGTGTATGCCTACAAGTGTGAGCAGTCCTTTCATCCCTCACTATCATCATTATCATTATCTCATCATCCGTACCCCACGAGCTAACAACATTGGGGGATAAAACCCGTATTCAACTAAAATTCTGGTCTCCCCCCTCCCCAGAAAGGTAATTGCACCTGCAGAGGCAGGATGCACGCGTGGTCAGAGTTGACGCTATACGCTTTCTTTGCTTTTGAACATTTTATTTTGTAATCAAATTTTTTTTCTCGCGAGGGAGTTAGGAGCATTTTTATGTAGGCATTCTTCTTTTCTTTTACAATTTCTTCGAAATCCTCTGTCCAGATTTTGCCGCCTCTTCTTCTATAGTTTTTATACATGCCGGGCTTCTTCTGCTGCCGCCTCCATCGATCTTTTTATTTTGGAACATTCTTCTTCTATCTCAATACTTGATAAATTAATTGTCAAATGGTAGTTAATACAATTTTTATATAAGTATGATATACTCTCATCTTTTAGTAAGTTGACTTTATATGTTACACTTTTCCCTGAATATTTCCTTTCGTACTCGTTTTCCACGGAGCCACCATGACAGTCACTGTGTCCCGAAACTTAATAAAATCAGAATTGATAACTTTTCCTCTGAACACATGTACATTTTCAAGATGTATCAGAAAAAGTATCCATTCCCCAGGGGCGGATCCAGAGACAATTTTCGAAGGGGAATTACAAAATATTTTCGTCAAATATGTCAAATATTACAGATTTTGTTAAACGACCCAGGCTACACTCAGCTCATGCTGCGATATGATTTTATTCGTTGTAATGATAATCCGAAAATATTTTCGCTTGAAAGTTTCGTGACAAGTTAAAATTAATAGTTACTGAAAAATTTTAAGGGGGGAATTTCCCTCCCCCCCCATTGGATCCGCACCCGATTCCCCACCAGGAGACCGAGACACGTCGAATGACACCTCATTTGCCTCGGTTGGTGAACCGGATGCCGTCCGACTGGGAATGACAAAGACGGACGGATGCAGATTAGTAGATTACCACATACTACATTGCTTGCAAAAACCTTTGAACCCTTTTCTCGAAGCGTTCCACAGTTGCGACTTCACTAAGAATAGTAGGTTATAGAGCGATGCGTAAGTAATATATTGCGAAGTGAGGTGCCGTGCAGAGAAATAATGAAGGCAGTCACTAAAGGGTCATAGTGTAGTGAAGTGAAGTGCGGTGCAGTGAAGTGCAAACGTACACGCACGAAAACACTAACTAATGATTCGTCCAGTCAGTGGTTGAATTGAACTAAAAATACTATGTGGCTAGTGTCCACCGCTGTCGGGAATCCTATGACCTCTCAGTCCACGATGCTTCAGATGCAACGATGTTACATCTGAACTTTTGTAGCCGGTACTGACCTATAGGGTAGTGGTGTGGCCAAAACTTTTTCCCGTAGGGAGCCTGACGAACGGACATTTGGCGTAAATTTATTGAAGATTAAACTGAAGATAGCATATTACGTAACATTTCACGAAAACGTATACTGAATAATTGACAAATTTCTAATTGAACGAAAGAATGATACTGGTGCCACGTCTTTAAATATTTTTAGTCTAAATGTAAAACTTTTCCCACTTCTTTCCATTAAAAGGTATTTTTTTTCAAGATCTTCAACATTCTAACTTCACCATTCATCATTCACCATTCTAGCTTCGTCCCTAACAGGTATCAAGGTGATTCGTAAGCAAATTTTCCTTTTGTACAAGGAAAGTAAGAAGAGCTATCCACTTTCGGCAGGATGTAACCTAATACTACCAAACGGTAGCAGATGTTTCCTTGCGCCAGTTAGAAACGGACAGTAAATTTGCTTATAGAAACAGCATTCAAAGACCAACACAACAAAATAAGAGATCACTAGAGGTCTCCATTCTCCGCGATTTTACCGGCCGGCGTTCGCACGCCCCCAGTGGCGTAGCCTGACTTTTGGCTTTGAGTATGCAACCCGAGAAATGAGAAAATTTAAAACTCCTAAATATTCCCCATTCACCAGTGAGCGAGTACTTACTATGTCTCTTGAAAGCCTTGTAAATATTATTTAAAACTGCATAACTAGTGAAAATTCTCACCTTTTCGTTTGAGAATAATAGATTATCAAAATAGATCTTAGATAAGACCTTTACATCCGCACATCCATGATTCTTGCTCATAAATTTGGTTATTAAAATGTCTGATATTTTTACTTTCTCGCACGTAAGAACCAGTGGTGCTACAGAATGGCAGACTTTCCTGTGTTAATTTTCTATTTCCTTTGGTCTTGTCTAGCTATACGAACTTGCAACATACACTTGCCAGCTGCCATGTATCGCCGCCTAAAGTACATTTTTTTGACATTTTCTTAATTTTTCATTTCCCTAATAATAGAACCGAAATATTATTTTATGAATACTAAAAAACAGTAAAATCTCGTACAAAATTTCAATTTTCTATGAAAAATTTGCATCAGTTTTTAATAACGTGGAGCTTAAGCGCTGCTGTAAATTCGAAATTCAAAGCTTTTTTTACAGAACATTTTGGAGTTTTCGCAAAATTTCATTTGAAATCATTTAAAGTTCAACTCACAAATATAATAGTGTTACAAATTGCTGGAAATTTGCATAAACGACGTGAGATATCTTTAAAAAAATTAAAATAGAGTAATTTTATTAATGAATTATGAATTTTACGTCATATTAAAGACTGCAATTAGCACTATCCTTTCGAAAAGTTTGAAGAGAATATGTGTATATATTTAAAGCACATGTACTCCTAAATATAATTTGTAAACATATTGCCGCTCGTGTAAATATTAGTGACGTGACAGACAAGTAAAAAAATACATTTGTAATTTAAAAGAAAAAATAAATGAATAGAGCAATATGGTGTTTATATTATCTTATAGAGTACATTGTCCTCTCTCTCTCTCTCCCAAAAGTTTAAAGTAAAAACTTTTAAGCCATTTTTGAGAAATTATTATTTTTGTTTTTAAAAAATGCACATATTGAATGCAATATTCCGCGAAAACTACTACTTTTTTTAAAAAAAATGTACATGACCTTAATGAAAGAATTCGCTATGGCGAATAAAGTTTATTTTAAGGAAAAGTTATCCTTAATTTTGTAGTTGTAGGAAGACGCCGAAAAAAACATACTTTTCAAATTTTTGCAAATTCAGAGTTAACCGTGAAAATCGAACCTATGCCACTTTTATAAGTGTAGGTTACTCTATTCTTACAAGAAAATTAAAGAAAACATTTTGATCCGTTTTTGAGTATATTTTGAAAATTTCCGGGGGGGCATCATGTAAATTTTAAAGACTTTTTCAAAATTTCAAAGATTCGACGTGAGACAGATCGACACGAGATTTTTCAATTTAAAAACTCCTATGCATGGTTTAGACGCCAGTAGTGCTCACAGACACCAGACGGTAGTTTTTTTGGGGAAAAACAACCTTTCTTCGGTATCAGGGGCCCCCAAAACGTTCATTTCCGTCGCAATCTCAAAATCGATTTTTCTGCAGCATTACATAACTTTTCCTATACTACAAATATTACTCCGTATACTCGTACGCATACTGGAAAGTAAAAGGTGTAATCGTGAGCCGGTAAACTGCGAATTTCCACACTAAAACTCGTATTGCCGGGCTCTGGTAAGGAAAAAATCGATAAATCCAGTTGCTAAATTTACGAAAAAAATCCTCTTACACTTTGTGTGGCCAGAATTCATGTTTTGTGGGTTCTTGATATCGAAAACTTGATTGATGGCAAAACGTCTGTCTGTCCGTCTATGTACAAGGCTAGCGCATAAACCGTACAGCCGATATTCTCCAAAATGTATATTCCTCAATCGTTCTAGATGATGTCACGCACTCTAGAAATTGAAACCGATATTTTAATTTTGGGGGATACTTTACCTGGTACATTTTCAAAATTAGCAAAATAATGTCTTCAAATTTTTTTATTAAATTTTGTTTTTGAATTATGCAAAGGATGTTTAAGAGCAGGCCTCATTTTTATTGACATCCCTGATTTTTCGAAAATTGGAAAAAAAATAAAACTTCAAAATTTGGAGGTAGAGATTTTTGCCTCAGACAAAGTATGCTGTACAAAATTATCTCTTCAAAAGAGGTCATGTACATTTGTTTGAAAAAACGAGTTTTGGGGTAATTTCTGTTTGAAATTAATGAAACATATACAGATTTCACAGCAACTACGTATAAGCCACGAGAAAAATTGAATGATTGTTATGAAAAGTAATTAATTTCATTTTTTGATTACAATTTTATATTGAAAATACTCATATTAACTCTATTTTTCTCGCTTTTTTACTTTTTACTCGATGTGCATTCTCATAGTATTGCCTTTTTAAGCAATCCGCAAAGTTTAATAGAAACGCATCAATGCCGCATCGGTTGAGAAGCACTTGAGTAGCACTTGTTTTGTTTATATCATCTTCTCTGCCGAGAAAACATGGACGCTCTTTTTGTTGAAAAGCAATAGTGTTTATCATTTCTGAAGTGTGAAAGATTTCGATGATGAAATGAACCACAACAGGAACTGTTAGCTTACGACGAAAGGTATCTCACAAATAAGCAGCCAGAATGTTCATAATTATTTCGATGTGAATTGCATATATTCTAATTACTGTATTGATATTTTAAACCGAGCGAATGCACATAGTTTTGGCAACGCTGCGTTGGCAACTGTACATTGCTCACTTATTGGATGAATTTGACATTTTCAAAAAATGTCTTGGGTGTTAGTAGATCAGAAAAAGCAATATTTCAATACTACGTAGCTGTTTCCAATACTGCGCGAAAGTATGTGCTGTTGTAGCTCTACTAGTTTAATGTCCGTAATGATACTAAGAGTTTCTTTGGGGGTCTGCTTTAATTAAATTTTTCATTCCACAGAATGTTAGTCTGTATTCTTGTTTTCAATTTGTTCTCGGCACAATAACACGGTTCCATCCATAATCATACTGTCATACTTGGATAACGTTGTGCTCACCATTCCACGTGTGTATTGCAAGTTCTCTTCTCCATTGAACCAACACAACCCCTAACTTAAATTGGCTACAGATATGAGTTGCTATAGACATTAAAATAAGGTAATAAACATAAATAAAACTACAATGCTCATAAATAATTCTTGTTCTCTTACAAACACCGAAAGAAACAATGACGTTTCGTGTCACAATAGCTATTTCATAAGTACGCTGGATGTAATAACTCTCTGTGCATCTTATTCACAGCACAGGCGAGGCGGCATTTCAGCGTGAATCGTTCATCCTCGTGAAGAATCGAATCCTCAACGGCGCGATGTTTGAAATATGAATGGAATAAAATGTGTAATACAAAAAGAAAATAACAAATGGAAAATTTAAAATCATTTGAAAATAATAATAGCTGATATTGTCAGGGTATGTAACTCATCGGCTACATCCAGGGACACCACGTCCCTGCACGCCCCTCTTTCTCTGGAGACTACGCTCTCGACTGTCCACGGCAGCCGGTTGCTGGCTCCCGGTCGCCGGTGACCGGCCGAGAGATGCTCATTCGGATGTCCGTAAAGTTAGCATACCCACTTTTCACAAAATTGAAAAACTGTATCCCAGAATTTTGTTCTAATTAAGGACTAATTTATACCCAAATTCGAAAATTTTATGTTTCATGCGTTTTTCTTATGTGGGTATGCTAACTTAACGTTAAGTTAGCGTACCCACCTTTAGTGTTGAATATTTTGATGTTGTGCATAAGTAGAAAATTTTTAAATTTTGGTATAAATTAGTCCTTAATTAGAACAAAATTCTGGGATATAGTTTTTCAATTTTGTGGTAAGTGGGTGTGCTAACTTTAGGGCATCTCTTTCGGTCGTCGACAACCGGCGAACTGCGCTTTGCAAGACGCGGCCGCCACGTCGGAGTAAACATCGGGTGCTGTGGCTCAGGACAAGGAAGCGGTATTGACTGTTTTGTGAAATAAACGACCAGTAATTTCGACTTTACAAAATGTGATTTGTAAACGAAATATATATTTTGCATTTAAATAAACATATATTTTGCATTTAAAATTATTTACAACTCCAAAATTCGACTTCCCGACTTCCCTCTAAGTTCAACTAATGAAATTCTAACTGTCAATTTAAAAAAAACAGTACTCACGTGTTAAAGATAAATTTCGTTCTTTCTAACGACTAGACGTCGGATATTTAGGAAGTTGGCCGCTTTACTCTAATGAACGTTTTTAAACGCCTTGGCCCTTAAACGCGCCTAGCTATGCAAGAATAATCAAAAATCAACAATTCCGGCGAATATTTATTTTGTCTATTTTCACGTAAATATATTTTAAGGGCCAGGCATATTTAACTTTATATTTTTTTTCTTGAAATTTATATACATTTTCTTCTAGTCTTGGTTAAAATGCTCAGTTAACGTATAATTCGGTTGGTGAATTTAATTTTTGAACTGATGTAGAGTGTTCGCTTGACGATTACCCATTGTAAAAACAATCATTTAGCGGCGTTTTGAAGGAAAAAGCGCCAATAAATTGCATTAGTGTTTCATAATATTCATGCAATTACCGTTTACAGATTAAAATGAATTAACTATTACTTTTAAATCATTGAAAGTGTGCAAATACATTGTAATCTGAGAAAGGCTGTGACACATAATGAAAGAAACAATATTATGGTCATCTATAGGTCACTAACTGCCTCAGTTGCTTGAAGTGATGAGTTTTCTTTTGAACTGAATGTTGCTATTGCTGCAAGTTCTTGTGGTCTCGCTGACCTCTCAAAGTCAATATGAAAATGATCCCTATCATCGTACTATTCTTACACCACAAACATTTTTATCGCGGTTTTGAGATACTGTTTTCAAACATGCCAGCGATTACGTGGACGGAGATAACTCAATAGCCCTGCTTTTCATATTTCTTTGGTCTGGGCCAGCTTTACTATCTTGACCCATTCTCTGGCAAGCTGCCATCTAAGGCCGTCCAAATTAAATTTGTTTAAAAAAACTCTGATTTTTTCAGTTTTCTAATAGTAGAACCGAAATATTACTTAAACAGTATTAACGAAGAGTACAACCGCGTCCTTTATTGTAATTTTCATTGAAAAAAATCGACTCGTTATTACGAAAATGACGTTTAAGCCTCACTATAAATGAAAAATCTCCAGCTCCTTTTCAAAGAAAATTTTTGGGTTTTCGAAAAGCTTTATTAAAATTGAATTTGAAGCACATTTACTCACAAACGCAACAGTGTTTACAATTCGCAGGTAATGGCATCGCATAGTAACGGCAAAATTGTACTTAAAAAAACACGACTATCCTTAAATTGAAATTTATGTCATATTAAATATTGCAGTTAGCACTAAATTTACAAAAAGTTTGAAGAAATGATTTGGAGCCGTTTTTTCAGAAAATGGCGTTTAAGCGTTTCTGAAAATGCGAAAGTTTGAGTTTATTTTCACAAAATAAATTAGAGTTCTCGAGGAACATCATATAGCATTATTTAAAGCACATGCACTCAAATATATTAATGAGAACAATTCGCCGCTAATGTAAATATTAACAAAGTTAGAGACAAGCCAAAAAAATTACATTTTTGTAATTTTTGAAAAAGCAAAAGAATGGAGCAATATGAAGTTTGTGTCACCTTATAGAGCATACTTAGCACTATCCTTACCAAAAGTTTTGAGAAAAAATTGGTGAAGTTTTCGAGAAAATCTTGTTTTTGTTATTTTTTATATTGCACATATTGCATGCAATATTGCTCTTCTACTAAAATTTGCAAAAACTTTACATGACCATGAAAGAACTAACTACGGAGAAAAACATTTACTTGAAGGAAAGATCTCGTATCTTCAATTTTGTAGTTGTTTCTTCAACCGTTTGCATTTTTCGAAAAATCATGAGTTTGAGAAAAACGGACCTTTGCCATCTTCATAAGTGTATTTTAATCTATTCTGTAAAAAAATTGAAGAACAAATTTCGAGCCGTTTTTCAGAAAATATAGAAAATGTGCCCGGGGTTTTATGTTAATTACCCCCAAATTTTAAGGAAAGCTTTTCAAAATCGCACTCGACTCGACCCAGATCGACCGGGGAATATCCTTTTGAAAAAAATCCTACGTTTGGTTTAAGCGCTAGTGATGTTGACTGACGGACGGTCGTTTTGAAGAAAGAAAAGGAAAAAAAAAGAAAGAAAAAAGAAAGAAAGAAAGAAAGAAAAAACACTTTCGGTATCAGGGGACCCCAAAACGTGTGTTTTCCGTTTAAATCTCCAGATAGATTTCCCGCGGCATGACTTGCCGCATTACATGACTTTCCCTGTACTACGTATATTAGTCCTATATACGTACATATACGAGAAAGTAAAAAGGATTTTCATAGGTATGGTAAAAAGTAATGAGAATATTGCTGTAATTAAAGCCGATGAGTCGACGTGCTGCCATCTCTCGAGACGAAAGGAAAGGCTATTAGACTAGTGTTTGTAGCGAGCGGGAACAACTGTCAGTTTACTGCACTGTGTAAATCTTCGAACCTCATAGCAATAGAACAAGCGCCCTGATCTCATGTTTACAAAGGTGGAGCAACGTTCGTGGCTCAATTGTGGCGCGAGTTCGGCGTGAGCAAAACTGTTCTCGGGGACTGCGGGAAGCAAGTGGCGATGAGTTGCCGTACTCCACAGTCCACAGTAACCTCCACATCAATGATGTGAAGGTTAATCCCCGTGCAGGACGACCTACGTGGAGAAAACACTTACGCCGCTGGCAGTAGAAGATTCTGGAACATCCACTTTACTCATCCGACGTAAGTCCCTACGATTAAGTTCTCTTCATCAAAATGAAAGAACCCGGTACAATACCAGAGAAGATATTATTAATGCTATAGGGCGGTCAATATGGGACATCAACAGAAATAGACGCGGAGATAAGTGTTCGACGCCTTTCCAACATTTGGCAAAAGGTCATTAATAACGGAGGCGATTTAATTGAAGGAGTGAAAATGTAAATACCTCTGTCAATAAAGTCATTTCATAGAAAAAAATTATCATTACTTTTCATCAAACCCTAGTAAAATAACGTGGCATGCTGTAGTAAACATGAAAATTTCATTCACGGACACAAATAAAATGTATAGTGGATCACATCAATGTTATAGTAGCTTTATTGCTAAATTACGAGGAAATCGTCGACTAATTGTGTGTATGAACGATAGTCAATACATTAATGCAAATTACAGTAGTTATTTTAATACATAAAATAATAAATATTTACTAAAACATGAAAGCATTTTTATTCCATTTTTTCCCAGGAATCATATTTTTCCTCCTCTACGTAATAACGCACTCAAGCTTCAAAGACCCTTCAAGCAATTAAAGGCTTCGTAATAATATTCATCATATTATGATTACTCACGTGTTTTGGTGAGCTCTCTGTATGCAGTTGAACTGCTTGTTGTCTGGACTGTACATTGTTGGGTACTGGATCTTGTACTTCTTACGAGCCTGTCCAACCTAAAAGCAGTACAAGCAATAATGATAACAATGACATTTGAAGAACTCCTACTGTACAAGTAATGTCGAAAAACACGAACCTTTACAGATTTCCACATGAGCAAAAACACCGAAGCAACGACTACTAGAACGCAGTAGCCGTATTCTGGATACACTGTAATAGTTCTGAAAAGAAAAAAAAATAATGCAACAGTTCAACACATTATTGTGTTCTTACCATAACAACATGTACGCTGTACACTGCACATTAACTTATACACGCTGCTGTTGAAAGCAGAATATGATCAAAATACACCGATGACTTACGCCATGTTGTAGAGCAATAAGAGGATATGTAATTCAGTCAACAGGCAGAGCAAAAAAACACGTTTCCTCCTAACTTCTGCTGCGCGTCGCGCGTAACAAATATAACAGCGCCCGGCCGGCAGAGACACCGCCCATCAACTGTCTGGAGTGGGGGCACGTCAAACGAACCACAGCCGTCTGAAACGCAAGTCACGGCGCGCGGCCTTGGGAGCAGGCGGGCGAACGCGGTTGGTTAGGAGCGAGAGACGGGAACCAAGGAATGGGTTACCTATGCTGCCTAGCGGTCCAGATAATCGCAGTAATGACTCAGTCTTCTTTTGGATGATAATGCTGATGTAGCATTTTGTGATGCGTTATTTTTCGAAAGCCACGAGAACTGATGTTATTGCATCGCGACCTTCAACATTTTCCATGCCGTTTCAAACACAATATCGATTTACTTGAGGAGAAACTATTGATCCTTATAAATATGAAGCGTTGGTAAGTTCATAAGCAGAGTAATCGCCTTTAAACATCGCTGCATTTTGTGTTCCTCAGTGTAAAAGAAAGTACAAAATTGTGATGACTTTTAAATACGGTATCTCAATGTCACTTATTTTATCATCACGACATAACTAAAAAACATGACAAAAAATAATATCTGCAGCAGGGCAGTTGGAAAATTGATTACACAAAATGTTATGTATACCGATGCATTATGCAAAACAATCAGCATTATATTAAACAATACATTAACGTAATTATTATTGTTCTCAATAATACCTATAACGGTTCTACTTTTGGATATTTAAGCCAAAGACGTATCCAGAAAATGTTCAAGAGAATTCTTCTTGTAGAAAGCAAATAATTAGTGATCTGCAGCAGCAAAAATGCCGCTGAACAAAGCCACACAGATTTGTTTTCGAAAAAGTAGCACGCACATTCTAGAACCATAAATAAAATACTCTTCATAACACTAAAATGAATTAAATACTTCAACAAAAAGTCTTAACAAAAAGTGAGATAAATTAATGTAAAATTGTATTTACGGTTATTCAGATCAACATTTCTTTACATCCCAAGAATATAAAAGACGTGGTGCGACAGAATGGCGAAGACGTTTGTTTTCTATTTTTTTGGTTGGGGCTAGTTTTACGAACTTGCCCCATTCTCTTACTAGATACCATCTATTGTCGCCAAAAATACATTTGTTCATATTTTCTCAATTTTTCGGTTTTCTAATAGTTGAACCGAAATATTATTTTTTTTTAAAATCTCGTCCTACATGGAAATTTTCGTTGAAAAATTTGCAGCCGTTATGAAAAAAATTTCGTTTAAGTGTCACTGTAAATGAGAAATTTGAAGAAAAAGTTTTCACAGAAAATTTTTGAGTTTTCAAAAAGCTTCATTGGATGTCACTTGAAGCACTATCACTCACAAATGCAATGATTTTAACAAATCGCTGGAAATGTTCATATGAATGGCGTGAGATCTTTTTTTAAAAAAAATGTATGTCTATACTTTTTGAAAAAACAAAAAATACTCCAAAATGAAGTTCATGTCATATTAACCAGTCCAATTAGAACTATCCTTTGGAAAAGTTTGAAAAAAACATTTGAAGAATTTTTGGTAAAATGGCATTTGAGCGTTTCTGAAAATGTGACATTATTTACAGTCCGTGTATTCATAAATACAATAATGTGAGCAAATTGACGCTAATGAAAATATTTACGGCGTGAGAGACAAGTCAAAAAATTACAATTATTTAATTTTTGAAAAAACAGAAGTGGAGAGCAAAATCGAGTTTTTGTGTCATCTTAAGAATGCATTTAGCACTATCCATACCAACAGTTTAAAGAAATAAATTGGAGCCATTTTCGAGAAAAACTTGTTTTTGATACTTTTTAATATTGCACATATTGCATGCGATCTTGCGCAAAAAGTACTAAAATATTTTTAAAAATGTGCAGCATCTTAATAGAAGTAATAATTAAGAAGAACAAATTTCATTTGAGAGAAATTTTGTAGTATTAGGAAGACGCCGAAAAAATGTCAATCTTTTGCAAATTTTGGTGGTTCTAAAGTCGTGCTAAAACAGCACGTACTTTCCCGGATTTAGTAATGGTTCGTAATACTATTTATACCACAATTTCTCTCCGAATTAACACGTCATCTCAGTTGTCAATTTTGGAAAACTCATTTGAAATCGTAGATAGTTTGATTCGAAAATTAAGTAGTTTCAAGAAATATATTTTTTTATTAAAAACTTCAAATCAAATTTATTTTTGGCATTGAATTCATTGTATAAGGTATGCAGAGTATTCGTAAAGATATCGGACGGGTTTTTAGATTTACCGTATTCTTTGTAAACTCTATACGAGAATATAAAATCGTTAAAAGTCAATAAATAATACAATAATGATAGTGTTTCCAAACAAATGCAAATAGATCGAAAAATATATAATAGTAATTATTAAACACTACGGTATTCTAATATTCTAGAAATATATAAAAGAATTAGTTTATATTACCGCGAATGAAATGTAGCATTCTTTATTGCCTGTTATCAGTGTGGCGTTACAAAATGGGTTACAACAACCAACAATTACCCCTTATCTATTCGTTTTCATATTTAACACAATTAAAGGACGCAATTTAAAATTAAATATAATATAATTAATAATAATAAAATAAAATTTGAAAAAATATACAATAACTTCCTAACTTCTAACTTACGTAGCATCCAACTGTAAATTGGGAGCGGTCGATTGGTTTGTCGTCAAATTACACAAAAACACTAATATTTTCAAACCTTACATCAAGCTTTTTTATGAATATATTTTATTTAGAAGAAAATTGTATCTTCATAATTGTAGTTGTAAGAAGAAAAAGTTTGATTTCTTTCAATTTTCGATAAACCAGGGTTTTTAACCAACAGGGGGCCTGCACCATTTTTTAAACGTAGTTCAGACTATTCAACAATACAATTTAATCAAAATCGATATATCGATTTCATAAAAATTTTGAAAATGCCCATGTGGATGCCATGGGGATCCATGTCAAGTACCTCCAAAATTAAAATATCGGTCTTAAATTCAAGGGGCCGATACATCAGCCAGATCGATGAGAGAACATCAGTTTTAAAGAAAACAGAAGCTGAACAGTTTAGCCTCTAGCGTTGTTCACGGACGGACGGACGGACGGAGAGACTTGGGGACGTTTTGAAGAAAAAAAAATCAGTAATGGTACTACAGAATGACACATACGTTCTCATAAAAATAATATTTTCGTGGGACTTGGCTAGCTATTCGGACTTGCCACATACCCTTACCAAAGTACTTTTTTTAAAACATTTCTCAATTTCTCGTTTTCCTAATACTAAAACCTAAATAGTACTTCAAGAATATTGGAAAAGAGTAAAACATCGTCCTAAGTGGCAATTTTCATTGAAAAATGTGGTGCCGTTTTGAAGAAAGAGACGTTTAAGCGTTACTGTAAATGCGAAATTTGTATCTATTTTGCCAGAAATCTTTTGAGTTTTCTAAAAATTGAATTGAAAGTCATTTAAAGAACTTCAACTTAGAAGTTCAATAGTGTTAACAAATTTCTTGAAATTGCTGGAACGTCTTTCATATGCACATTTCCAGCAATTTATATACATTCGTGCATTTGTGAATACTCCAAATTCTGCATCGAAAATTACCATGTAGGATGAGGTTTTACTTTTCTTTAATATTTTAAAAGTAATATTTCGAATCTACCGTTTGAAATCCGAAAAATTGAGAAAACTTCCAAAAATGTGTTTTGTGCGGCGATAAATGGCAGTTGGCTTGTGGCTAAATGAAGAGCTAACACCGACCAAAATAAATTGGAAAACTAACTAGTACGAGAAAGTCTGTGTCATTCTGTGACACCACTAGTGTTTTCGTGAATCACTGCTCTGATTTGTTCGTTCTTTATGCACTCTCAAACTTTCATTTGTAGGATATTAATTTACACACCTACCAAAGATTATTAGTGTTCTCATACATACTAGATGATATTATTCATAATTGCGCAAAATACATATTTTTAAAATTGTTTAAAATTTAAATTCATGTATAATACGCAAGTTGTATAAAAGTTGAAAAGTATAATAATTGGATTGAAGATAAATAAAATAATATAAATATCTTTTGATATTTTTGCTTTAAGATTAATTATATTACATGACTAGCTGACCCGGCAGTCTTCGTACTGCCTCAACGATAAACAAAAGACCTAAACGTTTGTATAAAGTGATATTAAAACAAAGATTTATTATTATTTTCGACACATGTTGCTTACTTACAAAACAGAGTTTTCCTCAAATACTGGCTATTTGTAATGTTTAAATTTGATATTTATAGACACACACTGTTATAATACAGTCTGTTAAATTTCTCATGAACTATATTTTTTGTTTTGTTTTGTGGTGCGTAAATAAACAAAGAAGACGGGTTTCCGACGCGCGAACACGCGACGTATAATTGTCCATGCGCGAAACAGGGAAACTCTAAGTTGATTCCACAAACTTCTAACGACTGTCCTTGTGATTTATTTATGGTCATCGCAAAGGCCAGACGTACTGGAAATTGTAAGCGTTTAAAATCGAATGGTAAGTCCGTTGGTATCACCGGTATCCGCGGGATCAAGACATCCTCTCCTTTGAATTTCCCTTTTATGATTGTTGCCTCAATGACGTTATTCATCATCTTTTTTACAGCCAGTCTTGTTCCATTGCATAGTCGAGGTTGATTAATGTTACGCAACATGATAACAACTAATCCTACTTTTAACTGCAAATTGTGAGGTGGTTATCCAGGCAATTCCAGTGAATTTAAAAACTCCGTGAGATAGTTGACTACGTCATACTGGTTCATAACAGTGTCGACTAATTTGAAGGAAACCAACTGTCCTGGAAGAAACTTCTGAATGGTCGCATTGAGAGCCTCGACATCTTTATTTTTCGCCGCCAATATTGCTCGTTCACCCAGCCAATTATGGTTATTGAACTTTTGCGCTATATCTGGGAAAACACGCTGAATAAACTCCTCTTTTGAGTCTGTGATGTGACAAAAATTTGTGGGTAATGTCATGAATCCGGTCGAGGTATCCATTGCAACTTTATTATTTCCAATGTCTAACAACTGCTTCGCAAATACATTTGCAGTTTCATCTTGTTGCAAAAATACTCGCATGTTAGTAGTTAAGTGGAGTGTCTTTACGTACTGCCACAAATTCGATGATTTTAGGCAAGCATTTAGTTCATCAGCAACAGTTGATCGGGAAAAACTGGAAGAGTCTGACGAAAATCACCTGTCAACAGAATCATGGCCCCACCAAAAATATTTTGGTTGTCACGAAGATCTTTCAACGTTCTGTCCAGTGCCTCCAGTGACCTCTTATGGGCCATTGTGCATTCATCCCTAACAATCAATTTGCATACCTTTAGGATCTTGGCCATTGCGCTATTTTTGGCGATGTTGCAAATTGGTGTTTCGGTGATTTGCATGTTTAATGGTAATTTCAAGGCAGAATGTGCAGTTCGCCCGCCTTCTCGCAGAGTCGCAGCTATTCCAGATGAAGCCAACGCTAAAGCAACATCATTTCGCGATTTGATCCTCGCCAAAAGCAATGAAATTAAAAACGTTTTTCCGGTTCCTCCGGGAGCATCAAGGAAATAAATTCCACCAGATCCACTGTTCACAGCTTTTATCGAAGTGTCGTACGCAATTCTTTGTTGTTGATTTAATTGTGGTACATTTGTACGAACTGTTTCGGCCAATGCTTCAATATCGTACTGTTGTTCTCTTTGCAACTCGTGGTGTAATGCATCGTGACGGCTGGGTGCTGTCATTCGCAAACACGACAATACTTTATTTGCCATCAATAAACACATACCTTCTATCATGATCAATGTCTCATTGTAAATTTTTTCAGTCATTTGTAGTGTAGGATTCAAAGTTTGACGGCGCACACGATGCAAAACATCCTCAGACATGTCACCTCTATACTTAACCCACAAATCTTTTGGATTCGAAGGGAAGCATGTCGATATGATAATCGCAAACAATGTACGAATTTGATTTGGCGATGAATATATTACGGAATCTATGAGCGTATTATCCCAGTGTGAATCGTTCTCAAGTAAATGTAATAGTTGATATGCCTCACGGTAAGTCGCACACAGCTGTCCATTAAGTGTTCTCAGTTGTTTAAACGATGTCGAACCACGAACATTCACCAACAACCGCAAATAATAACATTCATCGTTATTTGGATGTACTGTGTAGATGCGACCCAGAGCGTTTGAAGCAAATACATTTGGATGTCCTGCAACTTGTGTTCCTTGTTGTCGACGCTGAAACGATTACAATGATGCATTCCATGTGTAATAGCGTGGCATGTCAAAATACAGCAAACCGAGAGCAATATCAGTTTGACAGACTGTGAGGAAACTTGTTAATGTTGTCGACGGTGGTTGTGCCGCCCTGTCTGCCGCGTTAGATTCATTAAAATAAACTCGTTGACCATTTTCTAAATGGACAAGTAAATATTCACGAGTCTTCAGATTTGGATCCAAGTAACGCTGGAGTGTTTTTTTTCAAATCTAAGTAATTGTACATTGAGTATTATTATATATAAGTAGTAGTAAGTAAGCCTTATATTTGATCATAAATGTTTAGTTTTCATGTTACACGAAACCTTCAAAAATCTATTTGTTATATATATTTTTTGTGTATCCATAGAGACCTAATTAAATGATTTTGAGTCTTTTGCCGAGTTCTTATTGGAAATTGTGTAGTTTTAATTGCACGCCGACCACTAATGTAGTGAAAATAAACGTTTTTCATGTAATTAACGAGTAAAATTTATGTAGAAAACTAAAAGGCTTTTAATAGGACGGGCGCAGAGACACACGTCCCCGTTTCATTACTTCTACTACTCCTCGCCCTACGCTAAGGTGACCTGACGATCCGTATTAACAGAGTAACTTATTTTGAGTCTCTGTCCCGTATTTTTTTACATTAATATGGGACGCTAAAATATCCCTTTTTTGTGGCAATGACTTGTCAGCATAATCAGCCGTCAACTATTTAATTTATCATAATATATTCTGTTTGCTTTGCATTTGTTTATAACAATTATGTGTGAGAAGATATGGTGCTCATGCGCCACATAACAGTGTTTAGATAGTCAGTTGTTGTTTCTAGGAAGAGAAAATGCAGCTATAGCGTTATTTCAATTTGTAGTATTACTCGCGCAACTTTTCTTGAACGATGGATTGAAGAAATGCGGGTAGAGTGGGGGTATTAGTTATGAAATCAGCCACTAGATTTTATGAAGCTATGCCGTCTCTGTAGTATCAGTCATGCCTTCGCAACTTTCTCATTTTCTCAGATGTTCGAGGTATTTCCTGTGATGAATCATCACCTGCTTTGGTCATTTATTTAAATTATTTGGATAAAATCAGTCAGAAATTCTCTTCAACGGAAAATAGTTTCTATTTCGCGCCAGTGAAGATGTGTTTGGAATGTTGTCATCAGTGCACGCTACAAGCTTTTGTCTTCAACTGTTTATTGCATCGGAGAGGGGGAAGCAAGGTCATCGTTCAAGAAAAGTTGCGCGAGTCATACATGCGTTATCGCTAACGACATGATTATGAAGAAATTCAAGAATCCGATCCTTCTGCTTCTGAGAGTGTCTGTGCGACTTAGTACTCGATCTTAATTGAGAAATACTCACCTCCTTGGTAATGGATGAAAGTGCAAATTAAAAAATCTGGTCACCTTACCATGCGCATGTCGCACTCAACACACTCCAACGGATGCGAACACGCTGATGTTCAAATCTATCTTCCTGAGCGACCACCGCAAGTTTCACTATGACAAGAACAGGTTAAAACCTTGCCTTCTATTTTTAAAAATCTTTATTATTATTGATTGGGTAATACTTAGATAGTTTTTAGAATAAGCTTCCTCATATGCTGTCTTGAACTACAATACAATCCTTATATTACCATCCAAATCTACTTATTTCAACACATGTGGCACCAGTTGATGATACTGCACACATGACTGCGGGGCCTCTGATCGGGAGGTCCTAGTTTTGAGTCCCAACGGTGGCAGGATGTTTTACACTTGTTAGATAAGATACCTAGGTCGAATTCAGCAGCTGCCTGGAAGAGACTTCTAGCGGTCGGCTGCTCTGATCGGTAGTTTTCCGTGGTTTCTCCCATCAACACCAGGCGAATGCTGGAGAAGAACCTCAAGAAACGGTCCACGCGCAATTTGTCCTTCCTCTTCCTTGCCCTATCCTCTCTCCTTACTTACACACACTTACACTAACATGCACTACAACACCACACATGACTGGAGACCAGCCGGAAGCTTAGAGCTTGGCTCGGCCTGGGCGGTGCCCCTCTCTGAGAGACGGTGGAGGAAAACCCTAGGAGCGGACTTCGAATCTCACCAATAAGCGGGAGAACATCATCGCACTCCCCATGGCATACACTACAAAAACATGCACTACGCTGATGGTACTAAGGACCTTAACAGTTGATGCGCCCGCGTCAGTTAATCAACATACACATGGAGTTGGTAACTAAGAGCATCTACGGTAAACAATTGTCGGCGAACAGAATTTTAAAGGTGGGAAGAACATTTTTAATTTGTATTGGGAATTAGAATTTTGAGGTGAGCTAGTAGTGAACTCCGTCTGCTATTGAGTTGATGATAGAGTAGAGATTATTGGATACGGGGCTATGTGTTTGAGAATGAGTTTTTAGTTCTTCGTGTAGATAAGAATTTTGGTGCGTGTGTAGCTAATCGAAGAAATTTGTTTTGCATTATTTGGAGTTTATTAATTCTTGTGGCAGTTGCATTGATCCAGGCGGGACATGCGTATAACATTAGCGGTCTAAATACACCGGTCTACTTTACCTTATTTCCGTACCAAGAAAAAACATGCTGTTTCTATAAGATAATTTGCTCCGGAATCCATATTTAATTTCAGAATTTCTGTATCGGCCTCAGATTTCATGTGATGAACATTTTTGTAAATACGTATGTCTCGCTATATATGAATCCGGAAAAATGACTCGCTTTAATAACGACAGATCCAAATATATAGAGAGTAAAAATACAACATGTGTTAAAATAGTGAAGAAACATACATAAAAATATTTCCTTCCCTATTCCTTGCGATACTTTGCCTCAAAAACGTTCCTTCGTAAGGCCCAGCCTTCCATTTGAGAAATGTTATGGTGGAAACGCTCACTATGTTCGTCACTATCGACGCCGAAATTATCCTGGAAGAAGTCCAAACCATTCAATAATGTAGTTCAAAATCATTCAAAAGTGACATGTTACATCCCGTACGGTGATATGCTTTTAGTAGTTCGTGTTCAATATCGCGATAGTTCTCTACTTTATGGTTGCCCAAAACAATTTACAGACATTTGTGAAAGATAACCATGCCTTTTTTTAACATCACTCAACAAATCACATAAATGTTAATCAGAAATTAATTTTATAATTTGTGGTCCTACAAATATTCCATCCTTTATTTTTGATTCACTGGTCATTGAGTATTTCTCTCGCAAATATATGAATCCACATGATGTTTTGTCCATGACTTTCACAAAGTTTTTAACGAGACCCAATTTAATATGCAGTGAACACAGCACACGTTTTTGGGATCAACAAGAGGAGTGTTAACCACATTTCTCAGACCAGCCAGTAGTTCAATCAGAGCAAGCCACTTTTTTCCACAATAGGAATTTTTCTGTCTCTGCTGTCCCACTTACATAGAATGCAGCAGTGCTTTGCGTACCCAAGCTACATGCCGAGAAGAATTGCAATTACGTTGAGATATCCTCATTTATTCCATTTGAATTTCTCATAATTGATAAATGCGAAGAGCAGTTTGATGCTTTCATATGTCTACTTCAAAATTATTTCATGAACAATAGGAACCAAATGAAATGTGTTCCCATTGTGAAGAGCTGCTTTCAGACTTATTTTTCTAAAATCTATGAAGAAGCTCCATTCAGTTCCCCTTGAGACAAAAGGATGTGGTTTATTTGAGCAACAAGAGGCTTGAAATATTGGACCATGGAGGCAAGAAACAGCGTTATTCTACTTGGTCGAGTTTGACTTACCAGCAATGTTGCCAAACCTTTTTCATTTCCTAAAGGTGAATTTTATGAATTCAGTGACATGTATAGGAAATCCTTCTATACATTTTAGTTGTACCCGAACAATTATATCAGCAGAATAATGAAATGAAGTTGCATGCTGCAAAATACATATGAATTCAGAGTCCAATTGTTAGCAAAGAACACCATTCACATTCTTTGTTACAAAAATGCTGTTGACCAGTATTTTTTTCGGTGTCTTGACATTAACTTCCGATATGCAGCTTTTGGTGTTTATAATGGGTTAATAGAGGGTTTAAATGTGCTGTTTTGAATAGCACATTTGAACAGCACAGTATGATCAATATAGTACCTAAATCTGCCTAGGCATTTAACTGTTGGCCAGTGGGGAGTCAATGATATTGTATTGTTAACATTTTAGATTTAGATTTATTAAAGGTCGCTTTGAGCTAATGCTCGGTGGCAAACATGATAATAATTAGAATTAGAATTACAAAACATTTTCAACATTTACAATTAGGTTTACTATTAGAATTAGGGGTCGATATCATAGTTCCAATTTATTTCTAACTAACTCTAAATTCACTTCTAGTTTACATAACACTTCACTACTCTACACTACACTACACTGCACTCCCCTTCACTACATTACACTCCCTTCCCCTCCACTACACTTCACTGTATAAGGGACATGACGATAATAATTATAACAATAACAATATAAAAAATAATAATAACTTAAAAATGTCCCCAAAGCTAATGACAGTGTTAACAATGATAAATTTGTCAGTAATAGTATAATAATAATAAAAGTAATATAAATATTAATAATAACAAAAGTAATAAAAATAATAAAAATAATAATAAGGATAAATGTCTCAGTCAGTATTATTTGAGCTAATCTAGATGGAATGAAGCATATTTTTAAATTTGGCTACATTAGAAGGAAAAGCCTCTAGTGCTTTTGTAGGTAAGGGGTAAGGGAGCCTAAAAGTTTTAGCGACAATATATTAACAGTTAATTTCTTTCATATCGTTCACCAATCGTCTATTTTGTTTGCATTGAGTAACCAGTTCTAAATATTGAATAATATGTATTGTTTATGTAAGGTATTGTAGATCTGGGTAAATTGGAATAATTTTATGGTGATATTGTCGTGTCCACAGGTTTTGTTCGGGAATGTTGATATTGTATTTTTTAGTTCGAATAAATTAATTTAATTTTTGGTTGGGCATTAAAGTTGCGGTCTGTGACAATTTACTAGATTTATTTATTTTTATTTGTTTATTTTATTTTATTTGTTTAACATCAAAAACAGTTCAAACTGTGAGTGACGTGCTACGGAGAAAATTGTTCTGTGCACATTTTCTTAATTCTCGGATTCCTACCCTAAACCATTTACTACTTGAATTCTGAATAAAGAAAGAAATGAGCTTTGGCAAGAATTGTTAACAAAATATTCGCTCCGATCTAATAAAATCTATTTTCAAAACATTTAGGTCTAAGAGGGTTGGTGTTTTATTAAGTATGAATGTAGTTTCGAAAATACCCAGATAGTGCTTCGAGCTTTGTCCGTATGGGAATTGTTAGATGTGCTTAAAAATTTAATTCACAAGTTGCAGGACAAATAGTGGTATTTTTTCTAAACTTTTTTTGGTTAATGCTTTTAGTAAGTTATGTTCTTTCCTTAACTGTAGCTTTCTGTTCTACAAAAGTCTTCATGTTCTGATTCACAAATTTATTAGGTTTAATATGTGGTCGAGGAAGTTTGATGTGGTGTTTTCAAGTTTAGTAGAAGTTTATTCTGTAGTTGATTTATAGGATTTATCAGTGCTATCGATATACAGGTGTCTCAGAATAACTGTTATAAACTTCTAGGACAAGTAGAAATACCGAATAATCACCTTTTCCAATGAACATATACTGGGAAATAACATGTAACTAAATGATACGTATTTATACATGTGGGATTTGCCTCTGATTTATAGGGATCTCCTAGAATGTTTGGCAGGTCACATTCTGTATCACTATGTATTCACTATTTATGTACGTACAAGAGAGTGTGTCAGGATAACACAAAATTTTATAACACAACCAACATCCTCTATACTTAGGAAATGCTTTTCTAAACAGATTTTTCAACAGTTATTGCATTTTCAAAGCAATTCACTACCCTTGACCGAAATCGTTAGTTAAATACTGAATGTGGAACCTTCATCGTTAAATCCGTTCACGCTACTTGTCAATATGGTCTTTGTGTGAGGGATTCTCCGATATTTTTAACCAGCTGCTGAGGCGAGGCTTAAAGAATTTTAGATGAACTCTTTGATTGTTACCTAATGATGCCACTTCAAGGAGGCGACATCGAGATGTAGGCGTAATTACAGGAAACGAAATGCAACCTGGCAATGACACCTTGAACGGTTTAAAACGGTAGGAAACGTGACCTTCCATCGGTTGGTTTCACCACTCTCAGGCAGTCTCTGTTCAGCGATCACAAGTAACTGAAAAATACATACACATCTTTCATTAGAACTTGCATAGGTAAGTCTTTTTCACATCATGTGTAATCACGATTGCGCTACTGAAAATGCATTTTATATGAAACGTCCTCTTTTTTATGAGAAATATCTTCTTTTTTTATTATGGAAATATGGTAACCCTATACAAGTACACTTAGGAAGATGGAGAAGTTAGTACCTGTTCCGTAAAGATAGCTTTTTACATAAGGTCATGAACAGTTTTTCGAAAATATGAATAATTTTTGCGTAATTTTGCATGAAACGCGTGCGAGAAAGAACGCATCAACCGCCTGAATTGACATAACCATCTTCCTGGGGCATTAAAAAGAATATTGCAAATTTTCAATTCTCGAAAATTTAAAAGATTTAATGAAAATGCAATGTGTTTGAAAAAAAAACGAGTTTAAGTAGTTTTCAAAAGTTGTCACAATCCACTAAAAATTACTAGAAATTCTATTTTTTAAATTTATATTTATTTTAAGATCTAATTTTAAAGAACAGATATCATTTTTAATCTCTAACTTCAATGTTGTTGTATAAGGGCGCTAAAAAATGTTCACTTTCGCAATTTTGGCGAATTTAAAGATGAGAAGAAAATCGAACTCGGGCCATTTTTATGAGCGTACTTTTCCACTATTTGAGGAGAAAAAATAAAGGAAATTCTTGGACTCATTTTTGAGAATTTTTAAAATGTGGGGGCTTCTTGAAAAATGCCCCAAAACGAAAATAATATCCACGTCAAATTCAAAGGACTTCAACATGAATGAAATCTGACTTTGTCTAGGTGAATATAATTTTTTTGTCGTTATCATTTCTGACAGGCGGACCGATATACAGACAAGCAGACGTCCTACTGAAAACTAATTTTTTGATATCAAGGAACCACAAAACGTCCAGTATGGCAACTTCTTGGCACTCTCTCACCATCCCTGACTCTCTCTCTCTGCCTCCGTCTCTCTGTCCGTGTCTTTCCGATTCTCTTCTTCCTTCTGTCTCTGTCATTCTGTTTGTCTCTCTTTATCTGACTCTATCTGACGCAATGAAGACGTCTTAATAATCGTACTTCAGGGTGCCGCAGGTTGCGTAAAGCGCCCTGTTCACGGCGCGTGAGTCAGCATAAAATCATCAACCGTTGTGATTGTGCGAAACCATATGCACATTCCCATTGAAATATTCCCATATTCTTCCCACATGTGCAAGAAATAAGTTAACAAAGTTTTATCACAACTCAATAAACGGTACGGCAGCGCATTAAGTACGGACCAACCATCAAAAAACATTGTTTTTGTACATTAGATTTTCTCAGAAACATCTCTAAATTTTTCCTTTATTTTTTCACTTATACGGTAAAGAACATTATGCTGATCTTATTTTCGAAAATTGAAAAAAAATCGATTTTCCCGCACTTTGTTTTGAGGCGTATCTCTCCAATGTCCATGAAATACTCGTATGTAAGGTATTTGTAGTCTGTTTTCAAATCATCAAACAAATGATTACATTTACTATATTTGAATAATTAAATCTATTTTAAATTGCGTCATTTAATTGAGTTAAATGTGAAAACGAATAAACCATTCCGATTTCCGATATAAGATGTAGGAATGAGGAATAATTCGTGAAAAATCGAGTATTTTGTGTGTACGTAACTATATTTTATTTAATTATTACATTTGTCTACTCATTTACATTTTTTGCGAGCGGTAACAAGAACGCTGATTTCAAAATGCAATATCATACGAATTAGCGGTCAACGTTGTTTGTTGCAACACATTGTAGCAACGCCGCACTAATAACAGAGGGTTATAATGACAGCCGCCGTTGGTTCACGTTTATACGAATTAATAATTTTAATATGGCTAAAATATGCACCACGCAACCTTCATATATTTATGTAGAACACGAATACATTGAATTCAATGGGAGAAAGCCGTTCTCGTTTAAACGTTTGAATTTAAATAAAATATATGTTTTTTTCAGGCTAGTCTCTTTAAGAATTTTTGAAATGGTAGTTGAAGTATATGACAGAAATTGTCATATTATAATATTACATAACCATTAACAGTATCGCTAGAATTATTGCGCTGTTGCATCACCACTAGTTTTCATAATCAAACTCCAAGGATTTTATCTTCCTTTCCAGATCATGCATCATGCTCAGAGGAGAGATACCACTGAAGATTGTAGCACTTCGAACAGACCTTCTCGAGATATTCTATCATCTCCCATTTTATCCTTGCGAATTGTCAGCCTTTGGGGACCAGGAAATGACATAATCTCATCAAAAAACGGAAAAAGATGGCAACATATTTACGAAATGTACACAATTATTACTACGACGTGGGTGGTAATGTTCATTCTTACGTCCGCTGCTAATCTAAAGAAGAATGTAAGGGACATACAAGCTTTCACCGATTCTCTCATGATATTTACAGTTTCGATCCACACATTAGCCAAGGCAAGTACACAGCAGTCTCATCTCATAAACTCACATTTTTCTACAGCAACATACATGTAACTTCAAATTAACTTCTCCCCATAGCACGTCACACACAGTTTTTAATTGTTTTTGACATAAATAAAAATACAAATACTGAAATTACGATGTCACAATTTCTCAATTTGTTTCCAGAAATTCATTTCTGTAATGAAATATTTTCTAGTTTTCATAAATTGTTTCTAACCAAAATATTAAATACATTTATTGATAAACAAAGAATATATTTGAATTTTTAATGTTATTTGTTGCCAATTTCGAAAATAATAATAGCTTTTTGCGAAGTGCATTTATAATTCAACGAACTGTTGTACGATCGCGAACAGTTTCCACTGTTTGTTGATCTCTTTCCAGCATTTTCTAGATTTGACTTGGCATTTCGAGTATGTTATTAATTTGTTTACCCAAGATTCTAGTTTTCCATTAGGGTGCATTTACTGGTTTCCAGAACATTGGTTATTTCATAATCAACTTGGCATTTTCCTAATTCCAAACTTTTACCTTGCAGGCTATTATTGTAGAGAAAAGGAATCGCATAAAGGTCCTGCATGTGATCACAATACACAAATTCTTACCATTATAAGAAATGCGAACACTGTCACTGTAAATAATACACGTATTACGTAATTGTTTACTAAAAGTAAAATACAATTATTCATCAATTACTTGCTGCAAGTCATGGAACGTGGTTTACAGTACTGTTGATGCAAAATATAAATATAATTTTTTCATCGCTTTCATTTCATTTTAACACTTACATTCCACTTCAAAAAAGAAAAATAAATTTTTATTTTATGGAAAAGCAATTCTTGGATAACACAAGGATTAGGAAGGACATCATGTAAAAACAAACGAATCCTTTCTTTCATTTCCAAGTTTTGAATTGAATTAAATTGATGCCTTTTTTACATGGCGAGACTCGGGCCATTAGGCCCACTCTTCCGTCGACTGCAAATTTCGCTACGCTCCTTTCTCCCACTTGTAGAGAAAGAAGGTACTCGGGCGACGAAACGGGCGATTTGCATTTAGCTCAGAGGCTTCAAATAAGTTTGAGGACCTTTTGCATGCAGTAAATCTACTAACATTGGACAGCTGTCTTTACTTCCCCTTTACTTTACTTTAGTGAACGGTGTGACACTTAATGATGTTAAAACAAAATTTTTAGGTCTTTCAATTCAGTCAAACTTTAAATGGATCTTCCATTTAAATGAATTGAACACGATATTAAGTTCATTATGCTACGCTTTCAGAATTCATTCAGCTTTAGTCAGCCTTCATTCTGATCGTTGTGTATATTCGTGAATGTTCATCGCCTGAGTTATGACTTAATAATCTGGGAAAATACATTTTACGCCTCCCAGACTTTTCGATTGCAAAAAAGAATTGTATGAATAAAAAGCAAATCCCATCCACGTGATTCTTGTAAGCCTCTCTTTATGAATCTACGTATTTTAAGATTACCTTGTCTCTTGATGTATGAATCAGTCTTTTTTGGAAAAATGACTTACTTAAGGGCGGGAATATATTTTCAGGAAACTCTGATGTCTGTAACTATAACACTAGACGTAGTAATAATATCCTTCAGGTGACAGTATTAACAGGTCACTACAAACAGTTCACATACAATACATGTACATAATCGTACAACACCTTGCCAGATGACATTAAACGATTAAATTTGTTACAAAAGATTCCCAAGTAATTTCTTTTCTGCTGCACAACTGTTTCTATACAATTAGATACTACTCCGAGCATCCAAAAGGAAGTAATATTAATTTTAACAACAACATTTAGTGTATTATTTACCATTTGGATTGTATAATCCTAAAGAGCCCCGTAACAAGTATTGTACTGGGTCAATGACCCCCATATCGGTCAGATTTTCGTCCAGCTTCCCTGATCCTTGGGAAAATGCTGAGATAGCCACTTGTATTGCTTCTGGATATAAAAATAACTTCAAATTAGCTTCTCCCCATAGCACGTCACACACAGTTTTTAACTGTTTTTGACACAAGTAAATAAAAGATAAATATTGGCAAAGTTAATTCGGGTTTCCAACAATGTTCATGTAAAAGGGAGAGCACTCGATAATCAAAAGAAAGAAGCCAACATTTATTTAAATAAATATTTAATTTATACTGACGTCAATTCCATTTCCTTCTCTCCATTTGCGATACAAGTGAAACGATTCGTTTACAAAATGCAGATGATGTTCTGAGTGTCTCGTTTTTATTTTCGACGCTAGAGATAGAAACGAGACTCTCCGGAAAAGGAATATTCATGTTTTGTATTCTACAGTAAATAGACACCAATCGGGAACTTGAACATCCCCATAGTGATGTCACTGTATCGACATTTAAGCCTCCGATTGGATGAATCGGTCATCAGCTAATTTACTTGAAACGCACACATAAACAATCATAGAATAGTGACAGCCGACAGCGCGCTGGCGTGTTAGATGTGGCCGCTGTTGGTGCAACGGCGGCTGGTGTTGCGCTGCCTGGTGCGGCTGGACGCGCTGGTGCGCGGGTGGGGGCTGTCGGACGCCGCCTGCGCGACGCCGCGCGAGCGTCGCCACGCCGAGCGCCTGTGTCGCCGCGACGTCCGCCGCCTGACCCTGGGCATCTTCGGCCTGTGCTCCACGAGCGTCGCCATGTGGCTGAGCTTCCCCTTCGTGCCCGAGGCCGGGGAGGAGCTGCAGCCGGTGGGGTGCGCGTGGAACTCTTCCCTCGTCTGTTCGCATCGACGGTCAGTATAAGGAGCTTCCACTCGTTCTCAGCAGCAACCGCAAAGCACTGAAAAGCGAGTTATGCTGAGAATATATTGGTGTTATATATAATATTGAGATTATTGAAATAATTGAAATAAAGAGATCTGGAGCCAATGAGAATGCGGCGTTCCGGTCGGTAATTACTATACAAGACAACCAGAGTCTGCCGCAGTTGTTACATCAGTTACTGCTGCTACAGTGGCAGAGTATCACGATTTACGTGAGTTAGAACGTGGTGTTGTAGTCGGCGGAAGAAATATAGGACATTGTATATCCGAAGTCGCGATGAAATTTGGATTTTCCCGTACGACGACTCTGCGGTGAATATCTGGAATCCGGTAAAGCATCAAACCTCCGGCATCGCTGCGACCGCAAAAAGATTGCGCAACAACAGAACCGACGACGACTGAGGAGAATCATTACACGTGACAGAAGTGCAATCCTTCCTCAAATTGCTGCAGCTTTAAATGCTGGGTCATCAACAAATGTCAGCGTGCGAACCATTCATCGAGACATTATCGATATGGGGTTTCGGAGCCGAAGGTCCACTCGTTACCCTTAATGACTGCACAAAGCAAAGCTTTACGGCTTCCCTGGTCTCGTGAAAACCGGCATTAGACTGTTGATGGCAGGAAATACGTTGCCTGGTCTGACGAGACTTGTTTCACATTGTTTCGGGCGGATGACCGTGTACGAATATGGCGACAACCTGATGAACTCATGGACCCTACATGGCAACAAGGGATTGTCAACACTGGTGGAGGCTCTGTGAGGGTATGGGGCTTGTGCAGTTGGAGTGATATGGGACCCCTGATACGTCTCTGACAGGTAACACGCACGACGCTATGCACACCATATATAGTTGCACAGCTTAGGAGGAAGAAAGAAGAGACTGCCGCCGCAAATTGCGACGTGAATTAACGTCAGCAAACACATCCCAATGTTGCAATCCAGAGAGAACTGGAAAACAGTGCGAGACTTCGTGGCTCGCGTACTAAAACAGAAAGCCACTACTATAAGCAGAGTGAGCCGAAATACCATAGCGACCATCTGAGGAGGAAGCTCTCAGCCAATCTTCTGCGTGAAGTAATGCCTAAATGACGGTCCCGCGCAGAAGATACCACGGCCTATGTGAATTGAGGAGGTTAGGTTTTAGTCGGTATGCCAGTCTGGAGAGTTCGACATAACCGGACTTACCGGTATGCGTAACGCATTTCCCCCTCTTCGAAAACAACAACAATGTACGAAAGCATCCTGTATGATAACCTGCACCCATTCATGTCCATTGTGCATCAATACGGTCTCCGGCAATTCCCGAAGAACAATGCAACAGCCCACACGTCCAGAATTGGTACTGAGTAGCTCCAGGAACACTTCCACTGGCCGCCAAAATCCCCAGACATTAACATTCTTGAGCATATCTGGGATGCTTTGCTGCGTGCTGTTCAGAAGAGATCTCCACTCCCTCGTACTCTTACGAATTTAAGGACGGCCCTGCAGGATTAACGGCGTCAATTACCGCCAGAACTACTTTAGACATTAGTCGAGCCACATCGTGTTGCACTTCGTGCGCGGGGGACCTTCAATGATATTAAGCAAATGTACCAGTTTTTTGGCTCTTCAGTGTGTGTTTATCACCCGTGTACGCCTAAAAATTAAAAATCACAATTACGCGAAAAACAGTCCACTCATATTTTTGAAAAAGTGCGCGGACCTCATTTCAAGATCAACACTAATGAGGAAGATAAATAATTTAATAATTTGCTGGCAGATGCACTACGATCATTATTTTCCCCTGAGACAGGTTTCTAATATTTTCCGTCAGAGGCCAGTAGCGGTAAGTTAAGAAGCGTGTGCCTTATGAAAGATGACACATCTAGGTTTTTTCACGCAGAAAGTTTTTGTACTTTTAATTTTATTGTAACTCTTCGAAATGTCGCCGCAGCTCAAGATTGCGCTTAATTTTAATTCAATTACCATTCAAACTTAGCTCCACCCGAGCTTCATGGTTGTGTGACGCAGGGAGAGGCCGAGGATGGCTGGAGAGGCGGCGCAAGAGGGAGAGAGACAGAGCAAGTCAGAGACAGTCAGACAGACAGAGGTAGAGAGATAGACACAGACATAGAGAGAGAGAGAGAGAGAGAGAGAGAGAGAGAGAGAGAGAGAGAGAGAAACAGGAGATAGACGCAGTGAGAAAAACAGATAGACATGTAGAGAGATGGAAAGAGCTGAGACAGGAGAGGGAAAGAGAGATGGAGAGAGAAAGAGACAGAGAAATGGAAGGAAGGAGAAAGAGGAAGGCGGAAGGATATGGAGAGAAGGATATCTTCAGGGTTTTGCTAGTGTATTACATTACTATATTAGTGGAGTAATTTACTACGTATACCTGGGAACAAGATTTATACACTTTTTCGTTACCAGTGCTCAGAAATAATTTGTTTTCTCTCGAAAAATCTCCAATTCCCGGCACACGATTACAAATTTTTCCTTCTTACCAAAGAAGTAGAGAAAGTTAAAAAAAAGGAAAAAATCGATTCGTATTCAACTCATATCGGAGAAGATAGATGAGAGAGAAGCTCTTGCGCATTATATCCGACTTTAACCAATAAGCTTCAGGCACCAGATTGCGTCACAATATTAGCGGGAATTTTAAATGCTACCAGTTACCAAAATCACCACTTATTACAATTTATTGAAACAGATATATGAAGCATTTTTACTTTCTGGCTCTTAAGAAGAGAAAGTTATGTAATGCTGCGCGAAAAAACGGCCAATGTTCGTCAGAAAAAAAAATATTACAGGGCCTTGGTAACGAAGTGGACAAATTCAGTTGCTAAATTTAGAATTAATAATCCTCCAACACGTGGTGTAGGTAGAATCCTTGTTTTTTGGGTTCTCGCAAAACGTGTCTGTCCGTCTGTGATCACCGCTAGCAGCAAAACCGTTCAGCCGACATACTCCAAAATTAATATTCCTCTATCAATCTGGCTGATGTCGCGGCCCCTTCAGTTTGAAATTGATATTTAAATTTTGGGGAATACATGAAGAACCTGGGACATTTTCAAAATTTTCAAAATATGGGCGCCATCAATTTTGATTAAATTTTGTTGTTGGATAGTCTCGAGGAATATAACAAAATGGTGCAGGTATTTTACTGATGAAAATCATCATTTTTCGAAAATTGAAAAACATATTTCGGTGCTTTCCTACAACTACAATTATAAAAATACAATTTTGTACCTTAGTGAAATGGGTTCATCAATAACAGATTTTTGAAGTAAGGTCATGTTCATTTTTTCCAAAACATGAGTATTTTTTACAAACTTTTGTGTCAAACAGACATTTTTTTTAAACCAGATTTTCTTAAAGCCGCACGTTTTTTTATTAAATTGGGAACGTAGATAGCACAAAGGACGCCTAAGAGAATTGTGCAGGTCTCATGTTCATTGAAATGCGTGATTTTGCGAAAATTTACAAAGTTTCGGGATATTCTTACATCTACAATTGTGAAGATACATTTTTTTCTTAATGAAATGTGTTCATAAAAAGATGTTTAAATAAGATCATGTTGATTTTTTTAAAATATTATTATTTATATGTAATTTCGCGACAAATATAATAGTCCACTCGCCTTGTTTTCGGCGTCTCTTAGTACCACAATTGTGAAAATACATTTTTTTAAATAAAATGAGATATCAAAAATAGATCATCAAGTAAGGTCATGTTCAATTTTTTGAAAATATGAGTATTTTCTTTTTTTGTGGAAATTGGCGGATTTTTTAAATGCCCGCTGCATTGTCATTCAAAAGAAAATTAAACATTTAACAATGAACTTAGAAGAACTTGCACACATGGCGAAAACTAATTCGAAGCATTCGAAACAAGTAATAGTGTGTCATAAAGAACGCCTTAGTAGAACTTTAATAAAACCGCAACCCTGCAAACTGAAAAAAGTTCCATATATGGCAAAAGGGAGCTTTTAGCAAAAAGTGACAATAAAATATGGGATCATTGTTGGCAACGTTTATCGCTGCATGCACGCTTTCTTGTCAGCGCTCATTGACTGTGTTGATATAAACAGAAATTGCAGTATAATATTATTACATAACCGTTAATAAGGGGCGAGAAATTATGTGCTGTTTTAGCTCCTAGTTTTAATATTGCAATTTTTATTTCCATTACATCGTCGTGTTGCTTTTCGTTGAAAATGATTACTTTTAAGATGTTTCTCAATACTTTTCGTTCTCCATACAACATGGCGTGGCGGCCTGCGGCTGATCTGGCTTTTCAATCGAAGTGTCCGTGTTTTGGTCACGTGGTTCGTGATGCAAACGTGCTGAACGAGTAAAAATCGGTGCGCCAGACTAGCCCACCCATGTCTTTCCACCATGCTGTTATCCCACAGAGAACGGCGCCTCATCGTCTCTACATGGTTCCCGTTCGACACCAGCTACGTGCGGTCACCGCCGCTATACTGGGCGGCGTATACCTTCCAGGCCGTAGCTGCCATTTTCGACGCCATGGGGACGTGCGCCTGCAACAGCCTGTACTTCGGTCTCATGTACTGCGCATGCGCGTGTCTGCGCTCCCTGCGCGCGGCGCTGCGCGAGCTGCCTGTAGGGGACGCAGAGGGGCTGCGCGACCTCGTGCGCAGACACCGGATGGCGCTGGGGTAAGAACTGAGGGCGGATCTCCATTCAGTTCTGTCGAGTCTACAGAATGGTTCGTTTCTTCTGCAGAAATGATCCACCAGATGACAAAATATTGTTTTCCTGCTTTTCTCGTAAATGCCAAGTTGCTTTCGAAAATATTTTTTACGATGTTCACTTTCTCGCTACGGAGTAGAGAGAAAGTTATGTACTGCTGCGTGAAAAAACGGCAAATTTTCGGCAGAAAAACTCTTTATTACAGAGCCCTTGAAACGAAAAAGTGCATAAATCCAGTTTGCTGAATTTAGAAAAAAACAACCTCTAACACATGGTGTAGTCAGAATCCATATTTTGTTGGCTCCTGATGCTGAAAAATCAAATGACTGCAAAACGCCCGTCCGTCGAACAACGCTAGGGGCTAAATCTTTCAGCCGATTTTCTCCAAAATTAGTATTCCTCAATAGATCTGGCTGATGTCGCGGCCTCTTGAACTTGAAACCGATATTATAATTTTGGGGGTACTGTATGTACCAGGGGGCAGGCCCCAGGGACATTTTCGAAATTTTCAAAAATTAGAGGAAGTAATTTACTATATTTACGGACAGTATTCATCCATTTTTTTCGTTACCAGGACCCGACAATAAGAGATTTTCTGTCCAAAATTCGCCGTTTTCCCCGCAGCATTACAATACTTTCTCTGTATTGTGTAGTCTGTACTGCGTAAGCAGAAGCGAGAAAGTAAACATATACAAATCCGTTTGGGAGTTAACCTTTCCCAAAATGAATAATGAAAGCAAGTAAGTAACAGTCGTGCACTATTACAGATACGTTGAGGATCTCTCTGCCGTGCTAGGACCGATGATGTTCGTCCACAGTTGTGGTGTTTCTCTGTTGATATGCGCCATTGTCATTCATCTCACCACAGTGAGTATATATTTCATTTGTTGTTTACTTGAAAACTTGGATGTAAATCAGTATGTTGCATTTACGTGTATTTATATGTCAATAGAATCAACATTGAATTACCTAGAAAAGGGTTGGAGTTACAAAAGAAATTTAATGTGTCTTTGTTGAAAATGAAGTCACTGCACAATTTGTAACTACTTTGATAGATCTCTCGTACCAATAGCGAGTCGACAACAATTGTGGGAGCCACTCATGGTGTCAATATATAAATAAATTGCTATTTTTTTAAATATTTGAAAGGGAGTAATATGTTTAGTCAATGATAACAGCCAAATTTAGATTCAAATGTAGCATTAACGAGTAGTGTGTAAGATCCATTTTCAATTGTGACATGCCCTCCCTCTCGCAAGAAGTACCGGCCGCAATTTTATTTTTAATTAACGATTTTTTTTTTTTTTTTTTTTTATTTTTTTTTTTTTTTTTAACGACATAAAACAAATCTAATCTTCTTTTGTTAATTCTTTCTACCTTAAATGGCCATTTTGACTACATTATTATTTTCGAGAAACAAAACTGGCTTAATTTACTTAATTACTGCTGACATTCTTGGTCTTGAACAAAAAGCAATTTTTCAAAGTCTTTGTAAAGATTCTTAGGTTCTACACTTTATTTTTTGTAGGCGAACTGGCCTCTTAGCGATGAGATGAGAATTCCGTTCCTGGTTGTGCAATTATCTTTCCAAAACAATGCTTTTGGGTCGTCCGTCAACCAATTCTTTCGATGTTCTACAATCGCCCACAGCAGAACCTTACTTCGCAGGCCCAAGTACGGTACATAGTACACAATCACACTAAAACAAAATGCAACACCTACGAGTATGCTTACTCCAACACCTACCGGGTCCAATACAAACGGTGACATACTGACACAAAATCGAAAAATGAAAAAAAAAACGCAGTTTCTAGTGCAATCAATGCTTTTTAGACCAAAATGGCAAGTCGGCAACAATTGTGAAGTTATTGCTAATATTTTGAGGAATACGATCAGGGCCGGATTAAGCTTGACGAAGACCCTAGGAACTAATTTTTCGTAGACCTCAGAAAAAAATATATGACCGGATTAAACTGTAATTATTGGATCTTTCTTGGAATTAGAAAAAACAACAAAAACAGTAATTTAGAGGAATACAGATTACACAATTTATTCGAAATTACCGTCGTCTTATGTGACTGAAAGAAAATCTGTTTTTTTTTATTTTTTCGTACTCTTTTACACACGTTTGTAATGTAATGTTGTGTATATTGTAATTTATAAATTATTGATGTATTTTTTCAGATTAAAAAATCGATAATTTTTTATATATGTGATTTATTTATTATTAGTCCCGAAATAAACTTTAAAAAGGGTTATCATGAGGCCCTATTGAAGGCCCCTCTTGTTCGTAGGCCGTAGACCCTAGGTTAACGTCGTAGACCCTGAACACGATTGTATGTTCCCTTTATACCTAAAGTGACTCACTCTGTATATATCGTTAGTTATTATTTCATTCACTTTCCTCGATTATTTGATTTCGAAATAAATTATTTCGCAGACGAGCTTGATGAGCGTCAAATTCATCGGAGTGATATTGTTTGTGCTTTTCGAAATGGGAGAACTCTTTCTTTACTGCTTGTTGGGCACGGAAATACAGATACAAGTAAGTGATCTTTTATATACCAGAGTTGTTTTAAAAATATTCTGCATCTGCATGCCAAAAGTAACAAATGAACCATCACTGATCATGCAGTTAGGGCAAAACGAAAGACGTTCAATAAAAAAAGTATGTAAATTGTGTAAAAATTAAGTTCAGAACAACGGGAAATGTTCTCAAGAATTTGTCAGATTTGGAGTTGAATAATTTTCATTGATTTTCTTCATCCCATAACACAAACTTGCGATTGATATTGTAAGTCACGGTTCTATGATCAGAGATATTTTATTATTGATCTATTATGATTCACAGTATATTTTGTGGTTAATGTAGAATAGATTACAATTTATGTGGATGATAAAATCCAGAGACGAAGCGCTCTAAATACGAGAGTGTGTGCACTGCTGCGCGTGCGCAGAGCGTTGCGTGCGGGCAAGACGCGTACTGCGCGCCCTGGTTCGAGTCGTCCGTGGCTACGAGGCGCAGTCTGCGTCTGCTGCTCATGCGCGCGCAGAAGCCTGCACGCATCCGGGGCTTCGGCTACACCACGCTCTCGCTCGAGCTCTTCATGTCGGTGAGTGACCTTCATCACTCGTCATGTCGGCGAGTGGTCTTCATCACTCTTCATGTCGGCGAGTGCTCTTCATCACTCTTAATGTCGGCGAGTGCTCTTCATCACTCTTAATGTCGGCGAGTGCCCTTCATCACTCTTAATGTCGGTGAGCGCTCTTCATGTCGGTGAGTGCTCATCACTCATGACGGCGAGTGCTCTTCATGACGGCGAGTGCTTTTCATCACTTCATTTTGGTGAGTTTTCATTATAACTATTCATGTAGATGAGTGCTCATCGGTCTTTATGTCCGTGTGTTCTCTTCATCACTTCGTAACGGTGAGTGTTCATCACTCTTCATGACGAAGGGTGTTCTTCCGTACTCTTCATGTCAATGATTGCTTTTCATCACTCCCTATTTCAATGAATGCTCTTCATCACTCTTCATGTCGGTGGGTGCTTTTCATCACTCATTATGTCGGTAAGTGCTCTTTATTTCTACTTTAGGTCGGTGAGTACTCTTCATTACTCTTCAGATCGGTAATTGCTCTCCATTTCTCTTCATGTCGATAAGTACTGTTAATTTCTTTTCATGTCGGGTAGTACTCATCATTTTCATGTCATGTTTTAATTGTGAGCTCTTCGAGTCGGTGAGTGATCTTTATTTCTCGTGACTGAGTGCTCATCATCACTTCATGGCGGGCCCTTCATGACATTTTCACCACTCTTGATGGCGAGCGATCACTGTATGTCGTGCTTTTTGTATGAGTTTGTGTCTTCCTTCGGGAAAAACTGACAGAGTCCGAGATGCTTCTTGCCGACTTGGCTTAATTTTGAATGTATATCCGGGATGAAGAATTTACTGAGTCAACTGTTTCTGAATCATTCTGTATTTCAGCCCTCTTGACTAAAAATTAATATTAATGTCTTTCTATATTCCGAATACATTTTGCACGTGGTTTTCCCCTGAAAAAATGTTGTTGTTTTTTTTGTCACATGTCTTTAAAATTAGCCCGGTAGAAGATATATCTTTGCAACCAAACTACCTGTGTGCCTTACTGTAGGTTCCTTCAGCCCGTCACACAACACAATTTAGCTTCGTACGGAGCCTACAAAGATGCGTAGCTCAATACTGCGTTCAGCGATTCGGGAATGGTCATGTTTCAAAGAATTCGTAAAACAAACGGTCCCACTACTCAAATGGAGAGCAAACGTGATTGTTTTAAAAAAACGTAATACTGATCTCCAGTTGTAACACAAGTTCAGCATGCAAGTGTTGCAAAGCGTGCGAAATCTAAGATGTGTACACTGAAGAACCTAAAAAACTGGTACAGACATGCGTATTGAAATAATGAGATGTGGAACTAGAATACGGCGCTCCGGTCGGCAACGACTATGTAAGACAATCAGAGTCTGGCACAGTTGTTAGATCGGTTGATGCTCCTACAATGGCAGACTATCGCGATTCAAGTGAGCTTGAACGTGGTGTCATGCAGGATTCATCGTGTCAGTTACCTTCCGCACTACGTCAGGCATTAGTCGAGCCCATGCCACATCGTGTTGCAGCATTTCCGAGGGCTCGCAGGGGCCCTATTCGATATTAGGCAGGTGTATCTTTTTTTGGCTCTTCCCTGAATTTGCTGTTACTGGCAGGCCTTAGTTGTGCAAGGGGTTGGAGTGCTATTACACTGAATTACGTAATACATCAAACGTTTGGAACTTCCGGTACGTCGGGGACGAAATAGGTGCAAAATAAACTAAAGAAATATGATAAACACTGCGAAGCTTCGTCGGGAGATGTGGCTGAAGTCATCAACTGATGTCACTGCAGTGCCTCTGACCGAGAGGTTCTAGGTTCGAGTTCCGACGGTGCCATTTTTTCCGACAGCTAGGTCGAGTTCAGTCGTTGCCTGGAGAAGTTCAGCGGCCGACTTCTCTGATCGTTAGTTTTCCGTTGTTTCTCCGATCAATACCAGGAGAATGCCGGAGCAGTACCCTAACAAACGAAAATCGGACCGCGCGCGATCTTTCCTTTCTCTTCCTTGCCATATCTTCACCCCTTACTTATACACACTTTCAACTACATGCGCTGCACTACCACATGACGGGAGACCGGTCGGGAGCTTAGAGCGTGTCCCAGCTGGTGGTAGATGAGTGTTTGGGGGAAAACTGCTAGCCGACGGTATCTAGCGGGACCTTACCATCCAGTGGGGGTAAAGTTCACTGTCACCTCCCGAGGGAAATACATGTACTCCACTTACGGGACTAATGACCTTAGCTGTTGACGTGCCCGAAATCACTAATCAATCAATTAATAAAACTTGAAAAATAATTTTTAGTTGAACCAACTTTTCTAAACTCAAAATTATATAATTTTCCATTTAACAGTATCATTTCTTCACATGTACCTAATAAAATTATTAGTAAAAATCAAAATATAATTATATACTTTATAATAATAATAATAATAATAATAATAATAATAATAATAATAATAATAATAATAATTATTCAACGGTTAGTGAGGTTTTCTCCAACCAGATATCTCCCTCCTGCGAGGCACAACACTAGCCGGGACCAACTCTTAGCTCCCGGCCGGTCTCCCGACATGTGTGATAAGTGTAGAGCATGTAAGCGTAAGTATGTGTAAGTATGGAGTGAGTATATGCCAAGGAAGAGGAAGGAAACATCGCGCGCGGTCCGAAACCCGTTTGTTAGGGTACTACTCCGGCATCGCTGGTATTGATCGGAGAAACCACGGAAAACTACGGGTCAGAGCAGCCGGCCGCTAGACTTCTCCTCCAGACAGGGACTGAATTCGACCTTCTCTCCAGCCAGTGTCGAAAACCCTGCGGTCATCGGGAATTGAAATGCAGTGCCACCAGTTGATCCCCTGAGCCACCTCTCCCGGTAACAGAATCGGTACTGGTGTTTAAGGCTAAACCTGTCTTTCAACTGACATCAACCAATGATTCCTATCGGAATCGGTTTCACAATGCTCTCATACGCTCTGGTTTCAAGCGTCCTTATCTGTTGTTGGCGTAATTTTCATTACATCTTCCTCGTGGATTCCGGAGCAGAACCCCAAAGTGCGCCCCGAATCTCTCGCTATCTTGCCTTTCCCTTCTCTTTTCCTCCTATCCATTATTTTCCCCCATTCATCTTCGCGTCTGGAACGCTGGGGAAGATTACCCATTTCCTTCTTCCTCGTAATCAAAATGCACCAAGAAGCCAATATATGGCAAAGGTAGAGTGTCTAACATGAGACACTCTCGCTAGACCTTCAATATATCTGAATTAAACTTTTTTTATTCAGAAAAATTTAATTACTTTACTAATACAAAACATCACTTAACAATGCTGTACTTATTTTAAATTCTTTGGGATTCAATTACCTCTTCTAACACTACAGAATCATTCTTCTAATGTACTGTGTAACTGGTTATACACTTTATCACTCGAACATTTTTCGTCTTTTTTTACTAAAATGTTTACATTCCATTGTGGATAAATATTGATGTATATAATAACTTTCATTTTCTTTTACAGCTTTTGAGGCTTTCATATTCTTTTTATGCTTTGCTGAGACAAATGGAGGCCTAAAAGAATAATCAAATTAATGAAGACTTATTAAGAATATTATTTGAAAAACAGCGCAAGAGCTGTGATACAAAAATACACACAAAATGAAGCACCTTATGATAATAATACATGAGCTTCTAAACACCAGAATTGTTATGTGAGTATGATGGCAGAAAACAAAATCTCAAGGCAGGCCTTTTCGCACATATTTATATGTATTATAAAAATATTATACTATTTAAAATTTCTCAATGTACTTAATTTCATACATCTCATACCACAAATAATTTTAATTGTGGATTAATCAGTTTACCTGGAAATCTGATACTTTAAAAAAAAATGTATCCACACACCTGAAAAGTTTGTAATCCTACGTTTTACCTTTATATTCTCTGGATTTAAGTCCAAAACTTTATGAGACTTATTTTTCAGTCATCATTCCTAACTAAAATGTATCAATAATTTGATGTTGAAGGTCAATAACTTTGCAATTAATATTTAAAATAAATGTTTAGTTCTCAATTATTATGATAAAATATTTTGCGCACATTTATTTAAAAAATGTGTGAAAGAATTTACTTACAAAGCCTGGAATTTTACATTTGTTTTCAGATAACCACTTAGATCTTGATTATTTAGATCCAATGTTTATACCAGCTTAGCATGGCACATCTGGTGAGTATTTTCATATCAACATTTTATGTTTATATACCTATCAGCATAAAGTTGCTAAGTACCAAAATTTACAAAAAATTCATATTAGAAGTGTACATAAGTGCAAAGTCAATTACATACGACTAACTCCTCAGAACATTTTAAATGGGTTCGTCAGTTCCCCAAAAGTTGGATAGGGTGCTTTGGTCCTGAATCCATTCAGAAGAAAGGTGAATGGCTCCAGACAAAAAACAACATCAATGCATCCCAATACCTTGACACAAAAATTTCCTGTTTAGCAATGGAATTAAAATACTTTACTCACATTCAAATATGTATCATCAAGAACAATTATGTTACTACAATTTCATTGGGTCCGATGTGACACAAGTCAGTCTTTCAAGTGTAGGTGGGATGTAACACTAGCTAAAATGAGAGGAACTGAAATTCTTTCTGCCTTCTTAAAGTAATGAATTTGCAAACAAAATTTAGAATTAATTATTGTATGAAGGGAGAACTGATGGATACAACAAAAAATGAATAACAGTGTTACTTTTTTTCTTGGTTGCAGATAGGTTCCTTAAAATCAATGAAATAAAGTGGTCACAGATTTCTTCCTAGGGACACTCATGTTGCTCTATGAAAAGCAGTTACAAAGGTGTTCATCAGGTGCGCCCAGAGAAAACAAGTGGCCTTGCACACTAGATCCATAGAGCTCCTTTTTTCTTTTTCCTTTTTTTTTTCTCTCTCTCTCAAAACTCTGCCCCCGTGAAAACATAAACAGAATTCATTTCAACGTGCAACAAAAATAACATACAGTGATTAATTTAAATATGAAGTACACATATTTATTTGTTTTAAATGAACCAGAGGGGACTTTAATGAAGTCAGGGCCTGGGACAAGTTGCCCAATTACTCCCCTTCATGAGTGCAACTGGTTTTCGTATCCAGTGACCATAAAATAGAAAAGGAAGCTACTGTTGTTCAACCATTTTCTGTTGCACCCATATGCACTAGGGACTGGTTGTATTGTTCAAATGGTGTAAGTTGTGTACATGTGAAACAATCAGAAAAATGAGTTTAAGAACATTCAAGAGATAAATGTTATTGAATTTCTAAGTGCTTACTTGCTAATATCATACATAGTAAAAAGGGCTTACAATGACCCCATATCTACCTGAAGATCTTCACTACCAGTTTTATATGTAATCTGCAGAAAATAAGTGGCATATAACACCTGAATGGACCATATTTCACAAATTATGTTTAGATTTTCTTTGTTAGTACTAAGGGTCCATCCATAAATTATGTAACGCAATTTTGAAGTATTTTGAATACCTCCTCTCCCCACTTAAACACACCGGTAATGCACGCTTCAATCCCCCCCCTAAATAATTATGTAACAATTGCTACACGAATTAAGTGTCATTTACAGGGGGGAGGGAGACTTTAGTAAATGCAAGAAGTAAAAATAAATTGTACCAATTTAAAAAAATTGTATTTATTTTATTTGTGTTGAGTATTAAAATTTATGATAGTTTAAGTTGGAATTAGTTATTAATGCTGACTGCACCTAACAATAAGATTGGGGGCAAATTTTGAGTGAAGGAAGAACACATTGGTGAGAAAATTTCTAATCACAACCCCTGGACATGACGCCATTATGGATAGTGCATGGGTGAGAGTCTACTATGCCAATTTAATTGTAATCTAGAAAATACAACATACCAGTTTTGATTATTTTCTTCATAATATTACAGATTCAATACAAATTGATGAAAAGTATATCCATTTATTATAACAACTCCTAATAACTTTAAATTATTTGTTTTAAAACAAATTAATTAGATATTTTAATGTTTTCATATAAGAAATCAATAAAAGACGTATTTCAACAAATGGTAGAAAATGTTAAAAAATATCTGTGTTATGTAACACTACTTGAATACACCCTGTCCCTATATATTGCAGCATGACGCTGCATCACCGCCCCCCCCCCCCTCTGTATGTAATTTATATCGGAAGAAGTGTAATTTACTATTGTTATGTAATTTATGAACAATCCCTAAGTTATACTATTTATCATCAAAAAGATAACATGGAATATTTATATTGTCATTTTCACTATTTTATGTTTTATTTTGAATAATAAGTGTTTAAAACTGTATGTTTGACAGTTTTTAATGATATTATTATTGATATTATTATGTTGTTAATATTTTATTGCATTCAGCACCTTTCTTCTGATCTATTTATGCCTTACGAGTTCATAAAAAAAGGAAATTTTGAATATAAGACAATTGTATGGCTTCTACATCTTTAGACATAAGAGTTGCACCAAACTAGAGGAGTTACAACAGCACATTCTTTCTCAAATTATTTGTAATGTCTATGCAATATTATAATGTGAAAAAGTGTTTCAAACCAGCAATTTTTTTCCCACGCTGGGATTCAGGTACTTAGATTTAGCAGGTCCTTGTTACCCCTACATCACCAGCCTCACGGTTGAACTCTGCTTTCCCAACGCTTTGAAAACAGCATTGGGATTTTGCAATATTCATAAATTCTAAGACTCTCATTGAATTGTTTCAACATAGTTAAAGGAAGAGATTTCATTACAAAAAATCATTTATCTTCAAATTTGTAATTGTAGAAGTTGCCAAAAAATGTTAAACTTTTGTAATTTTGAAAAACCCAGAGTTTACCAAAAATGAGATCAGCATAATTTTTGTAAGCGTATTTTCATTTAACTCCATCATGTCATTTCTATCGACATTCTTGTTCCAGATTCATAATCAATGCTTGGTTTTAACTTCTATATTAAAATAAACTATAATTAAATAAATTGTGTGTGCAATGTTGACAATTTGAGCTATCATGTACTGTCTTCAGTCATTCAAGGTTTTCCTTTATCCAGCCAATGCCACCCACCTCCCTTCTGCACCGCCATTCTAACAGCCCAGTGTTATAGTTATTTATGCACCAAGGGCATTATAAGGGTTCAAATGATTGAATGGTGATAAAAGCTCGAGGGAATTGGCTCAAAGGCTTTTTGTTGCTCAAGATTATTAGATCCAGGTAACACTCGTGGTACATACTGTTTTGTTGTTTTCTTTTAACCTAATTTTAATGATTTACGTATTTACTAATTAAATAGATGTAAATTTGACTTGATTTGTTTTTTCATATTTCCCTCCATAAAAAAATATATATATTATCATTCAAATTAATGCAATAGTAAGCATTTCAGTATCAATATAAAATATGCAAAACATCAATGTAATACAAAATATTCATGTCCTCATTCGCAATAGGAATAAGTATCATCTTTCTCTCTCTAAGTAGTTTCAAATTATGTAATCACCTTTTTTCTCCTTGAAGACTGGAATTAACTTTCACTGCAAAATCATTTATTGCAAATTTACTATGGTTAGTTGATTTTATCTTCAGGCGACCCAGCACTTAGGTTTTCTTTCAGATTCAAGAATCTGCTCAAGAGAAACATAACTGCAGTCACTAAACCTTCTGTACACACCAAATCTTGCTTCCAAACCATCTGTTTGTAACTCTGCAGTGTGAATACATGACCAGCTGTATTTCCCAAAAATGTAATTACTAGATGCCGGACTTTTAAGAGCCAACACTTGCCCATTTATGTGCTAAAATAAGTGCAAAAAATACTTAAAATGTTTAGGTACATATATATTAAACAGTTTAATACTATAACACAACAAATCCACATGAAATGTTGACAAAAAACGGGTAATTTACATACAAGTACATTTTTTAAAGTAAGTTCACATCATCATGATAACACAGTTTTCTGTACCATAAAAAAAAAAGGAATTATATTGAATTACACTGTACATCTCAATGGTAAGAAAATCAAAATTGAAAGGCTTATCTGTCAGGAAGTTTTTATATTCAGAAAAAGATATTTCTACATCCAAACTTTAGAGAAATCCTTTCTTCAAAAGACAAATCATTCGAGCTTGAAACCTTTCAAATATCTAGATTTTTGGCCACATGTGTATGTGGGTGCACACGCATGCGTGTAAAATTGGGAAATAGAGGCAAAGAGTCAATTTAGGTACTGTGGGGTAATTTAGAGGCAAATTAGCTGCAAAGAAAGTTTCTCAAATGCTTTCAATTGGGTTGTATTACAAGTTAGAAAAACATGTGTACCATCTAAAAATATGGTCGTTAATAATTACATAATTGAAGAACAGCAGAAAGAGTATGCGTGATAGGGATGCAAGTTCATTTGTTACCTTTCCTTTACATTCTGATGCATGCCAGATAACAATGTAAGTTTTCAAACTTCAGAAAAAAAAATGTTTGGTGTCATTGAGTCCATAGATTAGAATCATAATTTTTGTGAAATTTACTTTCATAGTATGTTGCACAGTTGAAATTGTTTACCACTTTAAAATTAATTTTACAAACTGGATGGTTCCATTAGAAATTGCAGTGTCCATGCTTTTCAATGTTTTTAGTGCTGCTAGAGTTTTAAAATTAAAAATGCTGATTGCTAATGAAACATTTTGCCTTTTATTTTGCCCAGTTTTCCTGATACTTGAGCAAATACTGAGATGAACCCTTGTTTTGCTTCTGGACATAAATGTATCTTCAAAATAACTTTTCCGCTTAGCATGTCACACACAATTTTTAACTATTTTTGATGTAAATAAAGAAATAAACGTCAATGAAAGTTGGATGCACGGCTTTTCTAAATAAATCAGAAGCTAGTATTAATATATAATTTTTCTCAGAAAGAAATTTCTCTCAAATCTGAAAATTATGCTTCTTTAGAATGATAATACTACACTGTTCTCCCTTCATCTTTGCTGATTAAATCATTAATAACTCCAAATGTTCAGGAAACAGAGCCAATACTTCTTTGTAATCAGAATGCAAGGATGATGACATGAAATTGACATTGTACTTGCTGATTCACAATCCGATCCGTTATCAGCCACCCGTAGTACTTTCCGTGCCTTGTACAATAATGAAGATTGCACAAAAACTTCACCCAACAATACTGACACAACTTTGTTTTCACTGCAATAATTGACTTTTTTCTCTGAAAAAAGCTATTTCAAGCTATTAATAACTCCAAATGTCTGATTGGTTTCTCATTCTGTGAGTGTAGTATTAATAATTTTAAACCAATTATTTCAAATACACTTTAGTATGTGTACACTATCAAACAGTAAGAACAAAGATTTTGATGGATTAGATGGATTGAGAGTCGTTGGATTTAAACAATCAGAATCCTATAAGTTCACACATTTTCCTATTAGTACTATGCTTGTCTGCTACCAAACACACTACATCAAATCCAAGAACTTTCATTTCTTTCAGAACTGAAGTTCTCGATTTTTCTAAGATTTCAGCATTCATATTCTTCACGGGAAACAGAGTGAATACTTTTTTGTAATCACAATGCAAGGATGATGCCATGAAAACTTGCATTGTACTTGCTAATTTACAATCTGATCCTTTATCAGCCACCCATAATACATTCCCTGCTTTGTAAGATAATGAAGATTTCACAAAAACTTCATCCAGCAATACTGACACCATTTTGTTATCACTGCTATAATTGACTTTTTTGTCTGAAAAAACCAGGGTGACATTGAGAGGGACCAAAACTAGGATAGTTTGAACATATTTTACACAAAAACTGTCTTAAATTATGAGAAAAAGGTAATGTCAAAAATTGTTGCTAAGCTGGTTACATGCCCCAGGGAATGAATATTATACAGTTGTTGCCCATATTAATAATCAAGGTACCTGTTTTCTTTGAAATAGCAAGCTGTAAGTGCTCCAAAGAAAAATTTACCATCAGCTGCCTTTTCATCAAAGCCACTATTTGATTTAAAGGTCTGTTATAGAAATTCAACCAAAATATTCTCTTTGTCACTCACCCCCATTGAAGTCTCCTTAAAACCCTTTAAATGACTTATCAAAGAATCAAAAACAGTTCATATGTTGCATTTTAAATCACTATTTTCTTCATATTGTAAAATCCAACTAACTGATTTTTGAAGACAAACACAGATTATTAGACTTTTTTGTCCAAATTTCATTTCAGATGGTCATATACATATTGAAAACCAAAAAAAATATAAAAGAATGTAATTTAGATTCAAATTTTATTGAAATGTTCTGTAAATGTTTGAAATATTTTTCATCTCCGAGGAGCACTTTTCCTCTTTTTCAGAAGTCTAATTTGAATATAAACAGAAATTATTATAAACAAAATTAAATTTTTTTAACTTTTATGACTATAGGAAAAAACATTGAAATATATTATAATAAATAAGTACCAGTTATAAATGAACTGACCTTAATAAATTCTGTCATTCTGTTTTGAAATCTATTTTTAATTTTTTAATTCATGGAAAATTACTGCTTCTTACATGGAAACAAATCCTTAACAACAACTTACATGGTGTCAAAGACCATACTGAGCAGAAGACGAGGGGAGGGGACAAGTTGGTAATTGAAGAATGTTAAGAAACGTTAGATATTTGAAATTTGAATAAGAAAAGAAAACTATTGGGGTCCTAATGGGTGACTTGGGCCCTGGTGGGGTATACTGAGGCTCATAGGTATACACCATTAAATACCAGGAAAAGCCCTCCTGTAATGGGGAGCCTTTGTAGTAAGGCTGAGTCATCAAGTCCCTTCCCAAACCTCCTCGTGGTGGCCCTGGATTCTCTGCGGAGTGAGAACCTACAGAGTAACGAAAAGTACTAGTACTACGGTGGAAGGGCTAAGTTTTCTTAAGACAGAAACCTTCAGTTTTCCTATTCATAATACTTGTTTATTCTTAGAACAAGTTCATTGGTAAAGTACATTTCTCACAGATGTAGATGTTATTGGTTCTTTTCTGACTGCTTTAGAAAATTAATTTTCCTAGTAATTGCCAAATTAATAACATAATTACTAGTTACTGGCAAAATGGACTTTTATACTAACATCCTACTTTTCTAAGAAAAAATTATTATTTTTTAATGCAAATAAATTTTTTGATCATTCATTACATCATTTATATTTAGGACCACAGGGATTGTTAAGGAATAAACAGATTATAGAAATACATAAAAAAGAAGTAATTGAACTAATGTTTAACAAATTTTATTGAATACACCTACCAACTAAACTCACTTAAGAGTTGCAAATTTACATTTTTTAATATTAAAAGTTTGATAAATTTCATTCTCGTATTTTGTATAATTATGTAATAAATCATTGGCAAATGTTGATATTACTATGTTAAAAATGTTTTTAACACTTCTTCCACAGGCACACTGAATACCTGTTTTATGCCATTGGCTTCCAGGCAAAATAGTTAGCCTACTTCCGGGTAAAGTCCGAAATAGCCAACCGGTTTCCGGCTAAAATCCGAAATTACCGAAAGGTTATCGGCTAAAGTCCAAAATAGCCGACCTACTTCTGTCAAAAATCCGAAATAGCCGGAATGTTTCCTGCTAAAATCCAAAGTAGCCACCCTACTTTTGGCTTAAGTCCAAAATAGCCAGTCTACTTCCGGCTAAAGTCTGAAACAGCCAGCAGGTTTTCGACTTAAGTCCGAAGTAGCTGACGTACTTCTGGCTAAAGACCGGTATAGCTTCTTCCTGCTTCAGCCCACTTCCGGCTTAATTCCGAAATTGTCGGTCTTCTTTCAGAGTAAGTCCGAAAAACCGGCGTACTTCAGGTTAGAGTCCAATGCCTGCCATGTTTTCGGCTAAATTCCGGAATAGCCGGCAAGTTTCGGTTTAAGTCCGAAAGAGCTGGCAGATTTGCCGGAAACCTAACTCCGAAATAGTCGACCTACCTCCGGCTTAAGTCCGAAATACCCGGTGTTTTCTCTCTCTCTCTCTCTCTCCCTCTCACTGTATACTATTAAACACTATGAACAAGTTACGAAACATGAGGTATCTTATTCACACTCAATGCAATGACTGAAAATTAGATATAGTACGATATTTATAAATTTGCGCCTCAAGGCCCATCTTCACGGTTGCATTATTTCTCGGTCGTGCCGCTAGATATCGCGACCATATCAGGAAGTGCTTGATAGTCGCGATCATGCGACATCTGACGGCACATCCGAGAAAGATGCGAAATGCAGTGTCATGATGTCACCGTGAAGACTGACCTTGACGGGCCTTGAGATGCACAGGGTTAAAAATCGCACTATATAATCGAAACCACATGAATTTCGCTATTCCTTAAATATGTTTTTAAATATATTATTCGCCGTTTCTGCTGCAATTATGCAGTGCTGTATATCGTAGCATATCAAGAATTCGGATTCCCCAAAAAAAGGGGGTCTCTGAATGCCGTGCTAAGTTCATTGAACTACCTGGTCTACTTCTATACTGCGATTTATGCAAGTCTGCCCCTGGCAGGTATTACGCGCGCAACAGTTCTTGAAGATGAATTCAAGAAATGCGGGTAGAGTGGGGATATTACATACTAAATCGGCCTCTAGATTTTATGAAGCAATGCCAATATTTGGAGTATCAGTCATGCCATTGCAACTTTCTCAATAACTTGCTTTCTAACATTCTCAGGAGTTCGATCCTGCGATGAATCTTCAACTGCTTCGGCCATTTCTTTGGATTTTGTGGAGGAAATCACGGACAGAAGTTTTCAACAGAAAATAGTTTCAATTTCGCGCTTGTGTCGGTGTGTTTGGAATGTTGTCATCAGTGCTCGATGCGAGCTTTTGCCTTCAACTATTTATTGTACCAGAGGGGGGGGGGGGAAGCAAAATCATCGTCCAAGAAAAGATTTAGATTTATTTAAAAGATTTAGATTTATTTAGTCAAAAAACAGTAAAAACTGTATGTGACGTATGGGGAGAAGATATATCTGCGCACGTTTTCTTGAGTTCCAGTACTGTTGACGGTTTCCTCCAATTGGGAGCTGTCACTATGGTGACGTTGAAGTTTCCGATTGGATGAAACTTATTTCTGCCAGGGGCAGACTTGCATAAATCTCAATATAATTTGCTAATTTTCTCTCAATTGGTTCTGCAGCATTTAAGTGGAGTTCTTCTTCCTAAGTTAGTGAATGTTAAACGACCGTGGGCCGCCCATCAGTGCCAATGTCTAAAGACAGAACCCATAGTGTGGGTATTTTATGACAAACGTAAATAGATAATCGCGTATCTCTATGACTCATGAGTTTGGAGCAACATCCAAGAATGCGGAGCCGAAGATAATGGCATTGAGTTCTCCGCAAGGTCCGAATGATTTCACTATATGATTTTTCTTTAGTGAAGTTATTACTACGTACTCAGTTGAACAATCATATTCATTCATCAATCATCTTTCATTATCTCTCTACCACCTTCATGCAGTGGGAGGCAAAGGAATTCCTCTGTGATTATCCGTGTGGGGAAAAAAGAAAGAAAACAATGATGTAAACCTCCTCCGTCTCCTGCTCTCCGAAACGAGTGGCATTCTCTATTAAATGTTTTCCATCTTTACTATTTAGAGTCCTCATTAAATTATTTTCCGTTCAAAAACTGTAAAGGCTGTATATGCCGTATGGGAGAAACATGTAATCTTCAACCAATGAATAATCGTTAACTTCGTGCATGAATCGCCGTTGTATGACACTGTATGGTGTCGATTCCGTAAGATGTGTTATTCTCAAAAGCCAGTGCAAGCAAATCGCTGGTCATTCGGATAATCGCACGTAACGCGCAGCTATCATTTCATTCCTTGCTTAAATTTAATTTATTTATTGCAATATGAGCACCGAGGTGCGTTACAACTTATATTACACATGTATTAACAATACATGGGAAAATATAATAAAATATTTTATGGTTTACTAGTACATTGCTATGTGTTTACCAACCAGAAACAAAACGCACAACGGTATTTTTCATGGAGCTATGAACACATGGGGGTGGCATTACCAATCCCTGCCATTTTCCGCAAGTGAAGCCAATCCACCATATTGGTGTGTCCAAAACGTCTGTCAATCACAATAATAAATGAATAGTACCATTTTTTTCAATGGAATTTAATAATCTTTGGAATAATGTCTAAAACTACGAAGCTTCATTACAATTAGTGGGATCACTGCAAAGTATTTTCAGTGACTAAAAACCAAAATAACCTCAAATTTGAATCATCAAGATTACTACATTACTAAATGCGCCTCTTCTTTGAGATTTCTCATATCATCTGTCACAAAAAGTATGTAAAAGAAAAAAATTAACAAAATTCTGGCTCCACACCAACTAAATGATTAAAAAAAGAACATTGTCTAACTCTACTGTTGCTTTTGTATTTTTCATGATTTCCTTACATAAGCAATAAGTACTCTTGAAGTAATCAATTGAAGTCAAAAGAGTAGGGTCCTAAAGTTCGGATTTTGTAGATGGGCCAGTAATACAATTGATTTTTCACTCTTTTGGGTTTCTTTGTAGAAGACGTCAAAAATATTAATCTAGTTATTCTCTTCACATCTTCAATGAATACCTGCATAATTTATTTCTCTTAGTTGTGGTAGAAAAGCTGCTAACAATGTTGGAACTGCGAGTTTTCACAACGGTATCATAAAGAAGTTCTATCAAAATCTTAAAAAAATGAACAGAGCATAACTTGCTGGATATACTAGGGTGTCAGTTGTCTTTTCGCCCAATAAATCCACAGTGATCTCTTTCGCATGAAGAGAAAAATCATGACAATTAACCAATACCTTCAAATTTTACTATTTTCTCCAAACCATACAAAGTAACTATTAGAGGAAAGTAATTCACGCGCATTCACATTTTCATGTTGTGAAGTATTCTAAATACTTTTTTTGCAATAGAGGTAAATAACCTAAAAGTACCATTTCATCAACGTAATTCACATTGTTATTTTCCATATAATTCTAAAATACACCGTAATCGTTTTCACATATTTCTCGAGATTTTACTGGAAACCACCGTCCATAGCTTTGTTAACTTTTGCGAAAAGTTCCTCAAGAACTTCACAATATTCTTTCATTTTATACAAGCAAATCAGTCCAACGAGTATACAATAGTAATTAGTTACACTCTCTATTTTGTTTATCTGTCGTCATATTGACAAATAGCGATTATAAAACGTCTTTTTAGTTTAGACACAAGAAAAATGGTAAATTATTTAGAATTTTCGTTTGATTCAGCAACGAACTAGTAAACCATAAAGTTTTGTATGCACCACAGGCGTTACAAGATGTTTTTGCCCCTCAGGCGATTTCCAGCCCCTCGGGCCAGAGTCCCTCGGGTTTAGAAGTCGCCCTCGGGGCAAAATCACCTTAACGCCGTACATACTTAAATAACTATTCTTTCTGAACGAGGACACTTAATGAGGCACCTCCTATCTGTCATTCCTCTGTCATGGAAGCAGGAAGGGGGCAGATAGCACTCGGTCTTATCTCTTTAGGGTTGTGCTTCCCTGTCGGTCGTATTTTTATTATATCCTCTCATTTACTTTTTACAAAATAATTTTGAACAAGGACGTATGTTCTTCTTCATAAATCTGTATTATTGGTTTATTTTGCTAATCGTTAGTGGATTTAGTTGAACCTGGCAGTGGCGTTACAATTCAATTCTTGCAGCATTTCCCTGATCACCATAGTTGTACAGAACGAGCGCGCGTTGCAGCCACTCTTCCCCCAGATCTCGAATTTGGAAAAATGCTATTACCCGGACGTGCGAGGCCCAACTTCCTGCTCAAGCGTTCAAGGTACGATTGTCGCCCCAATCTTACTCTATCGAGATCTCTACACTAAGGAAAACTATTGTAGAATTTATATTACAACCTCAATACCTTATGCATATTTTGTGACGCACGTAACTCTATCAAACGTCTTTCTCTTCTTTTAAATGTACTTACCTTCTAATTAGTTTTTCATTTTATTTCATTTAAGCAATATAGTTTTCGTTTAGACAAATTGAAACAAACGTTAATTTTTTAAATGTCGTTTACAGTATAATCCGTCTAATATCCTTCCAGCTGTTCCATAATTTACCTTTCAACTTATTTTGAGTGTGTGCATGTGTAATTAATTAACTACCAGCGTACCCGTGTGAGAACTCTCGCATGTTAATGCCTACCCTTTTTAGATTGTTTACATTTATTTAGTAAAAAACACGTATGTGACGTATGGGGGAGGAGATCATCTGCGCACTTTTCTGGAGTTCCAGAATCCCTTCCCATCATTTTAACTATAAATAGTTCAAAGACGAGTAAAAGTTAAAGATAAATAAATTAAAATTAAAAAGCGCGAGATTAGCAACATTTAAAAACTTGGACATTATTGTTATCGAGTTATAGAAAACTCGCAACGGCAAACGAACCGCAGATTTGATTTTTCTGCATTGCTAACAAAACAGTAATTCGCCCATACCTCGCCCATTCGCCCATACCGACGACAGATAGACGGACGGACGTTTTAAAAAGCACATTTTTTCGTAACAGAGCACCCCAAAACGTGTATTTCTGTTGAAATCTCGAAGACGAATCTAAGAGGTAGTAAAAAGTTTGAGCAGTTTTTGAGAAAATATTAATTGCCTATACTTCAAGTAAAAATTACTAATATTTTCAAAGCATTGTACGGTATCTCATTTAAGTATATAGTTTTTAGAACAATTTTTTATAGAAAAAACATTGTAGTTTTGCAATGTTACTTTTTTGCAGTTTTCGAAAATACATAAGAGTTAACTAAACAATTTTTGCAATTTTTATAATCATTTACATTCTGTATCGGAGAAAAAAGATTTGAGAAAGAATTGATGCAGTTGTTTGAGAAAATATCTTTGTAAAAATTGCTAGTATACTTCACGCAAAATCATTTTTGTGAATATTTTGGAAGTTTAGGCTAGGTGTAAAGTATTTTCCGATATCGAAATATTTGTTTCAAACTTACGGGGTTTCGAATTCATTGAGATCGATCAGGCAAAATTAATTTTGGAGAAAATCGTTTAAACGGTTTAGACGCTACCGCTGACTACATTCGGACCGACAGACAGTTTGCCGTCAATCGTTTTTTTCAGTATGAAGAACCCACGAAACGTTGATTCTGACTACCCAATGTGTTAGAGGAAGTAATTTAATACGTATAGGAACCAGATTTATCCCCTTTTACGATGTTTGAGCCCCAAAGTGCGGGTTTTTCTGATGAAAAATTTCATATAATTTTCCTCTGCATCATTATAAGTATTTTTCTTTACTAAGTATGTATGTATTATGCGTCGAAGTAAAGTAATAAAACACTTTTTTTTAATCCACGAAGTCCTTGTTTATACTACATCAAACATAAATATTTCGAAAAGACTCTAGTGTTTAAATTACACTAGAATGTGATTTGAATAGTGAAACCAACCGTGAAAGCCTACATTTCTTCATTGTAGTGTGTGTCAAAAATACATTTTCATGACATTTGAAATATACAACTAGTATATTGTCTTGCAAAGTTAATCTTATCCCAATAAAGCATTGGGAATGCGTTGTCGGTTGAACAGAGAATAAATCAATTTCTCCATCAGTAATGAATGTTGAGGAAAATGTCGATCATTGCATACGAGTCTCGGGAATCGAAATGACTGATTCAAATACCTTTGCCCCATCCCCCCATACACATTTTCAATATTTCTGACGCGGGTCATAACAATATCTCCATAACTGAACAGTCTAATCCCCACGCAAAATCATCCCGAACTCCAATATTACATAAATATATAAAACGGCAATAAACCTTCATCATGTTATCGCAGTATGAGACCATCCTGAGCTCGCTCAGAGATAAAGCAATGTGCCAATGCCAAGCAAGATAACGCCACATTCGATCAGTTAGTTATTCGAAGGTAGGGTTCGCTCCCGCAGGGTTGTGTGTCCGACATGTCCGGCTTCGTGACTGTGACCGTGAAGCAGGGGGCCCTACGTGGTCGCCGCCAAAAGACGCAGGGAGGAAACCCCTTCGTGAGTTTCCAGGGATTACCTTACGCTAAACCGCCGCTTGGGGAGCTACGCTACAAGGTACAGTATGTCAATCTAAGCAGAGTGCGAATTTGGCGTTTTCTGCGAGGGAGAACGATACGACTTCTTGGATGTAACAAAGACATCTTCGGTTGTGCAACACTGTCCCAATAAATCCTAAGGCAGTTGTTTTCCCATTTCCTTGATTTCAGTTATTTAATTTCAACCACATTTGAAATTTAGTGAGATACTTGGAAATTTACACTTCTCTAGCCTGAAACAGCGATTTTGTGTGTGTGTGTGTGGGGGGGGGGATAACCAAAAAATTCTCTTGTCAATTTACGCCACGAGTCTAAGCACTCGGCTCTGTGGGTGACCAGGTAACAAACATAATCCGCTTGAAGAGCCGAACCCGAATTGTTTGAAAATGAATCATCGATTTATCAAATATATTTATGGAACTATGATTAATTCATTCTGTAGACCAAAATACGCAGATAAAAATAAAATATATACAGTATTTTCTCGTTTATTTATGCATATTAAGATATATTCAGTATAGCATAATGTTGCTTTCGATTGGGCGCATTCAACTATCCATTGAATGTCAATTGCTCTCCTCTCTTTAGAAATTTGCGGAAGTAACTGTATGCACAATGTAAAAATGTTGTTCACATATCAGAGTAAATCACATATCAAAGTAAACGACAATCTGTTCAAATATCAGAGTAAATAAGATCTACAAATGTTTTCGCATTTTCTTGAGTTTATGGCGTGAGATATATGTTATCCGATTAAAATAATTGTAATACAGGGTCCGCGGTCAAAATCCGGACAAAATTAGATTTGAATCTCCCGCGCTTTTATTTGCACCTAAAGATCGTCGCGATGTTTACATGATTCGTATTACCCATCTACTAAGCAGACATAAACCTCACAAGTCGCAATGTTAACAAAGCGAAAATACAATCGGAAGAGCAGCGATAATTGAAAGTGGTTCGCGCTGGTCGCTCAGCACGGAGATTATCAGCTTCTTCGATATCCGAGAATCGGACAGTGTATGATGTCGTGGCCAAAATAAAGGATCGAGAAGTCAGAGGAAGTCTCTAAACACCCAGGCCAGAAAAGTGCCACTCGAAGGAGCGGTAGCAGGAACCCAGAAGTATTCAACGCGTCTCAAGAACTGATTTTTGAGGATCAGGACAATCGATCCGAAAAATTGCGGTCGCTTGTCGGAATAGATGTGGACAAATATGGTCATTGTCAGGGAAGACCTCCGGTTACCAAGTCCTACACATCAAAGTTCGACAGATGCTTTCTGAAGCCGCCAGGACGAAGAGAGTTGAACGGTGCAATCTCTTTTGTGCTCCTACGGAAACAAGGCGGTGGAGATTCAGATTTTTTTCCCGACGAGAAATTTTTTACGGTAGACGCAAAAATTAATCGAAGAAATGACCCGCTGCGTTGCCCGAACCTGAGGATGTCCCTGTGGTATCGAGAACAAATTTCCCCAATTCACGTGCTAGGAGTTGTTTCGTCCGAAGGTGATGTTATGCACATCATTTCTTCCAAAAGGGGAAAATGTGACCAAGGAGGTTATGTGAATGTCTTATCTAAGTTGTGAGCCGTGGAGGGACAACGTAGCATTTGAGGCCATTATGTGTTTCCAGCAAGACCGTGCGCCCGCCCTACGAGTCATTTGGTGCCAAGAATTGGTTATCAGCGACAATATCGACATGTTTGTGAAGGAATTTGGCTCCCAACAGCCCGATTTAAATCGTTGATTATTATGTATGGAGCTGGTGAGAGAGTGACAAACAGTCGACACAACAACGTAGCATCTCTCCGAGTCGCTAGTGAAGCAGCATTCGCGAAATGGACGTAATGCTTGCACCGTCTGCGAGCGGTTCAGACCCAGATGGAGGCGGTCGTTCAAGCAATGGGGGATATTATGAATAAATTTAGTTCCATTATGATCTAATAGCATTACGTGGTAAAAACATTTTGTTTAATTTTTCATGTTTACAACAAAAAATATAGTGTTAAGAAAAATGTTCAATTTGTCCGGATTTTGGCCGTGCACCCTGTAGTTCACCTTTTCAGGTTTGTTCGCAGTGCAGAAATGGTCGTAAGCCGATGATCCTTTGTAGACAATTCTCTGTAACAGAATAAATACTTTCAAGAATGTATATATATATATATATATATATATATATATATATATATATATATATATATATGAATTAGTGTATGCAAGTGTGTGCAGATAGTTTAAAAGATATCTACTTTTGTTTGTCAAGCGGGCGGAGTTACATAAATATCTTGTTAAAAACATGTTTTAGACTTAATTTTGATTTATCCTAATAATATTTAAGTTATAGCGTGGAGAATGTAATGTCATAAGTCATCAAGTATGTTTGTCATTATTTCTACGCATTCTATTTGTTTGAATGATATCTTAGGACTGCGAGCTCTAAACCCCTCCCAATTGATCTAGAGATTCTACTTCCTTTACTCGGGTAGGAAATCATTTGCCCCCGGCTTCTCGTGTTCAAAATGCTTTTAAAAACTCCTGCAGCTTTAACGAAAATATTTTAATGAATTCTCTTACATATTTTGTCACAAATCTCTACTTACTCCTTTTGAGTTTCTATCTTATTGGGAACGTACACCATACAAAAATATTTGAATTTTATGTTGAAAATAATATGCTACAAAATAATAACGGCAAAATAGCTCGTTACAAATCTGCAGAGTTCAAGAGGCCGCAACATAGACAAACGAGGTTCTCCACTTCTGCTTCGTGGAATCGCGACGTGACTTGGAAGCTCTGCATTTCGGGTACTCAAATTTCATGATTCAACTTGAGGCAGCCGGTTGAGATTGAGGAGTGAGTGAGTGAGTAACATTCATTTGGAACCACTGTTACAGAATCGTTTTTCTCTTCATCTCTTCCTTCTTCTAGTCTTCCTTCTCTTCCTCCTTCCATGGCATTACTGCCTAGTTCCCGTCTTACCTAACATCCTCGTACTCTCCAATCTATGGATCTTTTCTAAACATTTAGGCTGGCACATTTTGAGGCCGAGGTATTATTCCATCGCGAACCTCAGAGTGGGGGTGAGAACAGAATGGAGGGGGGGGGGGTCGCGCAAGGTTCTTGGTTTGCGTTTTCGGCAATGGCCCTGCATCTGCCAGGAAGTGGTCGGTAGATGCCAAGAAAACGGCAGTCTGAAGCGTGATTCTAACATTCTCATCAGACTGTATCTTTGTGACGTGGTTCATATAGTTAACTCACTATCATCGAAATTTGATCCTAGGACCTTTCGGTCTGCAAAGTTTTGGACAAGCAACTAAACACTTGAACATTATTTAATTTGGTTATATTCGCTCTCTTGGTACCGAGGATTTGTTCATAGAAAGCTAGATTAGAATGGAATTTCGGGAAGAATATGAAAATTAAGTGTTCCACTATTTGGCAAAATACGTTTTTCATACATCTCAGGATGCTGATTAATAGGAAGGAACTACGAGTAACATCTTACAAGATTAAAGCTGACACGATTTAAAATTCAAAGGAAAGAAAATCTTTTGTTAAGTCAATATTATGCTTCCCTAGCTATCGCGATGTTTCTTCACGTATTATAAAGCTTTAGGATCTCCACCAGGTTAGATGGCTCAGGCCTTTGACTGGGAGCATCTAGGGTTTGAGTTCCAATGGTGACAGGATTTTCAACACTACCTAGGTCGAATTTAGCCGCTGCGTGGAGAAGAATTCTAGCGGCCGGCAGTTCTGGTCGGTAGTTTTCCGTGGTTTCTCCGATCAACTCCAGGCGAATTCCGGAGTAGTACCCTAATAAACGAACCACGAATTGTGCGCAATCTTTTCATCCTCTTCCTTGCCCTCACACCTTAATTACATACCACACATGCCGGGAGACCAGTCGGGAGCTTAGAGCTTATCCGGACCAGAGCGGTGCCCCGCTGATGGGAGATGCCTGGTGTGGGAAATCCCCGCAAGCAGACGGGTAGGTCGGCGTTGGATCTCGCCATTTAGCGGGGAAAGATTACCACCCCCTCTGCAATAAAAAATGCTACACTTCCAGAACTAATAACCTTAGCAGTTGACCACTCGCCCAATATCACTCACAATATCACTCGCCCAATATCACTCACGAAATCGCTGAAAATATTTGTATCGTATTTTAAATGGCTTCTGATTTGAATTATCGATTTTATTGATTTCTTCAAAACCCATCTGACATCAGTATGCAGCATAGAAAAAATACTACATATTTTCATTTGCCACATCACATGAGAACGGATATGATGAAAAAATCAAAATGTCTCATATTTTCGCCCAGAACATATCCGTTCCATATACCTCACTGGGAGCGTGAGGCGGACCGAGATAACCCCAAGGAAAAACGCGAGAGCCAGGATGTAAGCCTTTTTGTAAGCTTTTTATGCAAGTATTTCTACATATCTTGTAAGTCTCTCTTTATTAAGCTAGGTTACCTCGATTAACGAATTAGTTGGCTATTAATAATGTTCTGAAGCCAGTAAGTAGATTCCTTCACGAAGGAATCGATTAGGGATAATAGCCAAAATATTTAGTTAATTTGAGTTTTAAAATAGTTTTTTATTACACGGAAGACAATATTTTCTTATCAATTCTTTCCAAAAAAGCTCCAGAATTTAACTTGTATATAGGTTATGGTTGGGATTCCAAAATTTAAGAAAACGTACAGAAAACACACTTCTCTTCGTAGTACGACACACAGTTTTGAACTGTTTTGACGTTATATAAATAAATAAATAAATAAATAAATAAATAAATAAATAAATAAATAAATAAATAAATAAATAAAACATATGTGACCTGTATTGTAAATAGGCACAATAGTCTGAAGAGTAAGATGGCAGACGAATCGTGCAAAGCAGCAATAGGATATCATTTATACCATTTGTTCTTAATTCTCTGGGGATCTGGATGTTTTCATGTGCTGTGGTGATTTTGCAAAACTGCAGTAGGTTGGGAGATATCGAATCTTTTTAAAATGATTAATATCAACAGCAGCAAGTTGTTAATTACAGAGCATATTATGACCAATATTTGGGCATAGAAAGCAAGGCAATAAATCCTTACTGTAAACGATGTCCAATGAAATAAGTTACTTCCTTATTTTTAATAAGTATTATTTGTATATTGAAATAATACTTTCGTACTTTCAATTCAAAACAGATGCAATTTTCTTAGCACGTCAAGTTTTCGCAATTCATATTTTTCACGGACAGCTTCCCATTAATTTGAGACAGAAGATGGACATCATAGAATTCGATTAGGATACTGAATTATCTGACAAATGCTGAATTAAAAGACTAATATCTAATCCGAATGACTTTAGGACCCTATTTCATACAGTCCCCCCTAAAAAAGGTTTCCAAACCTTCACATACACGCAGTTTGAAGTCCCGAAGACCCGCTGGTCAAATATTGTGAACAATTTTTTTTTCTTCAGTGATTCCAAATTATTTTAGATAATCAATGATGCAGTTTTTATTATATTAATATTTTTATTCTATTACGTTTTGGAAGATATTGAAATATTCGACGTTTTGATGCACATGGTTAGGCCGCATTCTAAGGCATTCTAAGGGCTTCTAATTTTTAAAAAAAATTATTGCTTGAAAACACAAATAGAAAAAAATTGTATTTTTAAATTTGGCGTATATTAATAGTTGTTAATTTTGTGTGGTAATGTCATGTATGTAGTAGCAACTGTTAATACATCATACATTACAATATTAAAATACAATTTTTATGTGTGTGTCTTCAACCAATATTTAAAGAAAACAATACTGTTTTAGATTACTCACGATGCGCCGAAACCATAAGCCTCAAAGCATCGTGTATCTCAATATTCTACAATACGAAAAATAATAAAAAATATAAATGCTATTAGTTGCTTACCATTTAAACAATAATTTAGAACCACTGAAATAAAAATTAATTTAGGGGAGGTGTTAAGTCCTATGCTCGCTACGTTAAATTTACAACGTTTGTGACCCATTTTCTCAGAAACTAATTGGGCATAAACCGATTTTGGCATGCTCATTGAGATACTCCCCATACATTTACTGAGTTTGTTTCAGATACCTATCTATAGTTGTAACGCTTTAAAATAATGTCAAGAAACAAGAGGTCTGGGGCAGTAGATCCATGGTGCCCCCTTACTTTAAACAAAATTCTCTTCCCTCATGCATTAACAGAATTCGTCTTTTCATGCAATAGAAATATACTGCGATGATAAAAATCATGGGACCTCTTAATAACCCTTCTGCCCAGTGAAGTGCAGCAACTCGACATGGCATGTTCTCAACAAGTCATTGGAAATCCTCTGCAAAAATAGTGAGCCATGCTACCTCTACAGCCGCTCATAATTGAAGTGTTACCGGTGCAGTATTTTGTGCTGACCTCTCAATTTTGTCACCAAAATGAGATTAATGCCGGGCCATCTGGGTGGCGAAATCATTCGCTTGAATTGTCCAGAATGTTCTTCATACCAATTGTGAATTGTGGCCCGGGAATGTGGCACATTATCAGCTATAAAAATTCCATCATTGTTTGGAATCAGGAAGCCCATGAATGGCTGCAAATAATCTCCGAGCAGATAAGAATAACAATTTCCAGTTGAATAATAATGGGTTTAGTTGAGCCAGAGGACTTAGTCCATTCCAAGTAAAAGCAGCCCACACCATTATGGAGCCCCCCCCTCATCTTGCACAGTGGCTTGTTGACAACTTGGATCTATGGTTTCGTGGGGTTTGAGCTACACTAACCCTCCATCAGCTCTTACCAACGGAAATCGGGACTCATCTGACCAAACCAGTTTCCCGTCGCTTAGGGTCCAATTGATATGGTCACGAGTCCAAGAGATGCGCTGCAAGCAATCTCGGGCTCTTAGCAAAGGCACTCACGTAGGTCTTCTGCTTCTACAGCCCATTAAAGAAACATTTACCCGCACTATCCCAACGGAAACTGTCGTCATACGTCTCACATTCATATCTGTAGTTATTTCGCGCAGTGTATCTCGTCTAGTAGTACTAATAACGCTACACAAACGCCCAGTCATTAAGTGACGGGTGGTCGGTCACTGCACACTCTTGATACTGTAGATCTTGAAACATTGAATGTCCTAGCGATATCCAAAATGGAATGTGCCATACGTCTAGCTCCAACTATCATTCAGCGTTCAAAGTCTGTCAATGCCGTGCGTCCACAATCACGTCAGACACATTTTCTCACGAATCAGTTGAGTGCAATTGAAAGCGCTGCCAATGCACTGCCATTTTATACCTTTTGTACGCGATACTACAGCCATCTGTATAATTGCATATTGCTATTCTATGACCTTTGTCATGTCGGTGTAACTTACAGCGGTTAATACGAATTAAAAGTAAACACTTTTTTAAATGTTTTAAGGAAAAACGAGTTGGGACCTGAATTAAGTCTGGCGCTGGTACAAGTTGCCTCAGCTGCCCCTTTCTGGGCGCCTCTAATGAGAAGTTCCATATTAGATAAAAAGATAAAAGAGATTTGAGGTTGAGCTGTGCTCAGTTGATCGTTCCAAATATAATAAGCGTCTTGTGTGAGAAAAATAAATCAATCTACAAGGAATTGTATTAAGTTATTTGGTTATCATTTCTTTTGTTTTATATTGTCTCACAAAGTTGTTTCACTATATCTTCTCGCTGACTCATTCTATTTTATTACAACTCAGCGAAAAAAATTGATTTTGTTTCGATAATCTATTATCTACGTCATTTGGTAGTAGTTGTAGTGGTTTATTCTCTGTCCTTGCAAATGCAATGAGCAATTGTTTAAGATCTTACTCATTTTCTGTTCATTAATACCTAAATAATAAATTTGAACCTGTCTAATGAGTTTTTTTGAAAGTTTGCACAACAAACAGAAAAAAAACGTGTTTTCGGGAATTGGTCCGGAAAATAAAATTTCAGTTTTCTAATTTGCCAACTATTCAAAGTGAGTCATCATTATTACTGATGTTTCACAACAATACAATGTCAGTCTTTTACAATTACAACTGAAAAGAAAAAACACCGCAATCATTACAAATGAAACTTTATTACATTCACGTTACTATATTTTGAACGACAAACAGAAAATAGAACAGAAAATTAATTAATTAATTGCAAGAATAATCTTTAAGCACAACTAATTTAATTTTTATGGGACGTCAAAGTTGCTATCGTTACAACCAGATTCAGCTGATTGCCGAAATGGAACCCGTTCGCGTGCAACGGCTGTACAGAGCGGGAGTACGAACGGCCCTGACCACGGCAAGTCTGCAAGGTAAATGTCTGGGCGAATTATATCAGTAGTATAAAAGCTAATAAATTAATTTATCATGCTATATTTTCAGCGAGGTAAACAGATTAGTAAATATTCTAAACTAATAAGATGATAAGCGCTGTTCTTTCGGCGTGATAAGCGATGTAATGTGTTTTAACGCTTCAACGACACGTAGCTGATAAGTTATTTCTGAATGAATTATAGGTGCAATAATTTACAATGCGCCATTATAAAAATCTTTTGATATATTTCATCCGAAGTAACCGAAGCTGTTTCAGCCGAAGTGCCAAGTTTTTTGCTAAAACAATTTTATGGATTTCACACGATCTTTGTTTTAAGTGGTATACTTCATTGACTTATGATAGGTGTCTTTACACTGACTTTCGTCAGTTGTAACACTGTAGTATTTTACAGCGTTAACTGTTTTGAAGTTTCATGCAATGCTATCGATTTTGATTTAATTGAAATTTCCACATTACCATATTAAACTCTCACAATTTGACATTGTTGCTGCTAGATTAACGGAGACCATGTTATGAAGAGAATAAAAATTAGCATTCTCAGTTTACTACAATCTCCAGCCAATGACTCATTAATACTTTGACATACTACTGCTTTGTAGCTAAGCAGTCACGTATCTTTCCCTTATCGTGTAGATATCGATTAAAATTCCAACGATTTCAACAGGGCTTATGCAAGATATACTTCAATTAATAGGCAGTAAACTTTAGTATCTATACGCACACGCACTGCAAAAAATCGAAAACTACATTCTCCACACAGCATCACAAAAATATCCTAAAAATAATGCATTCCTAATGTGGCGTCCGCGACTTCTCACATCCGTGGTGGGCCTTATATCGATTAAAAAGAGACCTTGCCAGCCGTCATGTTTGTTTTGTAGTTTCTAGTTACATTTGAGATACACGATGGCCATGCGCATACATCTATGAGGCAATGCATTACGCTGATTTGATCTATTTAATTTGAAAAACTAATTAGTAGATTTTTAAATACATTTTTATTTGAAATATATTTCATCAAACCAGTAGGCAAATATGTTAAAAAACTTTACAATGGCATGTTAAGAAACTGTGTATTCGCAATATTTCAAGGATTTTTTAGTAACAAATAATTTCGTATAAACAGCGTATATAGCATGTTCAGCAATAACACACAAATTTTAATACTATAATATTAAGCCAAGGCACACAACGAACATACATTTTAACAACATATAAATTTATGATTAAATTTGTTCACAGAATCGGTTGCCCCGACAGGGACTCGAACCCGAGCTTTCTGGTTTACGTCCAGCTGCTCTAACCATCTCAGTAGCTTAGTGGTGCTTAAACACTCGAAAGTATCCGTAAGCCGTTTGGTGCCCAGATAATTTATACTTCCACTTACCATCCCCGAAGAATCGAAAGATTTCAGCAACCACTTGAGACGGCGAAGGCAGATTCAGCCGTTCAATTTTTTTTTTTTTGATAGGAAGATTTTAGATTTTTGTTAAATAATAAAGATATATTTATTATATTTAATACCATCTACTATCAGATATTATTAATTTTTAAATATTTAAATAATTGTAACAAATAAAAATTTAAATTGATTAATTTTTACCAAATAAACAAAGTAAACGCAACAAACGAAAATAAACCTTTAATTTAATTATAAAACTATGGTATACTAATGTAATTTAAACATATCAATTTAGAAAAAAATCATGAGTACGTTATATTTCCTCTTCAGATATTGTTTGATGAAATTTATGTATTTAGTAGATAATGAACTATGAATTGACGACAAAGAGAAAATAGTCGACGTTTGCAAAAGTGGAAGTGTGGAATTGGAAAAGAATAATCGATATAAGTTTATGTATCTAAAGAAATACAGGTATGTAAAATTAAAAAAATCTACCATCATTCCCACTTTTCACAAGTCCAAAAACATTCTTAGTATATTTTCCGCTTTTCAAGCTCGTTTTTACACCCTGGTCACGTAAAATGTTTACGATTCTGAAACACGATTATAAAGTATGCGATGACTACTACATTTTAAACTTAATATCCTACAACCTACTTTTGTCCCTTAACAGATACAAAACTTCACTGAAATCTGAAGTGGCATGGTTTTCGTAAAAGGCAACGCTCTAACAAAACAAAACATCTCACTCTACGAGTGCAATAACAGACTGCGCCGCGTTAACTGAGTTTAGAACGTGCGGTTACTAAATAAATACATTTCGGTATTCATTTCTTCTGTCTTCCTACGATTTTTCATATGCTTTTTATTTTGTATTTTTCTTGATTCTCTATTTCATTGCATGATTCTTATTTTTTAATTTTTCTTGATTCTCCTCTTTGGTTACTTGGAAAGTTTATGTTGTCCATGTATCTTTAACTGTTAATACTCTGATTTAATGTAGGTTTTTTGAAATATTTATTATAATTTGTCATAAGAGTTTTACGGCAGGTACATTTCCTTTAAGGGCAAAAACAGGTGGAAGTATCTTCACTTCTTTCGTGAAAACTGATTTCCTTTATCACTGGGGATAATTTCTTAGATAAAATGAAATGCATATCGCAATGAATGTAATTATTTTGTATCGGCGAATATTAAAATCACAATAAATTATCGTGACTTATGATTATTAGTGGAGCGAAAAAATAGTTGGTAATTGGTTTGAATGGAGTAGCAGGACCGACGCCAAACTTAGGATATGTAGTTTGTTTCGGTCATACTGGTTTAGCGAGTACTTTTAGTCTGTTATCGATTAAAACTTGCCCGCAAAGAAAAAAGGCGTTTATTGTGAAATGTTTGATGCACCTACGTTATTTCTCCAATTAACATTGACTTAGGTGTCTCAGGGTATCAGCTCACATCACTAACCGCTTGACGCCTAAGACCGTGAGGTTCCATGATTTCATTCACATTGGTGGCAGGATTTTCGATACTAGCTAGATAACTAGGTCGCATTCAACCGATGTCTGGAGGAGAATTCTAATGGCCGGCTGCTCTGATCGGTGGTTTTCCGCGGTATCCCCGATTAATACCCGGGGAATGCCAGAGGAGTACCCTCACAAACGGGCCACGAACCGCGCGCGATCTTTCCTTCCTCTTCTTTGTTCTGTTGTCACCGCTTACTTAGATTTACACGCACTACATTATCCTACACTCTCACAAATGATGGGAGACCAGTGGAGACCTAAGAGCTTGTCCCATCTGGGACGGTGCTCTGCTGGTTGAGGAAGATCGGCGCCGGATCTCGCCATCTGGCGGGGAAAGATCACAGCCTTTTCCCGAGATACGTGTTCTACACTTATGGGATTAATGACGCCAGTCGTTGATGCGTCCGGAAACGCAAAATAATCAATTATTCAATCAAATTCGCAGTTGGCACGCTCTCTACGAAAATAACAAAGATACGAAACAAACTATACCAGATATAAACATCGTTAGTTCCGAAATCCGCCGGGTCAATTACGAGTATATTTTTCATCGACTCACACAGGGTAGTAAAATGAGGTATACGAAATCTAAGGTTTACAAATGAAATGCATTTCGCGATTTAGACAGGTGCTGGCAAGTAGTGTGTGCTCTCATCTATAGTTCTTAAGCTCAAACCTGATTTGTTCATTAAGATATACGGTCACATTAGTATATCGAGTGGCTTAGAAAATGTTTAAGTCGCCGAGAAACGCCATCGGAACTTTATGGCCAGACATGTCGACGAAAGCGACCAGCTCGCATTAGAAAACAATGCGATTCAACAACGACCCAAGTTACTTCAAGTCTTTGCGCTCTTTATCTCGCCTCAAAGTTTTATTATTTTTTAATTTTTTTCTGCGTGATAAAAACTGGTCTAAACGATAGTATCTTTTCCCATTTTGTCAGTCACTTCTTGCTTTTGTACTTGGCGAAAATATCTGAAATTATTTTAATATTTCATACATTTTCAAACATTTTAATGCCTGCTGGCGTGATTTTGATATCCTTCATTTCTTTCCAGTAATGTTGAAGTAAGTATTGGTCATATTGGACAGTCAACACGGACGCTCCCGAGCGACGATGACGGGGAGAATAACATCCAAGACTCACAACTATCAGTGTGATTTTAATTTGGGAATGACTAATGAGATGTACAATAGTTCATACTAGTCAACATGAAGAAGGGTTTCATTGTTTGCTTGTGTAATTAAAATGAGTAGAAAATTGATACTGTATTGTATAGACTAGGGCGTAACCAAAATGGTATTAAAGCTCCCGTTGTTTATCGCAGCATAGTGAGGTATTATTAGCAAAATCACAACCGCCTTTCGTCTGTGGTAAATAGCATTTCATGATAAAAGGAATTCACACGTGTGATTATTTCAATTATAAAAGGATCATGATCATTAAAGGGAAATTAAAAGAATATTAAAGACTTAATAATAAGAAATCACTCGCGATATGTGGTTGACAACTTGATTGATATAGGAAGCTGATTATAGCAGTTTCCGTGCTTAATATGGTATTGTTCAATGAAGGGTTATGTAAATGTAATTACAGTTATTCAATAAATAAATTTGTAATGTTATTGAAAGATCTTATACTAATTTAACACGATCTCAACAATGCTAGTACACCCACCAAGAATCTCTTGTCGCACTTTACAATCATTCCAAAAATACATTTTTATGTGTGTTTTCCAGCCTACAAGATTTCCATACTCATAAAACAGGAGTTGGGTGACTATATATATATATATATATATATATATATATATATATATATATATATTACTCATCCTTATTATTACATCGATGGTTCTGGTATTGAAGTTAAATTGACTGTCGGGTCTTTTTTGATATTTAACGCTATTTAATTCCGGTATCAAAATTCCCTTTTATAGAATTAGGTGAGAGTCCGTTTATTAAGAAAATATTTCTCTCTTCTAGGCACCGGAGCCAGCGGACTCCTGGATGGGTATCCGCGATGCGACCAAGCCAGGCAACAAGTGTCTTCAATTTGACATGTTCAGTAAGCAGCTCGTGGGCGACGAGGACTGCCTGGTGCTCAACGTCTTCTCGCCGTGCCTGCCCAAGGGAGGAAAGAGCGACAAATTGCATCCGGTGCTCGTGTGGATTCATGGGGGTGGATTCGTAGGAGGCTACAGCGATTTGTACGACCCGGAGCCGTTCATGGATTATGGAGTAGTGGTGGTCACCATTAACTATCGAGTTGGGCCTCTTGGTACGTTACTCAAAAAGAAATTGACGAATACCCACAATGTAGAAAAGTATAAGTCATAATGATTCGGATGAACGTGTATGAACATTTAATTTTCAAGTTGTAATCGCAAATAAGCGCTAGGAAACAAATTATTATTCACCTGTTTTTTCTAGGATGTGATATCCCACTCACGTTGGTAAGGGTCTCATGATAGTTTTTATGGCGGGGGAAGAAAGAGCATGAATGCAAGCCACAATTTTCATTTTCGCTACTGAAATTTCTATGTAATCTATACTTAAAATTTTCCTTAAAGTGGTCTCCAAAAATTATGAATTAAGAAAGTTGCTTTTAAGGGTCTGGTCGCTGATTGGAGAAAGGGGTGGTCAGTTAACTGGGTTTCAAGGACCGTTTCAGGAACCATCGGTCTTTGAGAGGGGTGGTCGTTTAGTAGGTGTGGTCTTTCAAAGAGGTTTCACTGTATTTAAAACTAGCAATATAGTTAATAATACCGCTAGTGAGGTTGATACCTTCCAACAATTCGAGAAAAGGTGTTGTCAGGTACCAATATTTATATTCTAAATATCTTTTCGAATTTTGTTTAATACGACTCGCACATCCGAGAATTTCCAGAACTTCCTTTTCCACTCAGTCACTGCAAGATAGTTCTGATGAAGATCGCTAAGTCGTCGAAAAGATCTTTACAATAAAGATATTGATACGTGACAACACCTTCTCACAAACTAGCAATGTAACAATACTAATGATTATACTGCCAATAGTCAATCGGGCATTCGTCTTTGCATGGTCTGGAGAATACGTTCTTTAATGTATGGTAACATAGCATGGTTTGTTCTATCATTATCCTCGTGTTATTTACAAAATGAGATTTGAATGAATTGGGCTCGTTCTTCTACTTCTTTTTGAAGATATTCATTAATTTCGATAATATGACTCCTTACAGGGTTTCTCGGACTTAACACAACGGGGGCTCCAGGCAACGCAGGTCTCAAAGACCAGGTGCAGGCGCTGCGATGGGTCAAGGACAACATCTCCACTTTCGGCGGAGACCCCGAGAACGTCACAGTCTTCGGAGAAAGCGCGGGCGGCGCCTCTGTACATTACCTGGTCTTGTCTCCTTTAGCAAAGGGTTAGTAAAAGCAGCCAGCAGGTTCAAGGGTGAAGTTGCCATTTGAAACAAAATCATTGTGACCATTAAGGCCACAATTTAAATAGTTACTTTGTATACAAAGTTACTATTTAAATTCACACTCCAATAAAACAGCACAGGATCCTATTTCCTTTTGATCTTCATAATATTGCTCGATCACTTCTTATTGAACTATGTAGGTCTGTTCCGGTGGGCCATCTTGTTCAGAGACGTCATTCCTCCCAGTTCCATTATGATATATCCAAATGATCTGATTCAATTGATTATATGTATTAGGTTGGTCGATTGCGCAGAGCGATCTGTGCAGGAATTTCTTTCCTCCCAGTTCCATTATAACAAACCCAAATGATCTGACATCTGTTCAGGTCTGTTCCGTCGGGCGATCGCGCAGAGCGGCAGCGCGCTGTGCCCGTGGGCTCTGTCCCGAGACCCCGTGGGGCGCGCCAAGCGCCTGGCGCTGGCGGCCGGCTGCGACTCGTCCGTGGTGGAGGACCCGGCCGCGCTGCTCGAATGGTTCCTGAAGGTGCCGGCGCACCTGCTGGTGGGCGCGATGGAGGCGGCCAAGACGGCGGACGAGCGGCGGCGCGGGCTGGTGTTCACGTTCGTTCCGTGCGTGGAGCCACACCACCGCGGCGCCTTCCTGGCCGACGACCCGGCCGCGCTGCTCGCCTCCGGAGATATCAACCGCGTGCCGCTCGTCATCGGCCTCTGCTCACACGAAGGCATCCTGGCTTTGCCTGGTGCGTGGTTGCAATTTGCGTTATAGATAATTATAGGTACAGGAAACGGAAGGTCTTTGCATGGGAAGGCATTAAGTTCCAACATATCCCAACAAAATTTTTGGAACTACAAGAAAAATGAATAATAACAAATAATGTCTATATTGTTCTGATTTTTACTATCTTGTCTTACTACGTACCTTCTCTCACTTGGTAAAGTGAGAATGGTAATTTTGCGGCAAAAATATGCGATTTTTCGAAATAAAAACCTGTATGTGCGGTATTGTTATAGAAAATGTACATTAATATTCTTTCTACATGTAGTAAATTATTTCCTCAAGCAGGTTGTGTAATGATATTGCACGTTTTATGGTTCTTTGATATAGAAATATTGGTTGACGGTGAAACCCCTGGCAATCTTTTCGTCTATTGTCCACTAGCGCCTAAACTGTTCAGACGATTTTCTAAAAACATTGTGTTCCCCGATCCATCGGAATTATCACGATATCTTGTGAGTTTAAAACGGATAATTTGATTCTTGGAGGTACTCTTCATATAGTCTCAACATCGTTTTCAAACCTTCCTCAAAAAATGGTTCGAAACGTGTTGATTAAACTTTGCCTTAGAACTTAAACTTTGATTAAACTTTGCCAAGAAAAAGTGTTGATTAACCTTTGCCTTTGCGTAAATAATGCTTAAATGAATGGCATAGGTCTCATTTCCGTTGCAATCCCTGATTTTTCGAAAATTCTGCTTTTTCAATTTCTTCGGAACACTTCAAATGGCCCGGGTATAAAATTCGTTTTACATGCTTTCGAGTTTTCAAAAATTTGTATCTGTTTTTAGTCATTATATGGCACGTAAAGGACACTTGGCCTCGGCGCCGTTAGATCCCGGGGTTCTTAGTTGGTCACCCAACCACGAACCGATGATGTTTCGAATTCGTTTAACCTTCGTGACTTCACGTAATTAACGAATTCGGTTAGCGATGCCGGTTTCGCGATTTGGACTTTCAGTAGAACCATCCCAGCACTCACCTCGATGACAGAGGGAAACCACTAAAATCGCGATCAGAATGTCCGGCACGGGGATTGAGCCCAGGCCTCCAGTACGCGAAGTCTGGGCACTAGACACTGTGCTTTTTCGTTGGGCTTTCTATCGCTTTCATGAAATGCGTGTGGACTTTGATTCTTATTTATGTAATAAGGCTTGATTCATTCATCGTTATTCTGATAAAACGTAAATTTAAAAGAAATGGCCCTAACATCCTTTTTTATTTCAAATCTTCAATTATCGAACAAGTATCCAACTTCACTTATCTTGGATGCAAAATATCAATTAACATCAACCCCTAAATGCAAGAGATTGTAAGTAAATACTTAAGTTGAATAGAGTTATGAAGAAGCATTTAAAAAATATCTTAAATAACACCCTAATGAGATTTCACAATGTGATATCTCATTCCCCACTCTGCTTCACAAGTGAAACATAGTCACTACGAAAAAATCACGAAAGAAGAAGCGTCCCAAATGAATTTCTTAAGAAATCTACTGAGTCTAACCTTGAAGTACAGAGTTCTACACGAATACAAAGTCAAGGTTAAAAATATCGATAGTGTATTATCTGTGTAACCTACCTCGCCACGGCTGAGTTTGCCCGGCTCAGGCGAGAGAGAACGCATACATGCAGTGTATATTTTACTAGTTCTACCATTGAAACATGAGATCATGAACAATTAATTTAATCAAACCCGTCGATATTCTCTGCGGCCCTATCTCATATCACGGGATTGTTAGCTCCGGCGCCCGATCCGATTATTATTAGCCAACTGCACATCCAATTAAGGGCAAGGACCTCCTGCTCGCGCAAGGAATTATTAATCCTTCTTTAATGAAGTGATAGGATGATGATGATGATGATGATGATGATGATGAAGGGTGAAGGGACGATCACAAATACATCCATGCCCGAGGCGGAATTCGAACCCGTGATCCTTCGATCCGAGATCGCCACGACACTACTGCCTTAGGGATCTCGGCTATTCGGATGGACGATTCGCCTTTACTCTGCGGAAAATAGCCGGCGCGGTTCATACAAAGCGACGCGACTCGGCTAGCATCAGAGTAGGCTGAAATTTACTCGCTAAGCATAAGGCATATAGTATAACTTGGTTCCGAAACTCATTTCATAAGAAAATAGGGGAATGGCGAATTTACTGTATTTATATGTCCGGCGGGCCCTCTCTCACACCCTAAGACGCAGGTGCCCTTTTGCCAATCGCGCACCTGCACGCAGGTCCCATGATTTCCTCCGTGTTCGTTTGCTGGTGTGTGGTGTCATGCAGGGTGCAATAATACACGGACGAGAGCGGTTTGAACTTATTGCTAGTTTATTTACTAATCCACCTCCGAAATAAACTTTAGTTACAATTGTTCATAAACGAAATCAATCATCCCCACTTCTAGGAGCAATTTTCATTCTACGGCTACCACACCCTCCACTTAAATATCGAATAAATCCGCTCGGGTGAAGCACCGCAGAATTCATATACGACTCGTCACAAGAGTCTCTACTTCACGACAACGTTCGCTGCCGGTCCTTGCCTACGCGCCCGTTGTCCGACCCCAACCGGCGCGCTGCCTCTGATCCGGACAGCTCGGTTTCTCAAGAACAAGAGCTCTTGGAGTGACGCCGCCGCCCAGCTTGGCTGGCCGCGTCCTCCCCCATTCTCTCTGGACCTCTCTATCAGTCACGACCTGACGTCCCACCCCCAACCCAAGCGGCCTGCCACGCGGTGGACACATGGTCACGGCCACATGGTCACTCTGGCGAACACATGGTCACTTCTTTGTGCACGACGCTACAGGTGGCACCCGGCGCCGGGTTTCTGAGAGGGCGCCGTAAACCGTCGCCCTTCCTGCCGTGTTGCTTTGCATTCCGAACGTGGCCCACGAGAGAGACGTGAGATATCCGAACTGCCGACGTCACGGTTCTGCCGACAGCGCCCGGGTTCGCACTAAGGGCTCGGCGCCACCTGCCGCTTATCTTTCCGGATTAAGCGCCCCCAGTAGTACTTTTTCTCGACTGTCATTTTATAGCCCTCTTGAGCAGGTGAAACCTTATAGTAATTTTGCAGTGTAACACACAAGTCGTGAATTTATTTTACAGAACGGCTTTCATAATAACAGTAGGCTATGTCTCTGTGCTGTTACAATAGTAAATGACATTAAAAAATACCAACAGAAATAGTTCCAACATGTAAACAGAATGGAGCCAAATAGAAATTCTATGTTATCTATCTTATATAAAGTTAAGGCCTTCAGAAATCTAAGCCTAGAATGAGGTGGTCGGAGTAGTTCTGAGTCTCGGCACGGGTCATTAGCTCCAATCCTTGCCAAGAAAGAATAATTCGTTATAATGACGATGACGTTGGTTTTCTTAGGCACCCTTCTGCGCCTGGGGTTGGTGCCGATGCCGAGCCCGGGGGGCGAGTCGCCGGCCACCCCCGAGGCGGCGGCGAAGGCGCTGGAGGCGGCGGAGGCCAAGGCCATGGAGGCGGTCGCCGCCGACCTGGAGCGAGTGCTGCCCGAGGACATCCTGCTGGGCAAGAAGAACCTGCAGCGCTCGCGACAGCTCGTGGAGACCCTCAAGGACTACTACTTGGACGGAAAGCAGCTCACCGACGAGACGCTTGAGGGATTTGTGCATGTAAGCTTTTTTATTCTTCATTTTTGTAGCCTCATCGTAAAGTATCTTCTTCGACTCATTAAATCAAACGAAAAGTAGAATTTCAGACACATTTCTTTACGTTTTCTGTAGTTTGCAAAAAATATTCTGCAATATGAGACATTCTATAATAATCATTGACAATAACTACGCACCATGAAAGCGTTTTGTGATTTGCATGTAACTTGACATGGATGAATGTAAGGTAGTAAATGGAGGCATAGAACACATAATTTTATTTTAGAAAACTGAACATTTTCTCTGTTACTCTAGTTTCCGCGAGTTTAACGAACGCCAGCCATTAACAGTGGTTTTCATTATCTTTGTTTGCAATAAATCCATTTCAATAATAATATTTCAGTAGTACGGAATAACAATTTTCATTTTTCGTCGTGAAATCGTTTTGAAGTCTATTTCAAATCCTAGTTAAAGTTTTCGTTTGTTCTTCTTGCAAACATCGTTCGTAATTCAACAAAGTGTCGTACAAGAGAGAGACTGGGGATTCTGGAGCTTGCAAAGGCGTGAGCAGATTGTCTCCCCTCCATAAGCCACAGTTTTTACTTTTTCTTCGACAACAAATAAATAAAACAAAACCATCTGCCCCTTTTTTTGTTGCAGATGAACACGGACGTTCACTTCGGCCTGGGCATCATGCGCGCAGCACGGGAGCATGCGCGGTTGGGATTGCCGGTGTACTTGTACGAGTTTGCTTTCATTGGCCGCAATAACTTCACAGAATACCTGCTGCAAGGCTGTAAAGTAAAAGGCGCAAGCCACGGTGATGAGATGGGGTACATGTTCAATATGCCAATAGCTCCTCCTGTGGAGAACGGAGGCCAGGAGGAGCTGACGAAGAAACGATTGTTGACGATGTGGACTAATTTCGCCAAGGGCGGGTAAGTAGGTTGAAATGTTGAAGAGGTTGAATAAAAAAAATAAACATCTGGAAATATTGCACCCCGTGTACTGTAGTATTAGGGAGGAAAAGTATTGGAATCATCTCAACAATACAATCTCGAATTTTCAGTCGTAAAAAAGTGTTCTTTTAGACTGAAACTGCACACACACGTCAAAATTAAGGTATATTCCAAAAATTATTACTTATTGTGCAGGTTGTGGGAAGATACATGGAAATTTTGTTCGCGAAAATTGGGATGTCTATGTGCACAGATGAGTGTATTCACAGATGTAGATGTACACTGCGTAGATGGATGAATGAAAGTATGTGACGTGCATAACTCGATCAAATTGGAAACTTTTAAGCTGAAGCTTGGTACAAACGTCAGAAGGGAGATCTAGTTGTGCCGTTCCATAAATATTTAATACAAGCGATATTGTGCATATCTTATTAAAATCACTGACATTTTGAAAAATGCAACAGTATAAATATATTTTCGAACCTTCCCTACACCTCCGAAATGAAAGTCATAGATATTTGTTTCGTGTAATCAACACCTTAATTTTAGATCTTTAAATGATGTCATGATCAAAAAAGTATGAATAGTTTTTTAGTAATAACCCAAGACAAGAAAATGTTTCGGTTGATTGATTCATTGTTATTTCCTGGTACGTCAACTGCTATTGGCATTTGAGATTGGCTGTTTGAGTAGTGATTGTTTTGTTCAGAGAGGTAACGATGATTTCTTCCCCATTGCATGGTAAGATACGGCGCCGACGTATTTGTCGGTTTAAGGAGGATGTCCCCTTCTAGGAATCTCTTAGCGGGACAAGCTCTTGTATCCCGGCATGTGTGGTAGTGAACTAAAATACATGCACTACAGTACGTCATATGTAGTAGTGTCTGTATACGTAAGGGGAGATAATAGGTCACGGAATTAAAAGGAAAGATCGCACGCGACCCGTGACTCCCGTTGTTAGGGTACTACTCCGGCATTCGCCTTGTGTTGATCGGCAAACTACTGATCCGAGCAGCCGGACAGGAGTGTGATTTTTTGCGATAGGGGATATTAAATAGAACTCAATACTATCTTAGAATTTGAATGTAAGTAGGACTTTCATTGATATTCAGTTGCGTAAGTTGACGCATTTACTCCATATTGCATCAAAAGTTTCTTTCATTAGAACTCATTTTCTAAGAAAGTGTCATTAGTCTCAAAACACACAGGCATCAAGTCGCACAGCGCGCAGATATGAGATTGTGCAATGCCCCATTGTCGGTGAAATGCCCTTTCCGCCATGACGAAAGTCGCATAATTGCGGCCGAAACGTTGGCAACTGTGCCTATGACGCGGCGATTCCCGGACAGACAAGTAGTTATTGACAAGCAGTTGTAATTTACAAGTTCCTGCAAGAGAAAAAAACATATTTGAAACGCAATTGATTTTTTTCGATAATGAAATACATAATACACAGGATGTAAATAAATGCTTGTCAAAGATTTCGACGACGGTTTCCCAGCATCACAACAAACAAAAAACTTTCTACAGACATGGTTCTGAAACACCATTTTAAATTTACAGGTCCCTATAGCTAATTATACAACTCTTCGGGTGGATTAGATATTTTGTTAGTTCAAATGTAACATTTTACAAACTGTTTGAAACAATTAATTACACAACAACGAGAAACAACCATTGGTAAATAACATTCTTACAACAATTGCTCATCGTGAGCTCTCTCGGCGTCGATTCAGCCCCCAGCATGCCTCGACCACTGTATTGAAAACTCCTGCCGTAAAACGTATTTATTTTTTACTGATACCGTAAAACGGGGTGAATAGGGCCCCTTTTCGTGTTCAAATACGTAAATCTCCTAAACTAATCGTGGTAAAGTGATGAAACAAAATCCATTTTATGGGTCTTGATTTGCAGTTTTGAATCCTATTTACTGTAAATTGTTAAAAGGGAATTATGCATGGCTGGGGTGAATGGAATCAGCCATATAATTTTCATTAATGCATTAAGACGCTCGTGGTATGATTACGATCATTTAATTTATCTTTAATGTTTGCAAAATAGGAAACTGAAATACGTATTCTAATGCAGGTATTTAATGTGTAAGAACTAAAAAATCTACGTACAAATAAACAAGCAAAATAATACAACTTATTCTAAGTACAAATGGTCAGCAAAAAATGTGTGTTGTCCTCTTTGAATGTTGGAGACTTTTATTCTCCTCTCCACTTCAATAGGGATAACTTCACATGTATCTTCACATCATAACTTCACATCATAACTTCACATCATCTACATCGATGTAAACAACAGTTGTTTTCTTTCCAATTCTCTTTCGGAGGCATTTCACGATTAGTAAGGATTCAAAGGCGGTGACAAGGTTCCCAATAAATCTCCTTTTTCTCTTGTTTGTGTCAAATTTAACAATTACAAGGTCACCAGGTCGCGAGACAAATTTCTCAGATTCTCTAATGTGGATTTTGCCGTCGCCTGTGTTCTCTTGCAATCTGAAATTAACATTGCTGTAAGGCACAGTGGTGAGCTTTGTTGAGGATGTTCATCAGCTTCTTTTAGATCAATTGTAAGACCGTTACTCTCGCCAGAATCAGAGAAATCTAAAGAGGAACCATAGAACGCTGTTGTCTCACAGGTTCCATCGATCCCTCGCAATTCTTGTAGCAGCTGAATGAACATCCTCTACATGGGCGGGTTCTTCATAACTCTCAATATCAGGGACCCTGATTATTACTTTAATTGGATTGAATGGTATGATACCACATCCAGCCTTAATGCTGCTCTTAGCATTTTCCTCTAGTGCGGTTACAAGAGTTCAGCAATCTTGCAAACTTTCTTTTGGGAACAGTGGACTCTTACCGACCGGGGCCCATCTTCCACTTCCGCAAAATATTACACCAAGTGGCCTTTAATGGCCGAAAAAATGCGACATCAAGAAGATGAGTTCGATGGGTCGAGTATTTAGTAAAAATATAATCCTTATGACATTTTCTTTACATGCTTTTACTGATGTCACTGATAAATGCGTGGAAAGGTTGTAGCCGATTTAGATTTTGAGGCCCTCTAACTTTTTGAAGTAAGGCAATATAATGACGGTAATCCAGTCATCAAAACATTGAGCGACACCCACTTGTAGGTGTGTAATTTTACTATAGTAATGTGAGATTTAGTGGTACTGTATAAACAGAAATTTACGACTGAGACTCGTGGATCTCGAAATTATAATCCCTTTTCTTTGTAGGTTTGGAAACTCCTCATCAGCAGTCAAATAGCTGTTTATCACATAATATCTGCTATTCCTCGTCACTGTAACGTACATCCCCTACCCTAACCACCTCGAGTTTGCCTAAAATGCCTTCACGCGCTGAAGTCCGAAGTATGCTTCGAAGTTGTTTCTACTTTCGACTTTATCCACCTATTTTGGATAATATTAATATTAAAAGACAAAATTGTTAATTAGCCAGATTCGAATTTCAGCCATAACATACAGTACGTTATTAGAAATTGATTACTTCAATGTTAAAAAGCGACATGATCTTCGATAGGGTATTTTGAACATTCTTTCTTGACTTGACTCACGTCGTGAACGAAACAAATGCACGACTTTATTGTATCGCTTGTACTGTAGATCCTTGTATCCAGTTAATTAGATTGAAGTAAAACTATTTTTATGGAATTTATTTATGGAACAACAGACAACTAATTTAAGATATAAAAACTTGTTTTAATATCGAAAGCAACTGTTGATTTAAAGTTTTCTCAAAACTTCAACTTTTGTTTTGCAGGAACCCAACTCCAGCTCAGGACAATGTGATAACTGCAACTTGGCTTCCTTACTCTCAGCATGCTCCCAATTATCTTCAGATATCCGAAGATCTCAAGGCAGATTCTGGAATCTTGAAGGAGCGTGTAAAATTCTGGGAAGATTTATACCGCAAATATTAAAGAAATTTAATGAACATTGTTGCATAAACTATTACCCTCTAACTCGTAGACTTTTCATTGACACTAATTTATTTTTAGAAGCACAGTTGTAAAATTGTGTGTTTTAAATATAATGTCTTACATGTTAACAATGAAATTATTTTACAATAATATGAAAAAGGAAGAAAGCATGTACCCACTTATTCCCGTAATCTATGAAGCTATTCAATTCCAACACCAATTAATACTTCCAATCAAATGAATAAAGAAATTGTCAAATAAAATCATCACCAGCAAATATTTCAACATGTAGCTGAGAGGTGTTCATGTGGGGGCTGAAGTTTTAGAGTCGGAGAAAGTAAGCGAATTTGGGCCAAGAGCATTGGGATCATACAAGTTGCCTCTAATATTTTTGAATGCTCTAATGAGATCGTTAATCTATTTTAAGAGAATAGCAGTCAATTTTCAGTGAAATCGCTTTAGTAAGAAGGATTAGTATTACAGAGTTTTTGTAGAGCGTCTTGGTGTTTTTGTGCTATATATCGTAAGGCATTATGTGCAGAGGGAATCAGTATTTACAACTTTTATGCTACACGTTACAAATTTAGGGAACATTTGTAAAAACTCAAGTTTTCATGATTTCAACTTGCTAAGCAATGACCTCAAACATTCGACTTGCATTCTAAAGGTACTTTCATATAGTATTGTGATTAGGGTCGGATGCAAAAAGTGTGTCGTTAAATACACTTTGCAATAGCAAAACGGCTTGGAAAGTAGATTTGTGTGGAAACTGCGAAAAGATTGACTCCCAAAGAAATGGGAGTTGTCATGACATGCTAATTTCTTATAAACAATTACATATCTCGAAAATGAAAGGCGATAGCGCCGATCGGATTACGAAATTTTGCATCTCGTTTAAAGGCAGTTTAGAAAAACTTTATAAACAATTTCCAATTTTTACCATTCTGATGAGGGAAGGGTTCCCTGATGTTCCAAAACCAAAAACTGCGAATTGATAATTTTGCAACAATTTACAATTTTATAAACAATTCCCAAACGTGCGCCATACATCCAGGGAGGTCCACAAATTGTCTCTGAGGTAAGTATTGCAAAATAACAATTTTGACAAGAGATGCAAAGTTATTACTAAATACCTGGTTTAATTGTTGCCAAAATGTTAATTTCGTAAACACTGCTATTTGAAAACTATTACGCCGCTAAAACTTCCCATTCCCAAATATTTTTCTGATCCTGGAGCCGCCTTCGCACACTTTGTATGCATGACAAAATATTGGAATTGTGGTGAGTTTTCGTTCGCATTTACAATGAAATAATTAGATGAGTCGTCATTTCCAACAATATTGTTTATTACAAGAGCAGATTTCAATGACTTAGCCTTCATCATCAGTTTTCTGCTGTATCGAAGCCACAAAACGACTACGTACAAAATCCGTCAGAGTTTGCAACTGGTTAATTCAAACTGGTGGCTTTCAGAATGGCTTATTCGGGCAATAATAATAATAATAATAATAATAATAATAATAATAATAAAGGGAGCATTTTTTGGACATACTTGCCCCCTTATATTAATACTAAATTTCTTGTGCTCAAATACGCTAAACGTGAGTTATATAAAAAGAGACCATTGGAATCAGCCAGTCACAAAACTGTGATGGATTTGGTCGTGCACACCACAATTTAAACGTAATAATTAAGTATATCAATGCCAGACCTAAAATAAATGTTTTAAACTCAAACAGCATATTTATTAAATTTATTTAATTTGCATTTATTTACGGGAACTATTTATAAATTATTACCAGCATATTTTCATTAAAAATTTAGAAATATGCAATTTGTGTAATACATTTTGAAGCTCCATTGGACCCTGAGGACCCAAGCAATAGCTTATTTAGCTTAAGGGTAAATCTTTCTTTGGCTCGTCAAACGAAAATCGAATATTTTATTTCAAAATTAATAAAATTACCCTCAAACTACTGATATTTTCAAAAAACTGAACTATCGTTTTCTAATGACTGATATTGTAGAACACATTTCATTGAACTAAAAATGTCTACTATCAATATTGTACTTTTCCAATATTTATTTTTTGTTGCTTATTGGTTGGTTTGAAAATCTCGAACAAATATATCTAGCACCACAAACAACAAGCACTTTCGCCTTGCCGGTCGCATACTGAGGATCAAATGGTCGCCCCCGAATGAAAGTAAACATGGGAATTGACACCCATTGCTTGGCTGGTGTTGATTTTCATTTATTTATCATTGTGTTTTAAGGTGAATGTCCACATATTGTTTCACATCGAGGGTATCATATTTTTTACACTATCTCGTACGTCAGTAACATTTTATTTATTTAAGAGTTCGCTAAAATGTTGCAGTTATATTCTTTAGAGTCTAAAGATGGGGAAAGAAATTATTCTTCAAAACGTTGCAAAAAAATGTATTTAAAGAAGAATTAATAGTTCAGTTTGTTTTATTCTAAAGGAATATTCATTTCTTAATAATTTTGTGAATTGGTCAGACAAGAGAACTCCCGTGGCCAAAGTATATTCCCACATAATTGACAAATATGATTTAGTACATAAAAAACTGCTAAATAATATATGCTCATGTTATCTGAGGACACCATGATCCGAACCTCGCCCAGCGATAGAGAACCATGAGGCAGTGATAGATAACGTCACCTTCGATTACAGTATTCGTGACTTTGACTGAGCGGCAGGGTGCGTCATTCGGTCGACGCCACAAGAACCCTGCAGGAAACCTCTTCTGCAGCTTCCAGGCCTAACCCTATTCCAAAACCCCTCTTGGCGAAATCCAATTCAAGGTAGCCTCCAATTCGAGGATGGTGAACTAAAAAACTAAATTTGCCTGTCAATATTGCTGAACCTTATTTTCCTCCAAGAGGATAAAATGTCACCCCATATTTGGTAACGATACAAAATATTAATAGAAACAATGTAACCTGCAACGTATCAAGATGGCCTAATGGTAGGGCGGCGTGGGCTGGCTTTTCCGGGGCAGGGGGAAGGGGTAGGATTAACTGGGTGCGAGGCCTGCTTAACAGTTGATTGTGATAAATACATGTGCAACATCAAAATAATCAGAACGGGAGAGGTGGCTAGTGCATCAACTGATCTCACTGCTGTGCCTCAGCTCGGATGATCCTAGGTTCGAGTCTCGACAGGATTTTCGACACTAGCTACATAGATAGTTCGAGTTCAGTAGCTGTCTGGAGGAGAATTCTAACGGCCAACATCTCTGATCGATAGTTTTCCGTGGTTTCTCCAATCAACACCAGGCAAATGCCAGAGCAGTGCCCTAACAAACGGGCCACGTACAGCGCGCGATCTTTCCTTCCTCTTCCTTGCACTATCCTCACCCCTTACTCACACACACGTACATGCACTACACTATCATACATGTCCGAAGTCCAATCTTGAGCTTAGAGCTTGTCCCGGCTGAGGCTGTGGAACCGGCTGAGGCTGCTGCTTACGGAACTACGGGCCTTAGCAGTTCACGCGCCCGCAATTACCAACCAATCAATCAATCAAGAGTAATCAGCTAGTTATAAAAGCGAAGTTACATGTCGGAGTTTAGATTGAACTTTCGACTATCTAATTATTATAAGTCGACTAGCTTATATGACAATTATTGCAAACAACCCTTCACAGGTGGAAATCTTTTGTGGGAACTAATAATCCAATGATTGGTTCTGAACCTACAAACGACGGTGCTATATTCAAGAAACTTAATAAAATAAATTCATTAAATAAAAGACAAAATCTTCACAGAAAATACATTTTAAATTAATGAAAAGTAAAAATGCTAACATTGTCTAAAAGGTTGGATGACATGTGAGATATATACAGAGTTATTGGTATTATTTACTAATGCTAGAGGTATTATAAATTTGGTTCTTAAACTTGGTAATTTTCGTCTATCTACTTTGCCGTGCTCTTTGTCGTCCTCAGCTACGAGTTAGAATTTTTCCTTTCTCACACTTACTAACCTAAGAAGGGAAAGTATTGTAATAGTGCACCGGAAAACGGCAAATTTTCGACACAAAAACTTTTATTGCCGGGCTCTGGTAATGAAAAAGTTACTAGTTACTTCCAGTTACTAAATATAGAAAAAATTCGTACCAAAACACGATTGACGGTCAAATGTCTATTAGCACGTCCGTCCGACTGTCAGTGCACAACACTAGCGAATAGACCGATCAGTCAATTTTATCCAAAATTGATATTTCCCAATCGTTTTGGTTGATGATCGTTGGTCGTTTAATTCCCTGATTTTTAAAAATTGCAACAACAAAACATTTAAAATACACAATTGAAGATAGAGTTTTTTGTGTCAGACAAATTAATGAAGCATATGGGCGTACCGTCGTACGTAACGATAACATTGTTATATTGCGTTATATTGTTTAGCACTTACTTTGAAAACTATGAAAATGAGAAAGCGCATTTCTCAGGTTGTGAAGACTACGATACGGCGTAGGGATGGCAATGTGCTAAACACACGTGCCCCTTAACCTAAGGCCGCAAGGTACGAACGCTGCTGATAGGTCGTAAAGAGCTGTTGTGTCAAAGTATACACGTACATGGAATATCGTCCCGAATATGGAAATCGTCTTTTTATGCAACGAATTTTTTGCAAAATTGCAACAATATTCTTTTTTTCTTCTTTATGCCATAATGTATAAAATAAAATTTGTGTAGTTTGTACGTATGTGACATATTGTAAACGGAAGAATCCTGTATAAATTAGTAAATATATTATGCAATGTAACCGCGAATTTATAATTCCCATCTGTCATTCTTATGTCTTATCACATTCTTTGGAGACAGATATGCTTCTTGAGCAGTAGTAGTACTAGTAGCAATAGAGAAAGAAAGCACATTGGCTAGTGTCCTCGAAAATATTTTTGGCGTAAATAAATCTTCTAAATAACTTTCGGCAATTAGGTAAATACTCCATAACCGTTTCCTCTTGGCAATTCACACGTTTATTTCCCATCCAAAGGGGCAGATCAAATGATCTTACTAACCTGTGTAGGGCTGTTCCGGCGGGCGATCGCGCAGAGCGGCAGCGCGCTGTGTCCGTGGGCTCTGTCCAGAGACTCCTTTCCTCCCAGTTCCACTATGACATATCCAAACGATCTGACTCATCCGTTCAGGTCTGTCCCGGCGGGCTTTCCCACAGAGCGGCAGTGCATTGTGCCTATGGGCCTTGTCCAGAAACGTCTTACCTCCCAGTTTCATTACGACATATCAAACGAGCTGATTCAACTTAGTAGGTCCTGTTCCACTTGCTGTTTGCTGCCGGAGACATTAATCACGTGCCCCTTGTCATAGGTCACACGAGGCGATGCTGCTCTTGCCAGATATGCATGTAAACAGTTCCATGAGTTGTCTCGGAGCAATGGATCATGAACTGTTAGAATTGTAGATGAAGCTGAATAAAAAAACTTCATACTTAGCGTGAAAATATTGTAGAAATTCAAAGGTTGAAGATTATATGTCTTTTTGTGATTCACAGACTACGTGTACATGTTTGTTCATGTCTATACCTCTAGGGTTTTGAAGTGTCCATATCATCGGTGGTCGATCCCTGTGTTGTAATTCGTGATGTGTTGGTAACTTCCACTGCTGGATGGTGAGATCCAATGCTGATCTACACGCCGACCAGCAAAGTTTTTTCCAACAAAGTATCTCCCAGTGGAGCACCGCCCCAGCCTCGAATAGCTCTAAGCTCCCGATTGGTCACCCATCATGTTCGATAGAGTAGTAAATGAAAGCGTAAGTAAGGAAGAAGTAAGGAAAGGACAAAGAACAGGAAGGAAAGATCGCGCTCGGTCCGTGACCTGTTTGTTAGGGTGTGGAATCGACATTGATCTGGTGTTGATCGGAGAAACCACGGAAACTGCCAAGCAGAACAGACGGTCGCTAGAATTTTTCTCCAGGCACCGGCAGCACTAGACTCAGCTTTTTAGCTACTATCTAAAATCCTGACACGGTCGGGACAAGTACCTTGGAACTCTCGGTGAGAGGCACTGGGGGTAACATAAATAGATGTCCTGAGACATAATCATGAGCATCCGCATCCATCATGTAGATGTAAACTGGATTGAAACAGATCTGCCTCATTCCGCCTTCCGTCAAGAATCTCATTGCACTATTTACTTCATTTACATTTTTTTATTCTTCACTAGATTTTTTCCACTAATCATAGTCGCTCATTTATTGTCATCCTGTTGAGGCATCAGAGTAGGTATCGGCTCGGCCATCGTCCACGCGTACCAAATCCCTTCAATAAATCAGTAAATGTTGTTGCTGCAAATTCGAGTGCTACAGTTGCTAGTCTTGCGTAAAAGATAATTGGTTGCAAATCAATGATGTGCAAGGCAACGATGCATATAAATAATGTATGTGATCCATTCGCTTGTTAATCACTCATATACAAAAACATATGTTACAGATATCGCTTTAAGCATCTGATTTCATGATATGTGATCTGAGATTTCCAATTAATTGGATTTCTTATGCATCTATTCTTCTAAGTGGGTCGAGTGCGTCGAGTGCGTGTCAGTTAAGCGGTCTTGAATGTTATTATTATTGCAGTCCTTATAAAGAATTATGTATTTCATTTTGTAATAAATGACTTTCAATTTTAAAAATAGGGTAATTTTTACACTTCATCTCTTATTTGATTTAGCAATTAGTTTCTATAACACGGGAGCGAACGTTGTGAGTTATCAAATGTTGCCAATACTGCTCGTTGCTACCTTCATTCATAATTCAACAAAGAATCGTACAAGAAAGAGAGTAGGGATTCCGAAGCTGAGGAATACGTGCGCAGATTGCCCCCACCCCTTCCATGTGCCACAAAAATGTACACCTAATTTCAAAATCTATCTTTAAGGAACAGATTTCATTAAAACAAAACGTCTCTGTCTCTAATATTTTAGTTGAAGGAAGATGCAAAAAAATTTTTTGAACTTTGGAAATTTTCGAAAAATTAGGGTTTTTAACGAAAATGTGACCTGAGGCCTTACCATTTTTAAAACGTTCTTAACACTATACAACAATTAAATTTAATATAAAAGCAATGCAATTTTTTTCAGTTTGGAAAATGTTCATGTAAAGTATCCCCCAAAATTAAAATATCACTTTAATATGCAAGGGACAGTAGCATTAGCTTGATCGATTGCGGAATGTCAGTTTTGGAGAAAATTGGCTGATTGGTTTAGCCACTAGCGTTGTTCACGGAGGGACGGACGGAGGGACGGACGGAGGGACGGACG
>BOPP01000001.1:26694466-26731977 GCA_017312745.1 Gryllus bimaculatus | reverse complement strand
TTAATTAATTAATTAATTAATTAATTAATTAATTAATTAATTAATTAATTAATTAAATTGTCTAGTGAATGAACTAGAATGGAGAAGTTACCGATAAAAGTAAAGAGTCCAGACTCGTTTATTTGAGAAAATATTTTAAAAAATTATAAATTTTGTTTGAATATTTCTGTTCATAAAACTGAAATTTTTAGTGACACAATAACTATTCTAGTTTATTCACTAGAGAAAGTCAAGGATTACACGCTACAAAATAATTATATTATTAACTTTAATAGTTTTTGATTTATGACATTTGAAGTGGATGAAAGTGCTGACAATTTACATTGCTGGAAAATGCATCTCAAGTTCACGGACTTAGATCTTGACAGTTGACATTTGCTTCGAAAAAAACTAAGAAGCGTTGCAAGAAACTGTCTGAAGCATTTAAAAGAGAATAAAACCACATATGACTCAATAAAAATTGAAAACCACGAAATTTCACGATTTTTCATAATTTTCTGGTAGGGTCACTTATACAAAATTGCATTATCGGAATAAAACTAGATTTTTATGAAAAAACATATATACATTCCTCTTCAGGTAGGCGATATTTTTAATAGTACTCTGTATTAGACTTGACCAAACACTAGTGAAATCCGCATCTAAATTGGTTCAGCCCATTGGATTGATTCATTGATTGACTGATAGTTAAGTGATTTGGTGCGCGTCAACTGCTAAGGTTATTAGTCCCAGTAAAGTGCATGTTTTTATCGCGGGATTTGACGGTGAACTTCCCCCGCTGAATGGCAATATTCAGCGCCGACCTACCCGTCGGTTTTTAGGGTTTTCGCAACCATTTATCTCCCGCCAGCGGGGCACCGCCCCAGCTGGGACAAGCTCTAAGATCCCGACTGTTCTTCCCACATGTGTGGTAGTGTAGTGCATGTAATTGTGGGTAAGTAGGGGTGAGGATATGACAAAGAAGAGAGAGGAAAGATAGCGCACAGTCCGTGGCCCGTTTGTTAGGGTACTGCTTCGGCATTCACCTGGTGTTGATCGGAGAAACCACGGAAAACTACCGATCAGAGCAGTCGGCTACTTGAATGCTTCTCTAACAGCTTGTGAATTCGATCTAGCTACCTAGCTAGAGTAGAAAATGCTGCCACTGTCGGATCTCGAACCCTAGTGCCTCCCAATCAGAGGCACACCAGTGACACCAATTGACGCCTTGAGCCACCTAAGGCCCAACCCATTCAAGAGATTGCCACAAAACGCCACAAAACGACTACCATCTAGCTAGTGGCTTCCATCTAGCAGACAACTGATGATGATGGCTAAGCCATCGAAAGCTGCTATTGAATTAAAAAACATTGTTGGCAATGACAACATCTTTAATTATTTTAAAAATGCCAAAGATATCTTACCACAACACCTATTTAAACATACAGTTACAAGTATCCAAAACTTCCTGGGTGACGCGCTATAAAAACAACAGGGGCATTTTGACTTTATAAAGTTTTTGTAACATTGTATTAGAGTTTTGCTGTATTGACATTTCAATGTGTGAAATGTGTATCCATAATTACATCATCCATTAAGTGAGTTTTGCTGTAGGATTGTCATCCCTGTGTATACATAGACAGAATGATCACAAACTTAGCTGAAGTATTTGTTAATAGTAATATCAACTTGTGAGTTGCGAATAAAGTGGATAGGTACATTCTGAGGGAAGCAAGATCCCCATTACATCTGGTAAGGTTCTTTGACATGATTTTAATCTTCTATTTAAATTAGTAAAACATTATTATCCATCACTAGTTATTATTTTCTATTACTACTGTGAACTATTTACTATTGCTACAAGTTTCTGAAATACTTTTCAGGCTCCAGTGCCATTGGGCGCCTGGTCTGGCGTGAGAGATGCCATCGAACCTGGCAACCAGTGCGTGCAATACGATGGATTTGCTAAGGCCATCGTGGGAGATGAGGACTGTCTCTTTCTCAATGTCTTCACCCCATGTCTGAGTTCTGAGAGTGACAATGGCACTTCACTTGCTGTACTCTTTTGGATTCATGGCGGAGGATTCTTGAGTGGGTCCAGCAATATGTTTCAGCCCGATCCGTTCATGGATAATGGAGTGATTCTTGTCACTATCAACTACCGTATTGGGCCGTTGGGTAAGTATTGACAATACTTACGTTCAAGATGCTCAGGAAGGAATGTTCACGTAGATTTAAAATTTTAAGGAATAATAAAGAAGTCAAAATATTTTGTTGATTTCAACCGAGAACTGTGGTGAAAAAAGCCATAGGATAGCAAAATGCAAATAGAGAGAGCAATAGTATCGCTTACATGATCAGTGTATTGGCAGAGCTTTCATTTGTACTCAAGTAATTCATGTGAAAATATTTCTGACATGATTATGGATGCACATCGGGAATTAACAGTCTATGAAGGCGGAATGATTGTTAGAGTTAAACGAATGAGTGATACCCCTTTGGAGATGGTTAGAGAGTTCAATATTTCGAGATCCATAATATATAAACTGGGCCGAGAACCTAATTTCAGGCACAACCTCTCACCACGGACAACGCAGTGACCTTCACTTAATTTCCGAGAGCTGAGGCGAAGAAGTTGAGTAGTTGTTAGTGCTAACAGAAGAACAACACTGCGTGAAATAACGGCAAAAATCAATGTGGTACGTACGAAAACGTTTCCGTTAGGATAGTACAGGGAAATTTTACTTTAATGGGGTGCAGCAACAGAAGACCGACTCAAATGCCTTTGCTAAGAGCACGACATCGCTTGCAGCGCATCTGCTGGACTCATTACCATATCAATTGGGCTCTAGGTGACTGGAAACTGACTTGGACGGATGAGTCCCGATTTCAGTTTGCAAGAGCAGATGGTAGAAATGGAGTTTGACAGCGCAGATCTCCCGAAAGCATGGACCCACGTTGTCAAGAAGGCAGGCTGGCGGTGGCTCCATAGTAATGAGAGCTTTGTCTTCTACTCCAATTGTGCAGATAATTGGCTGGGAATGATAATGTTCAGCTACTTGAAGAACATTGCAGCCATTCATAGCCTTCATTTTCTAAAAAACGATGGAATTTTTATGGATGACAATACGCGATGTCACCGGATCACAATTGATCGTAATTGCTTTAATCAGCATTCAGGATAGTTCGAACAAATGACTTGACCACCTAGATCGCCCGACAAGAATCCCGTTTTGGGGACATAATCGAAAGGCCAGTTCGTGCACAAAATCCTAGATTGACAACACTTTCGTAATAATGGAAGACTATAGAGGTAGCATGGCTCAGTATTTCTGCAGGGGACTTCCAACTACGTGTTGAGTCCATGCCACGTCGAGTTTCTGCACTTCACCAGGCAAAAGAAATATTAGGAGGTATGCCTTTACTTTTATGTCCTCATTGTATATCAACGTACGATAGACTTGCTAGTAAATTGTCTTGACAAAGACTGCAGGAGAATGAATTTAATTCCGAGAAAACTCCCTTTCAGATATTACCCAGATCATTTGTAGAATGTGCAAATTTAACTCTACATTTCTTGTGCATTTTTTTTCGTGTAAAGGTTAATACGTCTCATTCTTTTATGCTAACATCTTGTTTAGGGGAGGGGTAACACTGAGCTGCGCAGTATTTGACAAGACGTAAAAATCATTATTGTAATGCACTAGGTACTCTATATTGCGATTTTTCCCATCGGTGTGATATTTGTGTTAAGCGTCTGCTGAACACAACACACAGGATTAGATTTGCGAAGATTCACGATGCGTTGCTTGGCATCTCAATGTTTGAGTTTATAAATATTTATGTTGAAAATACCTATTACGAGGCATCCACCAAAATGGTAGTTTTGAAATTGGATAACAATGAAAATTCTAAGAGAAAAATATGAAGAACAAAATCTAGAGCAGAAAGATTCTAGCTAAATGTACCGCGATAAAAACTCGTGTTTGAAAATGTACGGGTTCAATATTTTACTAAGCAGAGATATTCTGGACTTGTATGTCACAAATATTTATAAAATTAAAATTATTTCAGGTTTCTTGGGTCTTGATACGCTGGAAGCACCAGGCAACGCTGGACTAAAGGATCAACGGATGGCTCTGCTCTGGGTGAAAGAGAATATTTCGGTGTTCGGTGGGGACCCTAACAACATCACTCTCTTCGGACAGAGTGCAGGTGGAGCTTCAGTGCATTTTCATGTCTTGTCACCTCTATCCAAAGGTATGTAATAATAAGAAATTCATCTTCAACTTCTTGTACTTTAACAGTTGCGGAGTGGTGTATGTTGAAGAGTGTAATGTTAAAAGCGACGCAACTAAATGAATGAATCAGTGAGAGATAGTTACAAGCCACAATTTTTAATTTTTGAAATTGTCTATACCGCATTTCTTTTACAGTAATCCACTCTCCATTCAGAATTATGCGTTTCCATTTTCAAGTCACATGACAGAATAACATCTCACTGATTGACTCGACCCTTCGTTGACTTGCACGTGCTTTCCATATTAACTTTGCGAACACAAAGAGCGGTATTTCAAAAGTACACCAGAGTGTTATAGGATTCCCTCTCACTGAGTTCTTAAATATTATATGACGAGAAGAGAAATAATTAGGCTTACTCCCGGGATATAATTGAACATTTTGGCCAATTAGTAATAAACATTTTTTTATTTTGATACGACTTGTCATTATCTTAAGTCTTATCTTATCACTTGTAATATAAGCCCCGTCAGTGTTGAACTTAAACTGAAATGTCACGCGGGAAAATATTTTGTAGAAAATACCCATTAAAGTACACCGCTGTTTAGATTCCCAATATAATGAAATCGTTATCAGACATTGGAGCACTTTGGCAAAAGCCAATTATCACGTTTAGTAGGAAACAATTTGGCAATAGTAATATTAATGAGGTTAGTCACATAAAAAAGGGTTTTAGTACACCACTGTCAACTAACAAGCAACACGCCAGGAAAAATTGCGGCAGACAGCAGGAAACCGATTTATAAAGGTAGTGTCAAAAATCCCGCCTCATTGTCAGGACTTCCCAGTCAGAGGCACTGTAGCGACATCTATTGATGTCCTAAGCCGGTCTTCTAAGAGAATATTAACGTTTTATAAAGTGGCGCGTCAGAACCAGTCTTCACGATGGAATATCTCATGGCATTTCGCGTCTTTCTCAGTAGTGCCGATGCATCGCATGATCGCGTCCGAATCAAATAGTGCGATGTCTAGCGGTACGACCGAGAAAGAGTTAAATCTAAAAGTTGAACTTTTTTCTCAAGTTTTATATTACAGCGATCTAGCATATGTGCAATTTTCATGATTATATCCGGTCCCCCAACAGATATATTGCAGTAGAAAATTTGAAATAAATCCAAAATTCCAATTTTTAAGAGGATGTAATTTTCAAGTGGTACGTTATTTACCAATGATATTTTACAAAAAGCAATTAAACTGTTAAATGTAATAGCACAGAATAAATTAAGGTTGTGGTTCCATTCCTTCTTTGATAGATTACTCTCTGAAAATCGAATTTCGTTCATTGGCGTTCTATAGATTTGGTTGCAAATATTTTTCAAATAAACGCATAGAAGGTATGTAAATAAATTTCGATTTGTAGGCCAGAGCATTCTGAATCCAATACTGTTTATTCGAGAATATTAGAACAAGGTAGAGCTGATTAATTTAGAAAAGAATAAGTCTATAAACGCGTAAAATGGCGCAAGGCGTAAAACAAAAATGGCCGCATAAAAAAATGAAAGATGATTTTGAATAGCCGTAACCTAAGGAAATTTATGTTAAAAATACGAATTTATTTCGAAATGGTCGAGCGCCCCGGTGGCGGACCACTTAGAACGGATTGTCACCGAAGGGTGGGGGTGCGGGTGCGCAGGTCTGTTCCGGCGCGCCGTGGTGCAGAGCGGCAGCGCGCTCCTGGCCCGCAACGTAGCGCGCGACCCCGCGGGCCGGGCGCGGCGCGTGGCGCGGGCGGCGGGGTGCGACGCCCGCACCGCCGGGGAGCCGGCGGCGCTGCTGCGGTGGCTGCGGGCGGCGCCGGCGCCGGCGCCGGCGCTGGTGGCCGCGGCCGACGCCGCCAAGACGCCCGAGGAGCGGCGCCGGGGCGTGCTGTTCGTGCTGGTGCCGTGCGTGGAGCCGCCGCACCCCGCCGCCTTCCTCCCCGCGCGCCCGGAGGAGCTGCTGCGCCGCGCGGACGCCTCGCGGGTGCCGCTCGTCTTCGGCATCACCACGCACGAGGGCATGCTCAATCTGCCAGGTAGGGGGTACCGTGGGGTAAAGTGGCATATGTGGCGAAGTGGCGTTGGGCGTGGGGAAACTGGGCTGTGTGTGGTGAAGCCGCGTTGGGCGTGGGGAAGCCGCGTTGTGTGTGGTGAAACCGCATTGAGTGTGGTGAAGCCACGTTGTGTGGTAAAGTCGCGTTGGCTCTCCGCGTAAAAGCAATACGGCCACTAGAGGCTGCTCTGCTCGTGTTTCAACAATGCACTCGTAACGGTGGCGTCTTATAATTTGTTTCTGTTTTTGTAAAGTCAAACTTCTAAGAGCGCTTGCCCATTCAGTGCGGGTAGGTACTGTGTTTTAAATGTAAATATTACTTCGCTTGTTTTACTCTGCACATTAGCTTCATAGATGTTGGAAAGAAATACAACAATCTTCATAGTCCGATACTTGAAAATGCACAAACTTAGCCTGAAGGCCTGTCAAGGAGAGCTTATAATTGCTTATTAGAGGTTAGGCGCCAAATTTAAATAAAATACGAAAGCAATTGATAACAGCCTTTAATATTGTAGTTGTAGAAAGACGCATAAAAAAATGTAATTTGACAAATTGTGAAAAATCAGGCATTCTAACGAAAATGAGGCCTGCACCATTCTCTTGAGAGTACGTTAGGCTATTCAAGGAAATACATTAATAAAACCTAGCGGTGATAAAGCAGCACGTACACTCTCACCCTATTTTCACGCACAATTACGCGAAAAGTACTAAAATTTTCGAAAAATTGTACACGACCTTATTTCAAAATCCATCTATAAAGAACAGATTTCATTAAAGAAAAAATCTATAGCTGGATAATTCTTGTTGTAGGATCCGAAGAAATTTTAAACTTTTGCAATTTTCAAATAATCAGTTTTCAACGAACGTGAAACCTGCACCATTATATTAAACGTCCTTTTTACTAACTAACAACAAAATTTAATTGAAAATGATGGAGTTACTTTTTTGAAAATTTTGAAAATGTCCCGAGAGCTTCAGGTAAAGTATCCCCCAAATTAAAATATCGGTTTCAAATTCAAAGGGTCGCGAGATTGATTGGGGAATACTAATTTTGGATAAAATCGGCTGAACGGTTTAGCCGCTAGCGTTGTTCATAGACGGACATGCGTTTTACCGTCACTCGAGTTTGCAGAATCAAGGATCCACAAAACATCGATTTTGATTACACCATGTATCAAAAGATTTTTTTCTAAATTTAGCAACTGGATTTATCCCCTTTTTCATTACCAGAGCCCTGTAATAAGAGTTTTTCTACTGAAAATTCGCCGTTTTCTCGCGCAGCACAACATGACCTTTTCTCTACTCCGTAGCGAGAAAGTAAAATTTTATGTGCCGAAATCCAATCGTGATTAGCCGAAATGTAATGGCAAAATGTGCAGGAGCGGGCGTGCGGCTGGGTCTGTTCCCTCCGCCAGCGCAGGGGGCGGAGGGGTTGGCGGCGGCGGAGGCCCAGGCGCTGGCGGAGCTGGCCTCGCACCTGGAGCGGCTGCTGCCCGACGACTTGGACCTCCGCCGCCCGGAGCGCTCGCGTCGGCTGCTCCGCCACGTCAAGGACTTGTACTTCGACGGCCAGAAGCTCTCGGAGGACACGCTGGAAGGACTCGTCAATGTAAGTGGCGGGGGGGGGGGATTCGGTTACGAAATGTAAAGTGTCGAGACGAGTTCGCTTTACGAAGCAGAGGGAAGTATTGTGAAACAATAATGAAACGGGCTCTTACAATTGTAGCGTCACGGCTTGGCAGCAGCAAGCCGAGTGCAAGGTAGAGGGTTGGGGGATATTAAAATAGACGCCCAAACAAAGACAGAACTTCCAACAGGAAATGGTCAGCGGGCCAGGCAGCGCCAGGGAAAGGCTCTTTCCACCGCGCGGGGGTGGGGAGTAGTGACGTAGGAGGTCAGGTGACCTGAACCTATAAAGACGCCGCGGCGAGACGGCGCGAACGGGTAACGTTCCTGGTTTCCTCGTGGCTAGACCACAAAACCTTTGTCCGCCCAGGCTGGTGCGGAGTGCCGATGGCACGTGGTTGTTCGACGAGTTCGGACAGGATGATGTGTTCTTCAAACACATGCGGGCAGATCGTCAATCTGCCGGGGCACACCAGGTGCCAATTTGCGAGGCGGCCTTGCAGGCCGGTCGCAGGCGTCGCCGCAAGACGCATGTAGGGAGAGGAGGGCTGCAGTGGTAGCTCTGGCAAACCGCCTTAGAGTGAGAGTTGTAAAAATGTACATGGTGTAAATAAAACTTGTATATACTCACTCGTGTCTGTTTCCTTGTGGTGTAGATCACTACACACGACGTTACACGATACATATTTTCGTTAAAAACCAAAATTGCACCTCATGCAATTAGTTTATAATGTTAAGCTTTATTGCACAAATAAATGTTTGAAAACGCGTTAGGAGCGAGCTAGTTAGCGCTAGTACGTCGCAGTCTGTGCCATCAGACGCAACTATAGAAACGATTTATTGCAACAAAAAAGATCGGCGATGCTGGTATCAAAAACATCGACATGATGCTGGTATACACAAAATTTAGTTTTCTATTTACATAACTTCATTTGTATTACGTATACAAGAAATTAAAAAGTTGGAGACCACTTGTCTAGGGGAGGAAATGGTGGGAAATAGAAAATAAAGCGGTCATGGGACGATTGACATTTCATTAATTCACCCCAAACATCGTTGCACCGTGCCCTTCGGCCACCGAGGCCGACTGTGACATCTTTCCGTGTGTCTTTTTCCAGCTTTACACCGACGTCAATTACGCGTCTGGAATACTCCGTGCGGCTGACGAACACTCCCGTCTAGGGTCGCCCGTGTACCTCTACGAGTTCGCCTTCCGCGGCCTCCTCAACTTCGTGGGGGCAGCCCTGCGCAGCAAGGTGCAGGGGGTGTGCCACGGCGACGAGCTTGCCTACCAGTTCCGCATCCCGGGGCTGCCCGACCCGGCACCCCACAGCGCCGAGGCCTTAGTTCGGCGGCGCATGGGGAGGCTGTGGGCTAACTTCGCAACGACTGGGCAAGTACACTGCAGGATGGTGTCTTATATAAGGCGTACCCGAAAAACATACGCACTCTAGGCAAGAGTTGCGTTAACAAGAGAAAAACACTGGGTTTTTGGTGACTCTTCAAAATTGAGGTCTTAGAAAATCACGAGAAGATTGCGTAAATAGTGAAGCTCAATGATGGACCGAAAACATGATTTGTAGAAACTAGGTTGTTTTGATTTTACTTTCACTTAAGGTACCTATACACATTCTCTCGCTTTGGATATAAAATGATAAACTCGTATGAATATTGCGTTGCTTTTATGAATTCATATTTGAATGAAATAACGGTTAACGTTCTATTAGCTGACTCACTGCGTTCAGAATGTAGCACTTTATTTAGTAAAACTGTATTATTCATTATTTATTGTACTAATATATCTCTGGGTATTGGGTCTTCTTACAATATGTACAAAAATATGGTTCTTGATATTTACAAGATACAATTATCTTTCGGGTTAGCAGTATCTTACATATTTGTGCATAGGTAACAATTTACAATAAACAGTTATGAGTAATAGCAAAATTTAGTTAAATTTTATAATTCTTGGAAATTGCATTAATTTTACTTGGTAAGTTATTGCTTGCACAGACCTAAACACCGTCTGATACTCACACCGTATGAATCATCTGATGGCAAACAATTTACTAAATGGTTGTGAAGTATCTAATTACCCATTAACACTATTTCTTCCAAGAAATGGTCTGCCTCGACACTGTGGCGCAAAATGCAAAAACCCACATTCTGTCCTTGGTTAGCACAATCAGCCTCGTAGCTGCTTTCGTGCGCATCCTGATGCGGCGAATTGAAGTCGAAATAGAAACGGGAAAAGATAGCAAAGGATTAAAGCCAAACAATACGTTTGTTCTTGCGTACTTGTCTCGAGCAAATGCTATCGGCCGGGACCAGTTGTTCCGAACAACTAAGTTTGTCGACAACGTTTCTGGTCAAAAGTAAAAGGAGAAAATACATTTGAGGCTTTTGCTTGAGCATAGCAAAATAGGAGAGCTACATACCCAGATGGTGCCCTGTTTGTCATAGTCTTTGTTGAATTATTCGGTTCTCTTGAGCAAAAAGAAGAAGCCTTGAAACATCTAGCACCTCGCAAAGTCAAGCTCATCCTTGTAGTTCCTCCTAAATAATAATGCAGTCAACACTTCGTCTTGCCGAAGAGAACCGAATAGTACATATATAGTATATATATAATTATTCACCGTCACTTCATAAATATAATTCTTTTCACTACTTTTATCTATAACAAACATATTTTTAAAATATAAAATGTCGGTATTATGTTACAGAAATCCTACACCAACGCCAAATGAAGAAATACCAACAACATGGCTCCCGTTTACGGACAGAACGCCCAATTACCTGAGGATAAGTGACAACCTTACAGTTCATTCAGATCTTTTGAAAGAACGTATGCAGTTCTGGGCCAGTTTATACGATTTATAACACAATATTAATTTTTATATCTATTCCTCGCCACTCAATTACTTAAATGTTCTTCATTGAGCAATATTATATTGTATTCATAATAATGCACTGGTGTTACTTTATTTTTATTTGAAAATTTATTTTCCTAGACAGAATATAAACTTATGAAAAGGCGATGGTAAATCTTGACGTATCACAAAATTCATTTAGTATAAAGATTATTATATATTCAATAATCATCACATTTACAATTTCATTGCATTCATCAGACCTTTAACTCATATCTACTTAAAGTTTGATGCCTAATTATCTTGTGTACGGAATGAAAATGATCAATACTCATATTCTTTCAACCTAAACTCTTCGAATCTACAAAACTACAATGATTCTAATGTTTTTTGTCGAAGTAAGTCTATAACAAATCCTTTAGTTGTTTGCGTACCTATTAGGTGGAATACTTATTGAGAGGCAAGTGGGTTAAGGGCTTTTAAATCTGCCCCTAACGTATGCCACTACTCAGCACATGACACAAAAAATCCCAACCCATTGTGTAATTACACATTTTTCTTTGTAAGTTGAAATATTATTTATAGACCTTGAAACGCTATATGCTAAAGAAAGCACTATAGGATCCGAATCGACTGACATGAAAAACTGATCAAGAAGAAGACATCCTGTAGTGGACGCACTTACGAACATTTTCGTAATTTCCTAAAAATTCTAGAAAACTGAATTCGTTACGGAACGGAATCATTGCTTAATTAGATCTCAGATTCAAATGAAGATAAAACTATTGAGATAAAAGTGTCATTCATTTCACATATTACAGTGACTAAAACTTATTCTATTTGTTCATCGTTAAATCACGTAAAATCTCACATAAAATTATTCTCTTCTACACTCCATTGTATTTAATAAAATATTCCAAAAAATTTTATGGCCTTTGTGTGAACCTTTATTGATCACCTCGTAGCCACTACGGACAATCGAAACCTATTTGTCAAATGACACAAAAACGAACATCTGCCGATGGAGGTAAAGAAAAACAGCAGTTATCGGATTACTGCATTTCAAGGTGGAGTGAACCGCGCTCGGAGATAAAGCGATACGCCGAAAAGATACAGTTGATAAGGCTCCTGCTCACCGGCGCGCTAGAAGGCTGCGGGCGCGCAGAGCTCACCGCCGGCGAGGAGTCGAGACGAGACGAGACGAGACGAGAGGAGCGCCGACATGTCGGGGTCCGTGACGGTGTCTGTGCGGCAGGGTGCGCTGCGCGGGCGACGCGACAAGACGCCCTCCGGCCAGCCCTTCCTTAGCTTCCAGGGCATCCCCTACGCGCAGCCGCCCGTCGGACATCGCCGCTTCAAGGTACGGGAACGCACTTCGTCACGGCTGCCTGCCGTGGCCTACATCGGTCTCGTATCCATGGGGTAACGATGGGCACAGCCTAGTTGCATCCATCTTTCTTTCATCGTTTAGGAATTTTGTTATTGGAATCTTTCCTAACTCTGATACTTCAGTCTTTCAAAGCTCATCGGAAGTTTAAAAAATGAGATTGCCGCCGAGCTCCATTGCTTCGTGGAAGTTACGGCGCTCTCTTACAGTCAGATCTGCCCATTAATACGTTGAAATATTATTTTAGAATCTGTCGATGAAGATAACAGTTGTTAAATCAGAGCAACGTTATTAAACTAGTTCTTCAGAAAATGGTGACCAACCATACCCTTGAGGTAGGGGCCACGAGTGCAGAAAATGTCCAAAATAAATGTCTTTGATATACTTCAAAAATATAATATACTTGAACATAAACTTGCAGGAAATAATTGTAATATATTGTTAGAAAAATATTTTAGTTCCAAAATATCTTAAACTTTCCTTCAATTAGTTTGCAATTTATTCCGGAATCCACTATTGCCCATTGGTATTCCACAAGAACTGGGTTGAGTTCGGTAAAAGACAGTTAAGTGAGTGGGTGGCGCACTTAAAGAGTCACGGGCTAACAATCGGTGTGACATGTCGCATGCCCCTTTCAGCCCCATGCCAAGGGAGCGGGGAAGGCGCTGCGTACATTGCTGAAAGGGGAGAAGGAGGAAGGGAATTTCGACTTTCAACGAAAGGGTCTTTTCTTGTAAAAGGCGAGTGACATGCCGCTCACTAGAGAGGGCACCTGTGGACAGTTGGGCCGGAAATTTTGTATTTGAGCAGCCACGCATTACATGAAGTGGGCACAAAACTAGGGCTCTGATTTAGGTATTCGACTCTCCTTCCGAAATAATCCTTCAGGTTTACTAACAAAAAAAATAATTATTATAGAAATGTATTTTTTAAATTTTATTATTATTATTGGCCATGCTCGAGGTGGGATTCGAACCCTCGACCCTTCGTGCCGAGGCAGCTACGGCCTTTCAGCCTTCACGATCTAGCCGGCGGTTTTTATAGATACATACATATTTTGGACTTTTTTTATTTTTTAATTTTTTAATGACTTTTTCTTCCGAGGCCTGGGACTCATTATCAACGAAGGGCGAATTTACATACATCCGGCCGTGCCCACAACAGGGCCAGCGCCCCGGGCATCCGCTGGCGTACGGGTACTTTTGTTAAGAGTCCGCGCGCGGCAGTTCTGGAAAGAGTCCACTCGTAGAGATGGACAAGGCAGCCGCGAGCAGAGTGGCGAAGGGAGAAATGGCTCAGGTGATGCCTGAGACATTTTCCGGGCTACCATGCCCTCAATCCAGCTCGTTTAGCAGGTCTGATGTACTTGCTCCAGAAGGGAAGTTGAATTCAGAAGGGACGTCTTACAAGCTGACTTGCACTCGCAAACGTGGGCAAGCGCGACAGGCTGCTCGTGGGGGTGAAGAGCGGAGGGGTGGAGAGCAAAGAGAAGGGGCGCCTGAAGGGCGGTAGGCGAGGAGGTAAGGCTCGGAATATAGTAGAGTACGATTTTTCCCCATTAACGGTAAAACAGACAGATTAGAATGATTTTACGATATCACGACGAATTGTATGAAGGCGATTAAGAATATAGTCTAATCATTTTGCCGAACATTCGTGAAAAATAACGGCAAATTTAGCTTCACAATTTTTCAATTTGTTTATTAGTTAGCTGCCGATGAGAAAGTGAGCCGGAAAATCGAAGGCGAAAATAGCGTATTCAAATAATTTATACTTTATTGTAAATTCGAAGACAGGCGATATTTTATCTACGCTAAGCAGTGCTATTTTAGGGTAAATATAACCACCTTTTTACAATTTATTTATTCATAGAATCAACCAATGTATCATTTTTCTTAAAAATCATTTTTAAAGGATCTCTAATCCGTTTTATGTTCACCTTACAATAAAATTCAAGTTATCTTGAATTCATTGAACTGCTATCTTTGCTGAAGTAGCATTTTGTTGAGTAGTTTTCACTTCTATAATGCCTTCGGCGAATCATAAGATTTTTATCTTTCGTATCATGAAAATTGTGTAATGGTGATTTAATACGCTTTGATATTCTTTCATTCTCAATGCCACAGCAATAATGTTATCTAATTTTGATTGACTTGAGATCACACCTTTTCCAAAGCACTCGAGAACTTACAATTTCATTTCTTCGAATGTCAATTAGACGGATGCTTGTATATAAAATTGCACGGTTATTGCTCAAAATGGCGTTCAATGATATAACAAACCTTTGTTGTACATGCAAATATACAGATATTTCTTTATGCACAATATTCCTTGTGAGGCTCACGAAATCCATTATAAACTCTCTTGGTTGCAATGTCACAATCCGTTTAATCTCAACTAAGCTTATCGAATATTAAAATTAAGCAATTGGTATGTTTAAAAAATTGCATAGTGCATTTAATCGTGTTTGACTGAATGTTTTTGTTTGGAGAAGACGCAAACAGTGTAACAAACGTTCACACAACCACACTGAAAAATAACGTAAGACATCGAAAACGTACTTACTTATCTGTTCGCCAAAGGTAACACTTGCACGTTCTGATAACAGAAGGGTCGAATTCTGGATCCTGTGCGAACATTTGTCGCACCTGTAAATAATAAAACAAAATGTAGTTAATTAAAAAACTGCTTGTCTTATTTTAAATTAAAATAATGTGAGATAAATATCACAAGGAAAATTCTATTTTTGCTTTGTAATAATTTAATGAAAATCCAAACAACATTTTTGAAAAGTTTCATATATTTCGGATACAAAATAATTATTTATGTAACAAGTCCTCTAAACCGGTCACAAAATGGTGCAAAGGGACAAAATTGGACAAGAGGGACATCGGAACCAAATGGGACAAGGAAAGAAAATGGGGCAAGAGAACAAAATGGGACAAGGGAGCAAACGAAAAGGGGGACAAGTGGGACTGATGAGACAAGGGGACAAAAGAGACAAATGGAGAATGGACGACAAAAGGGACGAAAGAGGGCAAAAACGATAAGCGGGCAAGTGGGGCAAAAAGAGACATTTATCCAAATATTTCTGGGCACTGTTAAAATATAATTCCGGGAATTCAATAAAATATTTTTAATTGACTCTCGAGAATTTTAACGGCCGTTGCTATGGACGCACTCTTAAAAAGTTGTTTAGATAGTGGCGTGTTTACCGACGTAAATAACAAAACGTATTTTTTTAAACCAAAAGAAAATTGTTAGGTTTTTTTCTTAATAATCCTTTGTTTACGTTTCTTCCAGCCACCAGTGCCTCTTGAATCATGGACGGGGATTCGCGATGCCACCAAGCCAGGCAATCAAAGTCTTCAATACGATCCCACCAGCAAGAAGATTGTAGGAGACGAAGACTGTTTGTTCCTGAATGTGTTCACCCCACGTCTTCCCACTGGTCGCAAAGAAGAGAGGCTACGGGCAGTGCTCGTTTGGATTCATGGGGGAGCTTTCCTGCTGGGTTCAGGTGACTTATATGGGCCCGAGCCTCTTATGGAGCATGATGTGGTGCTTGTGACGATTAACTACCGTCTAGGACCCCTAGGTAAGTTGTCAATGTAGGTGGAACACGTGTCCTGGATGAATTACGAATCTTTCGTTTTCTAGAATGACGGGTGACATTCTCCTAGTCACAGACTTCTAAGTCAATTTCTGGTTGCGAAGTGAGCCAACTCTTGTTTCATTGGGAATGTTCAGAACCTTTCTGACACAGTATTTGAAGTTTGATAGCATTATTATTAATATTGTATTGTACTGAATGTCTCAATACATTATTTGGGTGGTGCACTGTAATTAATAAACAATGCATACTCATAAATAACATTGATTCAAGTAACTGATAGCCATTAGTTAAGAGGTTATCTTGTCTTAAATGCGTATCATTTGTACCGGACCATGTATGAAATGAATCGTAATTTCACAAGTAGCTCACTGAGTATTCGTGTAATAATAAGTTCAACATACAATGCTTGCAGGCTTTTTGGGCTTGGGAACAGCGGAGGCACCAGGCAATGCTGGACTGAAAGATCAAACAATGGCACTGCGTTGGGTGAAGAATAACATTCATGTATTCGGGGGAGACCCAGACAACATCACAATCTTCGGAGAGAGTGCAGGGGGCACTTCAGTGCACTATCAAGTTCTTAGTCCTCTTTCTAAAGGCAAGTATAAAAATTGAGTATTTTAAATAAGTAATAAAAATAAATATAGATATTTCTTGTCAGTAATGACATGAAGTAAACAACACGTATGTAATGAGGGACTTACAAAAATCAGTCCACATTTAATTACAGGAGACAAATAGCAAAGGAAAAAAAAGTTCCAAACAGGATATTTACCCTCCATAATTAAATATCTAGTCATATGCAAAAACCTCATCCAACGGATTACTGATTTAAAACTAGCATACGTTACAAAGAACGTCGAATGTCAAATCTTCAGTTACAAATATTGCCAGCGTGAATGAACACTTAGTCAAGTGCACAAATACTTGCTGTTATTTGCCTGTAATTACGATAATAACACATTGGGGAAGTTTCGCGGTAGAAACCGACACAATTCAAACACAATTTCAGTAAAATAAACTTGTATCTTGATACCACAGATGTCTTACGTACTTTGTTAAAATCAAGGCTCTACCAACATATCGTAGATTAGGACACGTATATAGTAATTCTTTAATCATATTTAAAGTTTACGGAGGACTTTTATAAAATAAAGTATTAGCATAATTTTCATTAGGCTATTTTGGTTTGTTGATCGAAGTAAATACAGTATCGAAGTCAGATCTCGGCCAGTCCGTATATTTCATTTAAATATGGCGCACGAAGCTAGCGGCTGGGCGCTCTGGGCGGCTGTCGGCCGTCGGCAACTCACCAATAATTACTCGGAAAGTTCAAGAGTAATTAAATTATTTTTTCGTAATTAATTTGCAATTAAATCGTTCTATGTGATGGCATCTTTCTTTTTGTGGTAACCAATTGTGGCGGTATCAGCTTAATCTAAACACAGCTCACCATTAACAGCTAGGAAGTTTGAAGAACAATTAAATTATTTTTGCCTAATTAATTAGCAATTAAATAGTTTTGGTGGTGGCATATTTGATTTTGTAGTTGTAGGGCCAGCTTAACGGTGGTTCCCGTGAGCGTTTTCGGTCTCCTTGACATTAACTCTCCTGCAGATGCACATGTCCCATCGTTTCGCCAGCATGTCGAGTCCATTTTCGCATGTTGCCTGTTAGCCAACTGAATACCAAACGCAGAACTGCTCTGTCACTATTGAGCATATCGGCAGCACATGCATGCTGTGGGAAGACGAATCAATGCTCAGGCATACTCCCTGGAGCATAGGGGGTGAATTCAGTGACCTCTTTCGTCGGATCTCTTAAGGCAAATTGAATTCCATGGAAAAACCTAGTCTATCACCAGGTGGATGCGGGAGCAATACGCTATGAAATGGGACAAGGAGTGCGCGCGATCTTTCCTTCCGCTACTTGTCCACAACTTTCCCCTTTAACACACACATATACACCCTTAAATGCGCTATTCTTCGGCGCATCAAGATACCAGTCGCGCGCTTAGAGCTTGCGGCGGCCGGGGCGGTGCCCCACTGGAGAAGATACCAGGAGAGGGAAATTCCACCAGTCGATGTGTACGTCGGCACTGGATCTAGTGTTACAGCGGAAGAGGAGCACCGTCACCTCCCGGAAGATAGCGTGTATGCGCGTGATAATGACTGATGTCACTGCAGTGCCTCTGACCGGGGGGTCCTAGGATCGAGTCGCGACAGTGGTTACATTTTCGAATTCAGCTATATTCTGTCGCTGTATGGAGATGAATTCTGGCGGCCGGTTGTTCTGATAGGTCGTTTTCTGTGGTTTCTCTGATCAATACCAAGCGAATGTCGAAGCAATACCCTAACAAATGGGTCACGAACCGCGCGCGATCATTCAATCCTCTTCCTTGTTCTATTCTCATCCCTTACACACGCTACACTACACTACAAAAACATGCCGGGACCGGTCAGGAGCTTAGAGCTTTTCGCGGCTGGGGTGGTGCCCAGCTGGAGGGCGATTCCTGGTTGGGGAAAACCCCTCTAGTCGTCGGTTGGTCGGCGGCGGATCTCACTATCCAGCGGGGGACGATCATCGCCATCTCCGGAGGAAATACCATGCACTACACTTACGGGTCTAAGGCCTTTATCAATTGACGCGTCTGGAATCACCTTTCAATCAACCGTAGCAATAGACGGCCCAGAGCCACCCATCAGGCAACGAACCTAGTCGAGCGCTCGGCGTGCCGCAGGGCTGTTCCGGCGCGCCATCGCGCAGAGCGGCAGCGCGTGCATGGCGTGGGCGCTGTCGCGGGACCCGGCGGGCCGCGCCAAGCGCCTGGCGCTGGCGGCCGGCTGCGACTGGGACACGAGCGAGAGCGCGTCGGCGCTGCTCAAGTGGCTGCGCGCCGCGCCGGCCGAGGCGCTGGTGGCGGCGGTGGACGCGGCCAAGACGAGCGAGGAGCGGCGCCGGGGCGTGCTGGCCACCTTCGTGCCGTGCGTGGAGCCCGCGGCGGCCAGCGACCCGTTCCTGCCCGACGAGCCCGACGCGCTGCTGGCCAACGGCGCCGCGCAGCGCGTGCCCATCGTCTTCGGCCTCACGTCGCACGAGGGCATCTTCCTGCTGCCCGGTGAGTAAGGGATTCGCAACTGCGGCGTAGCTACTGTACAGGTTTTGATCTACGTCACCAAGATTAGATAAAATAGGATGGGGTATATTTTATAAGTTTATTATATTGATTAAATGCGTGTAATAAGTTATTAATATTTATTGTACATGTATATCTAGACAAGTATTCTATCTACAATATGTGAACGTATTTTTTTGCTCATTTGTATGATATGATTGCAGTTAACCAAACCGTGACACATTATTGATGTTCTTTAAGGGTTTCAATTTTTCAGATATCCACATTTATTATTATAAAGTTTAAATGCAAAAAAAACCATTGTTGAGTATTATGCCATCATATCAGTCGTTGGACATCGTATGATGTCTGAAGACTGAAGAACTACAAATACACCATTACACAGAGTTTTACCACTTTTTTCAATTCATCTTTCTAATTTTTCACACGTTTTATCATCATACCCCATGTAGTATGGTGTTCTTAACCACTCTGGGAATGTGATAGTTAAAATATTTGGATGAGGTTCCAGACCCCACGGGGGTGGGGACAATAAAATAGTATAGCGATGCGCTACGCAACGCGAAAGGGTTGCCCGATTGCAGAAAGTTGTGCTTTAGATCGAACCTTGACGGGCGGGAAGAAATGTCGTGCACCTCCGAGGTAAATGGCACTATTGTTCGAATAATGGAAGGACATTTTGGTTTGCGTGACAGCTAAAGGCTGACAGGGGAGAGGGTGTTCCGTTATCCAATCAGAGATTTCAAATTCTGCAGAGTTGCTGGTACGTATTAAGACAAAAAATGAAATCATACAGCGCGAAACAATTGCCAATAGAAGAGGTCCATTACTTTTTGGGTTATGCATTGTGTATGCGGTTTTGTGACGTCTACTGTTGCGTGCTCTTATTGCGATTTGTTTCCTGCTGCTGTTGTTGCAAGAACGACCACGTGGCAACATCGGTCTGCTCCCACCCCAGCTGTTAAGTAGACAGAAATATTATTCGGACAATAATATCAAAACTATTATATAACGAAAGAGTAGTTTAAAGATAATTTTGTCGTCTGAGAAGTAGTGAGTTATCCTTTCCCCCTCCGAAAATTAGGTTTTTCGCAGAATGTGAAAACTTATTGATTTTGTTTTAAAGAGAATTGTAACATTTCCCCTTATGTAAGTGGTAATCTTACGTAGTGTTTCTGAAATAGGACATCATTTTTGAGAGCGATGTATCTCTCGTATCGTTAGACACATATAAGATGCTGTTTAATTCGATGTTGTTCGCCGGCGTCATTAACCGAATTGCTTAACTACGTTTCTTGAAGTCACTGAATATAAGTAACTCAAGGCACCAGGATGGGTGACCGTCTGGGAACCCCAGATACTAATGACACCGAGCCCCTGACCGAAGGGATGAAAGGCACTGCGACGGTACGCCTTTCAATAAGACAAAACTGAACGAAGGATTACTCCAGGATACGTTCAGTGCTCAAAAGGTCGAAGAGACTTCTTGCGAAAAAGATGCAACGCGTAGTTAAAAAACCCAAAATTCACAAAACAACAAAAAATGCAATTTTGCTTTCTCCCAGATCGGCAAAGGTGGCTTAGGGCATCAACGGATGTCATTGCAGTGATTTGGATCGGGAGGTCCTAGTTTTCGAATCCGAGGGTGGCAAGTTCTTCGACACTAGATAGGCATCTAGGTCGGATTCAGTTTGAGTTGCCAACCGTCTTCCATTTAGAAGAACAGCCCTCGATTGACGGCAATTGTCCTCTCGTCCTCCTTTGTATTTTAAATGTCCTTTTAGTACATTTTTAACATTTGTTGTCATTTAATCACATGACCAACATCTGCTACGTTGTATGGTTTATTGTTTAATTCAAAGAAGAAAACATGAATATCCTTTTTCCTGAACGTTCACTCACGCACATGACACACGCATGGATGATAGTGACAGTCTAGCCACTAAAATAAAAACAGAAGCTCAGACCATCTTCATATGCATTTTGTGAACGAATCTTTTCACTTGAACCGCAAATAGGGGAAAGAAAAAAATAGAGCTGATGTTAGTCTAAATTAAATATTTATAAAAAGAAATGTGTTGATGCGTTTGTTGTTTGTTTTTTGCTTATCGAGTGCCTCTCTCTTACGTGAACTCTGTTGGCAAACCCAGGTTTAGTCGCTGTCTGGAGGAGAATTCCAGCGGCCGGCTGCTCAGTTAGTTTTCCTTGGTTCCTCCGATGAACTCCAGGCAAATGCCGAAGCAGTACCCTAACAAACGGACCACGGACCACGGACCGCGCGCGGTCCATCCTTCCCATTCTTTGCCCTTACCCCCTCTTTCCTACTCATTCTTACTCTCCCAAACACTACACTACCACACATGTCGGGAACTTAGAGCTTGTCCCGTCTGGAGCGGTGCCATGCTGGTGGGAGATACCTGGAATGGGAAAAATCCCCGCAAGCCGACGTATGTCGACGTCGGATCTCGCCATCCAGCGAAGGAAGATCACAGCCTTCCCCTGCTATAAAACACGCGCTACACTTACGAGACTGATGAACTCCCGGTATAACTAATCAACGAATTGAACTTTCCGTAGGGTCGCTGTTCCGGGTGGGCATGTTGGCGCCGCCGGAGGGCGCGGCGCAGGCGCTGGCGCGCGGGGACGCGGCGGCGGCGGAGGCGGCGCTGGAGGCGGCGGCGGACGCGGCGCTGGCGGAGACGGCCGGCGACCTGCAGCGCCTGCTGCCGGACAAGCTGGTGGCCGGCCGCCCGGACCCGCAGCGCCTCCAGCAGACCGTGCAGCACGTCAAGGACTTCTACTTCAACGGCCGCGACCTCAGCAAGGACACGCTCGAGGGCTTCGTGCATGTGCGTGACCCACGCCGTCTGCGGTGACCTGCGGTCCGATTGAAATGTAGTGTCCCTTCGAGATCACGAGCCGGAAGGAGAGGGGGGACATTGTCATCCAAACGGGTGCTCCAATACCAAATATTTAAGTCGTAACGAAGCTTCCGATTGGATGAAGTACCCCCTCTACTTCCAGTTCATGACTTCGAAGGGACACTTCATTTAAATCGGACTATACTGGGCTCTTTTCTCTTATCCTAAACTACATATAGAAATCTGCTCACTTCCGCGATAACATGATAAGCATCCGTTCAGCCTACGCGATGTACACAAAACATCCTTGAGACTATTCAATGCATTTTATGCCAATATATTTTTAATCAGTTAAAACGCGCTATTTTAATTTCAACCACACTGCAAAGATCCTTGCAGCATGGTTGAAACCCTGAAACGGACTGTTTCACGGTTTCTGCCTCTCAGTAACTTTCATTCAGCGATCTCGTGACGCCACAATTGATTCTTTACGATAAGAGATAAGCCCCTTCCTGCAAGTGTGACATAATATGGACTTTTTCACAGCGTGTCGTAATACGAAATTATGAACATCAGAGCCATTCCCGTGACTTGTGTTGCTTGAAGGGTTGTAAGCGTTTTGGGCAACCTCCATTCTAAGACCACGACAAAGGGAAGTAGTTCCGACCGTGTCCACAGCAGAGCCGGACTAACTTTCAATAACAAAATATAATTTAAAACATATTTGTAAATGAAAGCGCTTCCATGCTTGCACAGTCTCAATTGTTCAACTTGCAGAAATTTGCAAATACTTCTTATAAAAATATGTGCTATAAAATTGTGTTTCAGTGTTCGTCGTAGTATGCCATCCTGTTTTGTACATATAGTTCGGTTGCCCCCTCCATTGAAAATGCAGTAAATAATTCGTTTAAGATGGAAATACAAGAGTGATAAACGGAGTCGGAAGATACAAAGTCATCTTCTACATTCATTATACCTTGTTGCTTTTTCGTCAGCCGACACGAACGGCGCGCCGCGATAACTGGTTTAGTTTCGATTTTTTTCTTTCTCAATAATGGCAGTGCCGGAACCAGCATCCTCCGTCAAAGAAATCTCGACTCACTGGTCTCGTCGCCGACAACTTTTGGAATTGAGCAGGGTTGCCAGATGTGTTGCGTGCTCTTTCCCTACCATTATTACAGAATTTCCTCAAGGAACTTCTTCAATGAAAGAAAATTCCTCAACTTTGAAACGACAAATATTCTTCAAATTATTGACCATGGACATGAGCTGTCCCTGACGATTCCATTGGCCGTACCCTTGAATTCATATAATTCAACCAATCATCATCCTTTGAGCTGCTCCAAGCCCTACCTACGTTTTTCTCATATTTTTCTTCCTCTGTGCCTGTCGTTTATTTTTTTCTCTTTGATATATAAAATGGGAGAGTACAAAGTCTATTGTTTTTTTCTATTCTTAATAATTGCGATAATAATATTTTTATCTCCATTCCGGATGAAAATACTTTTCCCAAATAATCTCCAAACATATCTCCGTCAATTTATGTTCCTCATTCTTTCCCCACAACGAAAAACATCATTTTGGGAATTTTTGTCTCCAATCTAAAAACTCTGGAAGTTTGTGTCCGGCTCTAATCCGTAGTGTGCGCTGTTCATATTAAAATCCCATAATGCCATATTCTCTTGATTCGTATTTGTTCGACTAGAGCGGCTCACGTGATGTAGCATCATGAGTCAATATAATAGAATCCCATATCTAGAAACTCTTAAGACTACAAATTTTGCAGGACACCCTGCCACCATAGATGGGAAACAAATTATATTTATCGTGAAAACGCATCGTACACAATACAATTTTGTCCCCCGAAGTACTCTCTAAATTTGTCCCTGATACTAAGGATGTCCAACATACAAGTTAAAGGATTAACAATCACTCAGAATAATTGGGATATAAGTAAATATAGAAATTGGTCCTTCATTCAGCGAAAAGTCTCCAATATTGTCGACGATATACGACACAAAGGCGAAAGTTGTTAGACAAAAGAGCAGTTTCTATAGTCTAAAATATTATTATTATTATTATTATTATTATTATTATTATAATAAAAACGTATCCCTTAAATTGACGACCTAACATATTGTACGTCGATTACTTATACAATGCACTACCGGTTGCAACCAGCTTCCTAAGAGAATTTCTATTGAGCGGATGTCTGTTCAGTAATTTGCCTAAAATATGTACGGTCCTAAAAACGCTGTCTTGCACATCCAATTCTTCCGAACGTTCTAGGACTGTGCATTTCTAATCTTTTCCCCGCTTCGTCACATACAGTTTTTACTGTTGTTGTTGGTGGTGTGTTTTTTTTTTTTTTTTTTTTTTTTTTTTTTTTTTTTTTTTTTTTTTTTTTTTGACTGAATGAATCTAAATCTAAACCCATTTCGCGTGCCCGCAGCTCAACACGGACCTGTCGTTCGCCCTGGGCAGCGTGCGCGCAGCGCGTGAGCACGCCCGCCTGGGCGCGCACGTGTACGTGTACGAGTTCGCCTTCCGCGGCGCCCTCAACTTCCTGGGGCCGCGCCTGCGCAGCCCCGTGGCCGGCGCCTGCCACGGCGACGAGCTGGGCTACCAGTTCGCGTTCCCCGGGCAGCCCGACGTGGAAGACGGGAGCCCCGAGGCGCTGTTGCGGCGCAGGATGGGGCGACTCTGGACGGACTTCGCCAAGGGCGGGTGAGGATTCTTATCGTCGTGATTGTCCTTTGTTGGCGTCGTCGCTGCCTTTCATTGTTGTCACCGTCCTTTTTCATTTTTGTCGCCGTCATTTTTCCATTTTTGTTGCCGTCATTTTTCATTTTTGCCACCGCCTTCGTCGTCCATTGCCAGAATTGTGGGCGGCGAAGTTAATCTTGTCTTTCGTAGTCCTCGTCGCCATTGGGAACCAGCCTTATGGTCCCTCACCCCAGTTGGAAGTCATTATACAATACATCCTACTCGTAGAATTGTGAAGTTGGTATTTGACACAATCAGACCTGGGGCAGTTGTCCTGCTACGTAGAAGTCGACACAATGCGTCTCTTAAGCCAAGCAAACTATACTTCTGCCTTTCAAAATTTTAATCACTCAAGTAAGCCTCTGATCTGTTCAAAGTAAACATTATTTTGTTACACGTTTGGTGATGTTCTTGGGATTGTTGTTGAGTTTCATGGTCCCATTAACATGTAGTCCTGATTTTCAATTTCTTCCTCATTCAAATCATCGTTGAGGTCGTTTCTACGGTTTTCTGTAATAATATCTTAATGTACGTTTCAATCATACGTTTCCAGAATATGCACTGCAGTTCGAGGATAGGTGCCGGTTTGGCCTTAGCCTTATTTGCAAAAGTGGTACATTTCATATCATTTTTCCTGCAGGAAAAACCTCCACCACAGCTTGAGAAATATGTGTAGCCGGTGATTATCAGAAGTTTCTCAGGTGCTGCTTTTACGAGTATTGTAGTGCGAATGGGTAGGAGACCTAATTTCGAAGTCTTCCAGTCCCAGGCTGTGAGTTCAGTGGGTTGTTTTTCAGGCTTGGACAAGAAAATACGTCATCAGGCCATAATATCAAACAGCTTCTTCTGTAGCAGACACAGAGGCGACGTTGAATGATATCTTTCTTAGAAATTTTCCAAAGATCTCATAACGTGACACAATGGCTCTGTTTCATCGTTAGAACAGAGCTGCTACGCACTTCTGTCCCGCCTCATCTACCACCTCTGCACGTGTATTGAATACCTATCATTCTTTCTGCAGGGTTTTGTAAATAAATCCCTTAAAGTACATTAATGAAGCTTTTTGTAGATTCCACATGAGTGCGCTAATAAAATATTATTGCATCGTCGTAAAAAATATTTTATATAATGCAAACTGAAGACACTTCTTTACAACTTCAGTAAATCAATGAAATATGTCACGTTTCAGCATATATTCTACAGTATTTAGTCGTGTTGGTCGTCAATTTTCTCCATCTTGACTACCACATACACTGCCTTCATTTCTTGAGTAGCTCCACATTTAAGTTAAATCAGATTCATCCCGTATATATTAACATCAATAAGCTATTCGTTAAAAATAAATAGTTTAATATTGGTTGGACCAGTGTTTCAATTCAGAACGTACAGGAATCCGCCATACAATACTTTACAACTCATGCCATGATGTTACGGAAGTGACAATCAGGCTTAGAGTGGTTTTGTCAACTATTTTCCCAATTTTGTGATATTCTTTAACACAATCTCACTATACACAGCAGTTCAGACTTACACGCATCAAAAGAGAACATCGTTTTTGAAAATGAAACAAATAAATCAAAAGAGAACATCGTCAGTGAAATTGGATGATCAACAATAAAATATAAAATGTTTGTGCAGAAAGTTTTTTTTGTGGAATTTAACCATAACGTGAAAAACACTACTTTCTTCTCCATAGTGTAGCCATTCTTTACCCAGCAATTTTCCGTTCTCGGGTACAACCACAGAACAATAAAGGACAAGGTACAACAATGAGCTATTGTATTCGACGTGACGATATCTTTCACGCTAATTCCTGCTTGCTAAGTCGCATTGCTCTGGTGCACGGCCTCCGCTGAGGTCAAAGAATTTGTCGTTAGTATAAGGTGGTCACTCAGACCGAAGTGAATGAACTAAGTTGTTTGCCTCCTCACCAATGTATGTTATGTTCTTTCTTAATGAGCGCTCACTATTTTGTCTTGTTTTGTGTTGTGCTATTTTATTTTAGACTTAACACTTCTGTATCTGAGAGGAAAAATTCAGAGATAATGTAAATTAATTTCTCTGCAAAACAAAATTTGAGATATTTTCACATTTGTTCGATAAAAGCGTTTTCGGGAATAACTACCAAGAAAGTCAAACAGTCATTTTCTTCCAGGAAAACATGTTAAGGCAATAATTCCTTATTAAGAGTATACATCAAACTTTCACTGTCATAACTGCAAACATTATCTACGAAGAATATAATTTTTTTCATTATTCTGAATGTATATGATTGTCCGTGACAATTCATTTCTTCATTTTTAATCGTTTTTACATAATTTTTATAATCTCAAAATCTCCATTCAATGACATTTCGTAAATGTTTATAATAAATATGTAAAATTTAAGAAGAATAACTCATTCTGATATTGTCTCTGAATTATTGGAAATTTCTTTATTACTAATATTAAGAATATAAATTATATATTCGATATAACAGGATTGTACCACCTAATAATTTCATCGTTGTGACTATATATTTTGTGTCAGGCAATTATTTTTTTTATAAAGAGTTCTACACCTTATTTTCCAATTTATACTTTGTTATTACTGGAGCATAGTTGATTTTTAACAATTTTTTTTTTTCAGAAATCCAACACCAAAACAGGATGAAGTTATTACTACAACTTGGCTTCCCTACTCAGCATCAGCAACTAATTATCTAAAAATTAGTGAAGACCTTGAAGCACATACTGGCTTTTTAAAAGAACGCATGGAGTTCTGGGAAGAGTTACTTGGTAACTGAAATTTTATCAGGTTATTGAGTACCTTTTCTATACAATTCATTGGTCCCCATTACTAGGCAAAAAATTAAAACATTTGTAGATGATATACTTCAAAATCAACAATAAGTGAAGATTCAATTTGCTCCACTACTAAAGTAAATGCAACAAAGTGTGTATACAATGATAAAATTGCAGAAAAATGTTATAACACTAAATATTTTATTTTAACACCTTCCCCAATAAAAAATATAAAACTAAGAAGATTCTCTAAGTGAACTGAGTACATAATTATTGGAGAAAGAATGAAGAAACTCAAAGATGGAACAAAAAATGACAATAAAATTTGTTTTTGTTAGGCTAAGCTTGAGTATTGAAGCATATGTTGCAGTGTACAGACCATTACTTAATAATTTAGAGTTAAATAAATTAAGAAGCATAAGCTTGGGGACATGGCAGGGGGCCGTGGCACATTGCCGGAAATTTTGAAAAGGGTCATTCAGCCCTTCATAACAAAACATTATATTTTCGTAAATATGTTTAATCACCTCTTTTTAACCTAACAATTGTTTTACACATTTGGGAAAGAGATCCTCCAAACCATCTGGCAATCCTGTAAATTGTCGAACCAATTCTATTTATTAATAATATCCTTTAATTTACAATTTTATTCTCCTTGTACTGTTTTTATGCATTTACAATAGATATATGGCATATGTAAGTAAAAAAAATGTACAAGGGCCTAGAAACAAACTTGTTCCTCTTAATTGACATTGCATATGCTTATGTCAAGACGATACTAAGAAAAATAATTAAAATTGGAATGTATCAGAACCAAATGATGTTTGTAGAAACATCAGATACCATCAATATTATCATAAACATACATTTATTTTCCATTTAGTTAAGTAGGTTTATTTATTGTTTCTTTTTAAATGTTATTTACCTAATTGTCAATTAAATGTGAAATAGTTTATGTCACAATACTATCAATATTATGTTTCTTAATAAATTTTCACACTTAAATTAAGAAAGTTCAAATTTATGTTTCGAAATTAAGTTTTGATGGTATGTGTGTTCTGATTGAAAGGTAATATCACGTTTTTCCTAGTGGCTATTCAAAAGTGTTTTAGCATTGACATTCTCAAGCTTACATTTTGTTCGATTTTTATGTAATAAAATTGAAACTAAGACTTGTTAGACAGAAAAATGCTGCTATATGTACTTAATATTACGTGCTCAACACTTTTTTTAAAGTAAATCTAATTCTTTTGAAGAATTGTATACTTCAAAAAAAAAAAACATGTTGATCATATTCTTGCTTTTCTCTCAACACTTTTAATTACTTAACTTGTTGCAACAATGTACCATACAATATCTGTGTGCTAGTATATAGTAAAGCGTATTATTACTGCTGCTTTAACTTGGGGTTAAAATAGATTCTTCTCTAATTCAATAAATTTGAGGTTGAGATTCTTCTTATAACGGAATTCTATTATTTATTATGTTGGCTTAAACATGAAATACTGTGCTCAGTAATTTTCAACTTCTGTAATTCTTAACTTAAGACCCGTCACCTTTTTTGAAATATTGGATATCTTGTTGGTCTATTGTATAACTATTTTATTCACGACTAATTTGAAGGTTGAAAAAGCCCCTTCATCAGTCAATATCTACCAAATTTCAGAAGGCAAATATTTATTCCCTTGTTCCCAAAGTTCTTGAGTTTTTTTTTATTTGTACTTTTTGGTACTCATTGAGTAATGGATCAATCAGACCTATATCGAAGTTAGTGTTGAAATTTGTGATTTTGTTCTGCGGGGTAGTCATCAAGCTTGGAATATTGCATAACCAACTCCCGTTATTCTCCTATTGTTCTGCGGTTTTGCAATGAAACAACATATTCCGTTACAAATTTGAAAATTAAATCCCAAATTTATATATTGATTTCTCCAAAGATATATATATATATATATATATATATGGACAAGCTGGTGGCGCGCCGCCCGGACCGCAGCGCCTCAGGCAGAACCGTAGCAGCACGTCAAGGACTTCTACTTCCAACGGCCGCGACGCCTCAGCAACGACCGCTCGAGGGCTTCGTCGCATGTTGCGTCGACCAGTCCGTCTGCGCTTGACTGCGGTCCGATTGAAATGTAGTGTTCCCTTCGAGCATCACGAGCCGGAAGGAGAGGGGGGCACCATTGTCATCCAACGGTGCTCAATACCAAATATTTAAGCTCGTAAACGTAAGCTTCCGATTGGACTGAAGTAACCCCTCTCACTTCCAGTTCATGACTTCGAAGGGAACACTTCATTTAAATCGGAACTACTACTGGGCTCTTTTCTCTTATCCTAACATCACATATAGAAATCTGGCTTCACTTCCGCGATAACATGATAAGCATCCGTTCCAGCCACGCGATGTATACCAAACAATCCTTGAGAATATTCAACTGATTTTATGCTAATTATATTTTTTAATCACGTTAAAAGCGCTATTTTCAATTTCCACACCACACTTGCCAAAGAATCCTTGCATCATGGTTGAAAACCCTGAAACAGGACTGTTTCAGGTTTCTGGCCTCCTCAGTCAACTTTATTCAGCGATCTCGTGACGCCACCAAATTGAATTCTTTACGATAACGCGATAAGCCCCTTCCCCCGTGCAAGGTGAATAATATGGACTTTTTTCAACAGCGTGTCGTAAATACGCAAATTAACTGAACATCAGAGCCACTTCCCGTGACTTGTGTTGCTTAGACAGGGTTGTAAGCGTTTTTGTGCAACCTCCAGATTCTAAGACACGACAAAGGGAAGTAGTTTCGACCGTGTCCAAGCAGAGCAGGACTGAACTTCATAAAAATATAATTTACATAACATATTTGTAACCTGTTAAAGCCGCTTCATGCCTTGGCACAGTCCTCAATTTTTCAACTTGCAGAAATTTGCAAATATTCTTATAAAAATCAATGTGCATTAAAAATTGTGTTTCCCAGTGTTTTCCGTCGTAGTCATGCCATCCTGTTTCTTGTACATATACGTTTGGGTGCGCCCCTCATCTCGACAATGCAGTACAATCAATTCGTTTAAGATGGCGAATAATAATGAGTGATAACACGGAGTCGCAAATACGAAGCATCATCCTTCTACATTCATTCATACTTGTTGCTTTTTCGTCAGCCGACACGAACGGCTGCGCCGCGAATAACCTGGTTTAGTTTTGATTTTTTTCTCTTTCTCAATAATGGAAGTGCCGGAACTCAGCATCCTCCGTCAACGGAAATCTCCGACTCAACTGGTCTCAGTGCCGACAACTATTGGAATTGGAGCAGGGTTCTGGCCACGATGTGTTTGCGCTGCTCTCTTTCCCTACATTATTACAGAATCTTCCTCCAAGGAACTCTTCCAATGCAAGAAAGTTCCATCAGCTTTGAAAACGACAAATCATTCTTCACAACTTAATTGACGCATCGGACATGAGCTGTCCTGACGATTATCCTGGCCGACCCTTGGAATTCCATATACATTCCAACCAATCATCACATCCTTATGAGCTGCTCCAAGCCCTACCTAACCGTTTTTCTATATCTTTCTTCCCTACTGTGCTGTCGTTTATTTTTCTCTCTTTGATCAGTATAAAAATGGGAGAGTAACAAAGTTATTGTCTTTTTTCTATCTTGAATAATTGCGATACATAATATTTTTGATCTCATTCCGGATTGAAAATCATTTTTCCAATAATACTCCCCAAACATATCTCGTCAATTTATGTTTTCCTCATCTCTTCGCACCACAGTGACGAAAAAGCATCATTTTGGGAATTTTTTTCTCTCCAGATCTACGACACCTCTGAAGTTCTGTGTCCGGCCACTCTAATCGTAAGTCGTGAGCTGTTCAAATTAAAATCCATAATGCCATATTCTCTTGATTCGTACATTTGTTCGACCTAGAGCGGCTCCACTGTGATGTAGCATCATGAGTCACATATAATAGATGCCCCATATCTAGAAACTCTTAAGAACTAAAATTTTGCAGCACACCCTGCCACCAAATAGATGGGGAAACAAATTATATTTACTCCGTGCAAAAACGCCATCGTACAACAATACAATTTTGTCCCGAAGTACCCTCTAAATTTCGTCCCTAGAGACTAAGGATGTCCAACATACAAGTTTAACAGGATTACAATCACTCAGCAATAAATGTGGGATATAAGTAAATCTACGAAATTGGTCCTTCATTCAGCGAAAAGTCTCACTATTGTCGACGATATACGCCAACAAGGCGAAGTTGTTAGACAAAAGAGCAGTTTTCTATAGTCTCAAATATTATTAATTAATTATTTTTATTATTATCTCAATTATTAATTATTATTTAAAAACGTATCCCTTAAATTGACGCACTAACATATTGGTACGTCGATTACTTATCAATGCACTAACGGTTTGCAACGCTTCCTAAGAGAATTTCTAATTGAGCGCCCATGTCTGTTTAGTAATTTGCCTAAATATGTACGGTCCTAAAGACGCCTGTCTGCACATCCATTCTTCGAACGTTCTCTAGGACTGTGCATCTTCTAATCTTTTCCCCCCTTCGTCACATACAGTCTCTTTCACTGTTGTTGATGTTTTTTTCTTTTTTTTTTCTTTTTTTTTTGACCTGAATGAATCTTAAAATTAACCCATTTTCGCGTCGGCCGCAGCTAACACGGATCTGTGTTCGCCCTGGGCAGCGTCGCCGGCAGGCGCGTGAGCAGCCGCCTGGGCGCGCCCGTGTAACGCTGGTAACGAGTTTTCGCCTTCCCGAGGCGCCCTCAATCTTCTGGGGCCGCGCCATGCGGCAGCCCCGTGGCGCGGCGCCTGCCAACGGCGCGACGAGCTTCGGGGCTACGCCAGTTCGCGGTTCCCCGGGCAGCCCCGACGTGGAAAGACGGGAGCCCCGGAGGCGCTGTTGCGGCGCAGGACTGGGCGCGACTCTGGACCGGACTCGCAAGAGGCGCGGGGTGGGATCCTTATCGTCCGTGGATTTGTTCCTTTGTCTGGCGTCGTCGCTCGCCTTTCATTGTTGTCACCAGTCCGTTTTTCATTTTTCGTCGGCCGTTCATTTTTCCATTTTGTTGCCGTCATTTTTCATTTTTGCCGCCGCCTTCGTCGTCCATTCGCCGATTCCGTGGGCGGGCGGAAGTTGAATCTTTGTCTTTTCGTAGTCCCGCTCTCGCATCTGGGAACAGCCTTCATGGTCCTCACCCAGTTGCAAGTCATTATACAACTACATCCTACTCGTAGAAATTGTGAAGTTGGTATTTGACAAATCACGACCTGGGGCAGTTGTCCTGCCTACGTTAGAAGTCGACACAATTGACGTCTCTTAAGCCAAGCAAACTATACTTCTGGCTTTCAAACATTTTAATCACTCAGCTTAAGCTCTCGATCTGATTTTCAAAGTAACATTTTTCTTGTTACACGTTTGGTCGATGCTTTCTTCGCGATTGTCTTGCTTCTGAGGTTTCATGGTCCCTTAACCATGTAGTCCTGATTTTATTTCTTCCTCACTCAAATCACTCGTCTTGAGGTCGTTTCTTCTACGGTTTTCTGCTTAATAATTCTTAATTGTAGTGTCCAACTCATAACCGTTTCACAGAATACGGCACTGCAGTTCGAGGAAGGTGCCAGGTTTTGGGCCTAGCCTTATTCTGCAAAAGTGGGTACATTTTCATATCATTTTTCCTCGCAGAAAAACCTCCACCCCACGCTTGAAGAAATAATGTGTAGCCGGTGATTATCCGAAGTTTCTCAGGTGCTGCCTTTTACCGAAGTAAATTGTAGTGCGACATGGGTAGGAGACTCATATTTCGAAGTCTTTCCAGTCTTCATGGCTGTGCGTTCAGTGGGTTTGTTTTCAGGTTGAACCAGAAAACTAATGCATCCAGGCATAATGTCCAAACAGCTTTCTTCTGTAGCAGACACAGAGGCGATGTTGAATGATATCTCTTCTCTTAGAAAATTTTTCCTAAGTTTCTCATAACGTAACACAATGGCTCTGTTTCCTCGTTAGAAACAGAAGTGCTACGCACTTTCTGGTCCCGTCCCCTCATCAATTTCCTCTCCACGTGCATTGAATTTGCTTGAATACCCTTTCATTACTCTTTGCAGGTTTTCTTGTAAACTAAACTCCCGTTAAGTCCCTAAAAATCCCCTTAAAAGAATGAAGCGTTTTTTATACGATTTCCACATGAGTGCGCTAATAAAATATTCTGAACTCGTAGTAAATAAATTCTTTTATATAATGCAAACTGAAGAAAATTCTTACAACTCAGTAAATCATGAAATATATGTTAAGTTTTTCAACATATATTCCTACGCATTTGATCGTGGTTGGTCGTCACGTTTCTCCATCTTTTGACTACCACATAATACTTCATCTTCTTGAGTAGTCCATATGCTACACATTTAAGATTAAATCAGATTCATCATCCGTAATAATATTTACATCAATAGCTATTCGTTAACAAACTAAATAGTTTAATATTGGTTGGACCGGTGGTTGCAATTCAGAATGTCAGATGATCCGCGCAATGCACGATACTTTACAACTCATGCCATAGACTGTTACGGAAGTGAAATCAGGCTTAGAGTGCGTTTGTCAACACTTTTCCAAATTTTGTGACTATTCTTTGACGCAATCTCACTATAAATCACAGCAGTTTCAGACTTACAATCGCATCAAAAGAGAAAACGTAGTTTTTGAAAATGAAACAAAAATAAATCAAAAGAGAACACTCGTAAATGAATCGATGATGACAATCAACATATACAATGTTTTGTGCAGGAAGGTTTTTTTTGTGGACTTCTAACCATAAACGTGCAAAAACCATTACTTCTCTTCTCTATTGTGTAGCCACTTCTTTACCCCGCAATTGTTATGTTCTCGGGTACAACACAGAACATAAAAGGAAATGTTCACAAACAATGAGCTTATTGTACTCGACGTGAACGATATCTGTTCACGCTATTCCTTCTCGCTTGCTAAAGTCAACATTGGCACTTGGTAGCCAGGCCCTCCGCTGAGGTCAAGATTCTGGTCGTTGGTAATAAAGGTGGTCCACTCAATGACTCTGTAAGTTGCTTTTGCTCGCTCACCACTGTATTTATTATTCTTTCTTAATGGGCGCTCACCTATTTTGTCTTCGTGTTTGTGTGTGCTAATTTTTCTTTTTAATAACCACTTCTGTATTGAGAGGAAAAATTTCAGAGATAACCGTAATTAATATTCTCTCGCAAAACAAATTATGGATATTCTTCACATTTTGGTTTTCTGATTTAAAAGCGTTTTTGGGATAACTACCAAGAAGTCAACGTTGATTTTTCTTCCAGGAAAACAATGTTACAAGCAATATTCCTCTATTAAAGTATAATATCAAACACTTTCCACAGTCATAACTGCAAACATCTACGAAGAATATATTTTTTTTTCATTATTGTCTGAATGTGATATGATGGTTCCCCGTGACAATTCATTTCTTCATTTTTAATCTTTTTTACATATTTTATAATGCCAATATCTTCATACAATGACAATTTCGTAAAATGTTATCAATAAATATGCTAAACATTTAAAGAACGAATACACTCATTCTGATTTGTCTCTGAATCTATCAGAAATTCTTTTATACTTATTAAGACATATAAATTTATCATATTCGATATAACAAAGGATTGTTATCAACTAAATAGTCTTTCTCATTGTTCGTGACTATATATTTGTGGCAGGCAATCTATTTTTTTATAAAGGAGTATTTTACACTTATCTCTCCAATTTAATAACTTTGTTATTACATGAGGAGGCATGTGATTTTTAAACACATTTTTTTTTCTACAGCAAATCCAACACCAAACAGGCTGAAGTTATTACTACACCTTGGGCTTCCTAATCACGCATCAGCACTAATTCATTAAAAACTTAGGTGAAGACCTTGAAGCACATACTTTGGGCTTTTTCAAAAGAACGCTCGGAGTTCATCTGGGCAAGATCTACTTTGGCAACTGAAATTTTTTGGTTATTCGGTACCTTTCCATCAAATTCATTGGTCCCATTTACTAGGCGCAAAACTTAAAAACATTTGTCAGAATGATTTTACTTCAAAATATACAATAGTAATAGATTCAATTATAATGCTCCACTACTAAAGTAAATGCAACAAACAAAGTGTGTATACAGTTTATAAAATTACAGAAAAATGTTATAACATTACAATATTTTGTTTAACATCTTCCCCTAATTAAAAATATAAAACTAAGAAGATTCTCTAAGTGAACTGAGTTACATAATTATTGGGAGAAAGAATGAAGAAGCTCCAAAGATGGAACTAAAAAATGACTTACAAAAATGAAATTTGTTTTTGTAGACTAAGGCTTGAAGTATTGAAGCATATTTGTTTTATGTATAGACATTACTTAATAAATTTCGAGTTAAATAAATTAAGAAGCATAAGTTTTGGGGGACACGGCAGGGCACGTGGCCTGAACTGATATTTTTGAAAAGGCCCATTCAGCCTTCATCAACAAAACATTTCATTTTCGTAAATATGTTCAAAGTCACCCCTTTTTTAACCTAACAATTGCTTTACACATTTGGGAAAGAGGCCTCCAAAACCATGCTGGCATTTCTGTAAATTGTCGAACCAAATGCTATTTATTAATAATTATCTTTAAGTTTACAATTTTATTTCTTCCTTGTAATATTTTTCTGCATTTACAATAGATATATGGCATATGTAAATAAAAAGTTATTGTACAAAGGCCTAGAAATATACTTTGTTCCTCTTGTTTGACGTTGCGCACGCCTTAATGTCAAGACGATACTAAGCAAAAATAAATTCAAATTGGACATGTATCAGAACAAATTAAATTTTTGTAAGACAACATCGTAACTTCAATAATCACCATAAACATACCTTCTATTTCCATATGTTAAAGTAGGTTTATTTTTGTTTCTTTTTTTAACAAATGTCTATTTTACTAATTGTCGATTTTTCAAAGTAAAAATTATCCTTATGTCAAACGATACTATCAATACTATGGTTTCTAATAAATTTCAAACCTTTAAATTAAGAAAGTTTTCAAATCTTATTTTTCGAAGTAAGTTTTGCATGGTAACGTTGTGTTCTGATTGAAAGATAATGTCACGTGTTTTCCTAGTGGTTATTCAAAAGTGTTTTAGCACTTGCCCAATTTAAAGCTTACATTTTTTTTCGATTTTTTTATGTATACACTTAAAACTACAGACTTGTTAGACCAGAAAAATGCTTGTTTCATTTCTGTACATTAATATTACGTGCCCAACACTTTTGTCACAAAGAAGTAAATCGTAATTTCTTTTTCTGATAATTGAAAAATTTAAAAAAAAACATTCGATAATATTCTTGCCTTTTCACACTTTTTACATTCACTTAACTCTGTTGCATTTATGTACCAACAATATCTGTGTGCTAGATTTAGTGAAGAGTATTAAATTCACTCGCTGTTTTAACTTGGGGTTAAAGTAGATTCTTCTCTAATTACAAATAATTGTGCGGGTTAGGATTCTTCTTATAACGAAATTCTTATTTATTAATGTTTGGCCTAAACTGAAATATTGTGCTCAGTAATTTTCATCTTCTGTCTTCTTAAATTAAGACCCGTACTTTTTCTCTGAAATATTGGATATCCTGTTGGTCCTATACCACTATCGTAATGCTGTATTTTATTCACGACTATTTGAAGGTTTGAAAAAGCCCTTCATCCAGGTCCAATATCTTATAATTTCAAAGGCCAAATATTTGTTCTTCCTTGAGCCTCTACAGTTCCTTAGGGTTTTTTATTTGGTACTCTTTCAGTACTCACTTGAGCTAATGGTTTCAATCAGACCTATATCGAAGTTAGAGTTTGCCAAAATTTTGTAAATTTTTTCTGCTGAAGTTAGACATCAACAGCTGGAAATATATCACTATCCAAACACCGTTAATTCCTTCTGTTGATCAATTAGTGCTTCACTTCACTGAGTTGTTCACCAAGCACATTCAAGTTCTTTTTTCAACTTTAATGAAGCGGTTTCTTGCAATGACACACATACTCCGTTTAATTGAAAATTAAATCCTAAATATATATCATATTGTTTTTCTCCAGAGAGATGCTCAG
>BOPP01000001.1:26659674-26688524 GCA_017312745.1 Gryllus bimaculatus | reverse complement strand
GAGAGGAGAGGAGAGGAGAGGAGAGGAGAGGAGAGGAGAGAGAGAGGAGAGAGAGAGAGGAGTAGGAGAGAGAGAAATTAAGAGCGGATCATCTGGATCGCCCTCGGTCGATGCCCTCCGCTGTAAGCTCGTTGCCACGGGAAGTCGCCCCACCGGTCCCATCAGCTGGCACCTCGAAATTACTGCCCTCGCAGAAGCTGTTGCATCATCAGCGGCGCCCTGCTGTCCATTCACAGCACCGGCGTTCGCTCACGACACTCGGAGTTGGAGCGCGAAGGAAGACTGGAGAAGCCAGAAAGGTATGATAGGAGTCAGATGTTTGCGAGAAGGCAGGTCGTTGCTCGCGAGAAAAACTTTGTGAACATTTATTTGTCTGACTCATTTTTAATAAGCAACTAACAGCTCGACGAACTGAGTACTTATAAATAGGTCACTTAAGACACTACTGTGGACTCACAGTTTGATAATAATTACGATTGTGGAGTAATTTGTTATCGCGCTGGCCATGCAATTGCATTAGTTAGCCTTTGTCGAAAAATTTTAAAAATCGCAATCACTGAAAATCATACCAGCAATCCAATATTATCCACGGAGAATGAACTTTCTTCGTTAGGCAGGTCGCGAGCAAGCGCCGGTACTGTGAATGGACAGCAGGGCGCCGCTGATGATGCAACAGCTTTTGCGAGGGCAGTGATTTCGAGGTGCCAGCTGACGGGACCGGTGGGGCGACTTCCCGTGGCAACGAGCTTACAGCGGAGGGCTTGGACCGAGGGCGATCCAGATGACCCGCTCTTAATTTCTCTCTCTCTCCTACTCCTCTTTCTATCTCTCTCTCCCACCCTCTCTCTCTCACCCTCTCTCTCTCACCCCCTCTCTCTAATCTCTCTCACCCTCTCGCTATTGTGTTGAAAGCTGCGTGGACGCTTTAGGTACCTGGCGCTGGTGTGATGAAGGAAAAGAGGGTATGTGACAAAGATTTAAATTACTATGAAAAGAAGAAAGAAAATAAAGACGAATTACATTGTTAAGTATATTGTATTCTTGGCTATCCGGGATGAGCCGCGTCTTAGTTGATTGGACCGCGTCTCAGTTGATTAGTCCAATCAACTGAGACGCGGCTCATTCGGGTAGCCAAAAGTACATTGACTCCGGCCGCGGAAGCCTACGATCCCATTGTTAAGTACAGTTAATTTGCATTTTTGAACTTAGCGCATTTGCAATTTTTCGGCCTGAGTGTAATCCAAATTAATTATTTGAAGTAAATGACCTGTTTGTTAAGCTATTTTAATCTTTTAATTCAATTACCATTACAAAATCCAGTACAATGATCTAAAAGCATGTGCGGTCGTAATCGGGAATCAACCCGCAGACCCGATGAGTAACTTAATGAAATACCAACAAATATAGCAGGACGAGTTTCCATCACAGGCCCCAACGACTTCATAGCGAAGCATAAAGTGTGAGTAAAAAATGTTCGCTCAAAAACTATTTCAGAATAAAATGTCTTGGAAATATTGCGTAGGAAAGATTCAGAATATTTATGTTAAATATAAACGTAAGCTTCCGTGGCTCGAGTTCTTGACTTCAAAATTTATGTTACTTGCAAAAACGAGAGACTTGTCATTAAATTGGACACGCGTAGAGATGCGACAATTCGCCTTAAAAGTTCTATTTTACGAATACGTTATTCAGTGCCACCTAGGAACGAGTATATTTCTAGAGGGTATTGCGACTGTCCGCTCACTCGCGAGATCGTGTTGTGGTTCACCAGACTCTCGCGGAAGTGAGCCGATTCGTTCACGTTCGTTACGATAACAGAGAAGAGCCACACAATTTTGCTGCATCATAGGTTCTCTTATCGCGATTCGATGGGCTCGTGACCTTGAAAGAAGATTACGCAATGGGTTGTGAGGGGGCGAGAAAAGCAGCTCGTAATGCACACTCATTGATCTGTAGCTTCTCCACAAGTGCCGCCATGGCTGAGGAGTACGTGACAGTGTCTGTGCGTAGCGGAGCCCTTAAGGGCCGCCGTCAGCGGACGGAGGATGGTCAGTCCTTCAACAGTTTCGAGGGCGTGCCGTACGCCAAACCGCCAATCGGACCTCTACGATTCAAGGTGCGTTACATATCTTTTTTTTCATGCTGATCTGTTTACAATGTATAAAGATCAGTACTTTTTCTGTATTTTGTACTCTCCAGCTCATTTCCTTTTTTTTATTTTCTTGTTTCTTATTTTCCTTAACTTAATTCATTTCTAGGTAATAGGTATAATAGGCTGGATTTCAAGCAGTTTGATAAATAGAGACTGTTACCCGATTGCTAAAATACTAAAAGTTCATAATTTGAAATATAATTTTAGTTTCTATTATTATTATTATTATTATTATTATTATTATTATTATTATTATTATTATTATTATTATTATCCGATTTGTCTCATTTTGCAGCAACTGCTGGGGGACTATCAGCTATCCCCACCTTCAATAATGCGATCGGATTAGGCTCGGCTGTTATTAAGTTTTACCACACAGGCACTGCCAGGGTGAAATAAAACCTGCTGTTACTGTTAATTCCCTGTCACACAATATTGCATGTTGCTAAAATCGTCGCTTTCTGCATGGGTATGCACAGAGAAGTGGGTACCTCTAACTTCTCCAAAGATTCCATTAATGATTTGGGTATTACTCTGGTAGTCGATATCACTATTGGTATAACTCAGACAAAATGCAATGACCATAGTTGTTTACGTTCAATGAGCAGATCTGTATACTACTTCACCTGTTCATGGTAGGCAGCTTGGATATTGCAGTGTGTGGTATTGACATGTCGATCAGATATGTAGTCTTCTTCAATTTATCTGAAAATATAATATCTGGTATATGTGTAAAATGCCTTTACCGGTAATGATTGATGTGTCCCAGTATAATTTTCCCCGACCATTGACCAATACTTTCTCTGAGAAATATTTATAGTAAGAAACTGTACCATGTATGAAAAATTATTTGTGGGCAATTTTTTGATGCAGTATTTTGGCAACAATGTCATGTAGTCTAGTTTTATACTCTATTGTAGGTAATGATTGACATCCTGACACAATATACTGTATATTGTCCTTACCAAAGTAGCAACGCCTGCAAGTATTATTCACCGTGCCATCTTTGATAATATTGTAATTTCTTGGGCTGATTACCCCTGATATTGATTAGAGTACACAAAGCCCTCTGCCTCGGGAAACAATCCTCCAAAGTCAGCCAAACGTTCGACGCAGTGTTATCGACAAATGGCTGATTTAGCGCGTGGACATGCTTACAATGAAGGGTTTTCTGCTACCAAGAGAGAGACTTATCATCAGATGTACTTGAAATTTTATTTATTTATTCACGTCAACTTATTCCCATTAGTTAACAACTGTGCGTGGCATGCTATGGGGAGAATATTAATTTGACGTTACATTTATGTACAGAAGTCAAACAAGGTGCTATCTCAGTATTTGCTCTAGGATCAGGGAAACTGGACGAAAACCTGATTGACATGGAAGTCATTGACCTAGAAGCTGAAGTATAATACTTGTTATAGGTTCTTTAATATTATACAATTCAAATGGTAAATAATACACTAAATGTAAAAATTTAAAATTAGGATGCTCAGTAAAATTAGGATTGTATAGAAACAGTTGAGCAGCAGAAAATGTTTTACTTGGGACTTAAAATTTTGTATCGTATTAAATCGTTTAATGTCATCTGGCAAGGTGTTGTAAAATAATGCATATGTACTGTCTGTGAACTTTCTGTAGTGACTATTGATTGTTGTTGAACCTTTTGCAGTGGCACCTAATGAATATCATTACTATGTTGAGTGTAATAGTTATAGATGTCGGCGTTCGCTGAAAATATATTCCTGCCCTTAAGTAAGTCATTTTTGACAAACACCACTGACTCATATATCAAGAGACAAGGTAATGGTAAAATACCGAGATTAATACAGAGTGGCTTACAATAATCACGTGGGTGGGATTTGCTTATTATTAGTTCAATTCCTTTTTTATAATATTTTGTAATCTAAAAGTCTGGGAGCTATAACACCCATTTCCCGAGAATATTATGCCATATCTCAAGTGATAATGGGCATTTACGAAGTACACACAACAAGCAATATGGAGGCTGACTGAATTTGAAAGTATTATGAAAGCGAAGAAGAGTTAGCTTAATTTAGTATTCAATTCATTTAAATGGACGTTCAATTTAAGTTTGGAATTAAAAGACCTAAAAATGTTGTTACATCAGTCAATGGTTCACCGTTCATTTTCAGTGGAGTACAGAGCTGTTTATTTAAAATGGAAAACTGCATTGAACCGTTTTCTTGTCATTTACTATTAATTTGTTGTAACGGACCAATTTTTTTCATAATTTCAAATCATTCATTTTCATTTGCCACATTTAAAGGAGATAATCCCATAATTGCCATAATTGTAATTCAGGTTCCTTTTGTTTTTCTCTGAAGTATGATTTTAGCGTATTTTTTTGCCTACTTAGTAAATTGCTTAAATCGATCATGCCACGTGCATCTTGTCGTCAGGATCGTCAGGATCTTATTTGGTTTTGCTTAAATACGTTTAGTTTCTGTTCTAGTCTAATGTATCATCCAAAACGTGTAGAATAACACTGGTACTGCCTAGGTATTTATTGCCCTCATAATATTTCTGCTATAGAGTTCTGATGGTGCTAAGCATTGTTCTCTGTCCATATACATATTTACGACCTCTCTGTTTATTGAGGTCTCCTCAATTCTATTTGACTTATTCCTAAGTACTTGTATACTTCCCCTACCTCCATACTTTTTTTTTGAATTTTCCAATTCATACCCGTCAATTTTCTTTTTACCACGGCATATGCTTTAAGTTCTACATTTTCTAGTCCAAAATCAATGCATGAATCTTTGCTTAACATTTTTATCACTGACAGGCTTTGCCTAAGAGCACGTGCTGAACTACAGAATAATTTAAGATCATCTATGTGCATTAAGTGTGACAACCTTTAGACCTTGCCTTGGTATCTTGCAATTACATAGCCATTTTCTTTGTTCTTCATTCTCGATAATGGGTTGGAGCCAGACAGAACCAAAAAGGGCCTCCCTTGGAGATTCCTTTCTTCACCTGTATTGTGTTTAATTTAACATTTCTTTCTGATGCCTGGGCGAGTAGGTTATTTCTCATTTGACCTTTAGATGTTCCAATATATTAATATATTATTGAATTATAATATATATTTGAACTGATTTCATGTTTTTTTTAAATATCTAGTAACCAACTATGCTGGACAGAACAGAAGGCCTTTTTTAATCAATATACGCTGTGTATACATTTTGATTTGCATTATAGGCTTGTTTCATAACCACTGAATCAACAATTGTTCTTTACATCCCTGAGAGTTTTCCGGCAACCTTTCTGCTCTTCTGACAGAATCTTATTTGCATCACAATGGTCGTTTATTGCAATTATATTAATACTGTCGTCACTATTATTATTATTATTATTATTATTATTATTATTGTTGTTATTATTATTATTATTTATTGCGAATTGGCCATCTACGAGGCCACGCGAACGTGCAACCCACCGGGGCTCTATTATATTTATCGAGAGTATACGTGACTTTTGTAGGAGAATCAGCATTTTCATGCTGAATCGGTTTTTAAGCCCAGGGTTGTTAGCCGTTGGGGGTGAGGTAAAATTATAATGATGATGAAAGGTGAAATGAACAGTTACAAACATAGAGAGTTTCCCAACCATGCTCGAGGAGGGACTCGAATCCATCGGTCCAATATCGCCACAAGACTACTGCCTTCGTGATCTCGGCTACCGGATCGGCTACGTTATTATATTAATATTATTACTGTTAATAATAGTATAATCATTACTGAAGATATGGTCACCAATAATAAAGGAAACAATCTGTACCAGAGTGTTGCGCCGCGAGTTTCATCCACCCCTCGATCCGCCTTTCCTTTGCTTTTTTTGCAATTTCTTCCGTTGTGCGTTGGTGAAGAGATAAATGCGACTCCATTTACTAGAGTACAGAGGAAAAGAAAAAGAAATATTATCAAATATCTATAACAGTTGTTTTAAATTTGTGCAGGCTCCAGAGCCCCTTGAACCTTGGACAGGCGTACGGGATGCCACAAAAGCCGGAAAGATGTGCATCCACTATGATGGCCAATTGAAAGAGATCGTGGGTGATGAGGACTGCCTGTTCCTGAACGTGCACACACCTCAGCTACCCTCAGAGAGCAGAACGACATCTTTGCCTGTGATGGTGTATATCCATGGAGGCGGATTCGCCTTCGGTTGTGGTCATACATATGAACCGGCACCATTCATGGACAAAGGCGTCGTGGTTGTCACCATCAATTTTCGGTTGGGTCCTCTGGGTACGTATTTGAAAAAGAAGACATTTCAAATGCAACTTCTATTTTTGTTTCTTCAGAATAAGAGAATAACGATATGAGGGAGTTCCATCTGAATATTTGAACTTCTCTAAAATGTTTGTAATAAATTCGTTTGAAACAATATTCATAAAATTGTTGTAAAATTAAACTACAGATCGAAATTACTTATAAACTTTTAGATTTTTTTCTTATATGGGAAGTTTCCATTTTCAGGTTTTCTAAGTCTCGGGACCCTGGACGTGCCTGGCAACGCAGGACTCAAAGACCAGACAATGGCACTCCGTTGGATCAAGGAGAATATTGCGGTCTTCGAAGGTGACCCCAACAACGTCACCATCTTTGGAGAGAGTGCTGGAGGTGCCGCAGTACATTTTCTATTGCTTTCCCCATTAGCTAAAGGTACGCGAACATAAAGCCTCCTGTTATGTGACATTGAACTGGAGTTGGCATTTCTATATAACATAAGTGGCTCACAGGATCATTGGTTGTTCTTTTGCCACGCCACAGATTTTAGTAAATTCTGATGTAATTTATTTTTTCATGTTTAGCTAATCATAAGGGGTATTTCATCAATATAAATGCAATTTCGTATAAAATTATGTTCCTTTCGAGATTAAAGAAATTTTGTTCTTCAACACGCATCTTAACAACTTTATCAATTCGAACCGGACTACGCCAGTCACAGACTTGTCTTACTACGAGTCTTTGTGAGTATTTCCAGAAACAACATAAACTGGCTGGCTCGGTGACTCAGTCAAGTCGTGGAGTCAAGTCGGCGGCCTTTCACCAAGGAGGTCCGGTTTCGATTCCCGTCGATTCCCAGACAATCTCATGTAAAATTCGTTCCGACAAAACGATTTTGGTTGCTTCACAACTGCAAGTCCAACCACTGTGAAGTGTCCTAACCCCTACCCCTATCCTAATTCCTTCCCAATTCTGCCCGCTGGGTAGTGACACAGGAGCGCATAAGAGAGGCGCATACGCGGAGATGCTACATGGCGGTCCTCTTCACGACTGACTGCGACTAGACTGTAGAACAAACCAACAAATTAACGGAGAATTACTCCAAATAATAATAAAAATGTTAACGGAGGATTTCTCCTAACAAGCGCTCAATGCTCTCCTGTGGGTTTGGAGACGCGTTGCGTCAGTGTCAGACACAGTTTAAATAAAATTAATACCACTTACAATGCGCACGACGGAAATAACAGAAAGGAAAAAAGAAAATGTCAAAAATAATATTAAAAAATGAGATATCGATATTGACTAAGTTTCCTTGGTCTCTCTTAAATGTTTTTGCCATGAAACTGCATTTTTATATTTAATAAGCATATAGTTCATGTAATACAACTGTTGGGAAATTACTTTCATTTGGAAATGTATTGCGATTTTTTTAACGTTCCCACGTTACAATAAAACAATAGGCAAATATGCTGATTGATTATTCACAGGATACGTTTGCGTTCGTTGTTAAGATTTACGCAACTCAAATTTCGTAAACTGCGACGGTCTAGAATGACTAATCGGTGACGTATCTTTCGGTGGGACGACGTCATTGCCGAGTTAATTATTCTGGAGGATTCCTTCTCTCATCAGACATTTACGAGGTCTCCTTCAATCATTTTCATGCGAATGCCGGAGTAGTTCCTTAAAATTTGGTATCGGACCGCGCGATCAGTTCTTCACCATCCTGTTCTCTCGCCAACACTTAACTCCAAACGGCGGACTCCTATTCCTTCGTGACCGCGTCCCAAGGTATACCACGAAACTGTTCGTACGAGCGCTCGCGATCAAGAGAACGACTACGAAGTGGAAGTGTGAAGGGAAAGTGGAGCTTTCGATGGCTCTCAATATGCAACACGTTATATTTCGAAATATTTGTTTGCCTTGGAATGGAATATTACGTCAAGGGAGAGAAGAGAAAAGTGAGAGATGAAGTCATGGCAACAAATAAATAGGTGAATGATTACGTGTTCCGAGAAGAAGGGAAGTTTTGTAATGAGATTCGTTAGAGGAAATATGGTGCGGGTGACTACATGACGACAAGAGTGAATACTTTCGGACGTACTCTTTGACATGCCGCGCTCGTGTACACTGGCAGGATTATTATTATTTTATTATTGAAAAAATCATAAATTCACGATATCTAATACAATATGTACGATAAAAACTGTTTGATATTAACTGGATGTGTCATCTTAGTCAATGTTGTACAGGTCTACAAAATTGCATCACAGTTCCCAATTACGAAAACTGAAAAGATAAAGATGATTTTATTTGGAAAATAATAAAGGACACTTTTTGGAAGAGTCCGGTTCCTACAAAAAACTTGAATACTTCAATATATTTTTTACGTCGCTTTTTAACAACTTGGTCATTTAGAGACTACTTCTTTAACTGTAGAGGAACTGTAGGTAGAACACGTAAGGACATGCCCGAGTAAGAACATCCATGCCCGAGGCAGGATTCGGACCCGCGATCCTTCGAGCCGAGAGAGATTGAGCGCTGCAGCCTAAGCTATCTCAGGCGATCCAGGCCGGCATTTTAATACTGTATTCCATGCAAATTATCATAATATATTTTATACTCATGGAAAGGCAATTAAGAAGAAGCCCAATAATTGAATAAATTAGTGAAATGAAAAATACATTTTATGCAGAAATATATGAAAATTTCAAAAATTTATTCCTATATGTTACCTATACCTTGTATGTAGCCTTTTAATGTATTAAAATTTCAAAAATACAATACGATAAAAATGATATGCACCACGCGCCTTATCGTATTATTTGTATAAACATTACGCAAAATAATGAAACGCCCAGCTATTGGCTAAGCACTTGCGCCTTTTGAACAGGACTGATTTAGAACGAATTGTAAGCAGCCCTGCAAGTATGTGGGTCTCATGTTCAAACCCATGCGCGGATGAGGAGCCAGAGAAAGAAGATAAACTAAAACGTCATGCACTGTTCCAGGTCTCTTTCATCGTGTGATCGCACAAAGCGGCAGCGCCTTCTGCCCTTGGGCCGTTATCCACGACCCGATCGCCCGCGCCAAAAGCCTGGCGCTGGCGGCGGGCTGCGAGCCGAAGACCGCGGAGGACCCCGTCGCCCTGGCGAAATGGCTGCGCGAGGCACCCGCCTTGTCCCTCGTCACCCACATAGGCGCCTGCTTCACGGAGGAGGAGATCGCCAAGTCCATGATCCTGCCCTTCGTGCCCTGCGTGGAGCCAGACCATCCCGGAGCCTTCATGCCCAAGACTCCTGCAGCTCTGATGGCAAGCGGCAACGTCCCCAAAGTGCCGGTTATCATCGGAATTACATCTCACGAGGGAATTGTGTTCCTTCCGGGTAAATTAGGTTGTTGGATTCAATGCCATTTTACCAAGAGGTTTGATGACGCTGGTCTTGCGGGAATCTATTTCATTGGTGCGGATCATACTTTTCCACATTAATTTTCACATTTTAAATAAAATAATATTCACGTTCTTATTACGAACAATCCTTGCATCCGTAACTTCAGAAAAGTTCGAAATACTTACTATAATACTTATTTTGTTTATTGCTCTAGGTACTTATGAAATTAAAATTTAAACATGGGAATGGATAATTCGGAAATCTCACATTACATTATTATGCAAATACCATTAATCTACCGGTCTCCAGAGCCAACAATCCTAGGTGTACAAACGGACTTAGCATGAAAATACTGACCCCCGCCCCTATAAATAGCGTCACGTGCACCAACCCTCAATATATAGATATGACTGAGCGCTGGAGAGTTGCATTTTTGCGTAGTCCGGAGGTGGCCAAAAAAGAGGCATCTCTCTGTTCTCGTGACGGAACAAAGGCCAACCAGCGTCGTCCCGGCCTTGCGAACATGGATTAAGAGTTACGTGTAGTTAGCTCATAGCTATCCCTACGCTGTAATCTGGTCTTTTCAACCCGAGAAGTGAATTTTCTCATCGTCACACAGCAACATATACTGGGACATTGCGAGGAAAGCGCACACTCTAAACTGCCTCAACTTGAAATCGAACTTGGGATCGCGTCATGCAAAGCGAGCAAGCTGACCCGTGGAGATTAAATAATAGGTACACTAGGACGAATTCAGCCGATGTATTGAAGAGAATTCTAGCGGCCAGTGGTATGATAAATAGTTTTCGGTGTGATAAATAGTTTTCAGTGACTTGTTTTTCGATCAATAACAGGCGAATGGCGGAGCAGTACCTTTACAAACGGGCCACGGATCGCGTCTGATCTTCCTCTCCCTTTACGTTTACACACAGAATTTTAATTTGCTGTAGAAAAATGCTATGGACTTACTCATTTCAATTGATTTCGTCACTATTGAAAAATAAATATATTGTATCAATTTTCTGGCGACTGAAAAATCAACTGGCAAAATTTATTATTGAACGAAAATTTTATTGGCTAACATCCCTGGACTTAAGTGAGTTGGACAAATAATTTTGGACAAAAGTTTGAACGATCATTCATGAAAGGCTTATACTTATATACAATATACTACTACCCACTCTCACACACTACACTCACACTCGGGAGCTTACAAATTGACCTGACAGGGGTGGTTCCTTGGTGGGGAGATACTTGGCGGGGGGAAACCTCGCAAGCCGACGTGTAGCACCGAATAGCACATTCCAGCGTGGGAGGAACACTGCTGCCTGCCGGCACACAGGCACTAGAGATGTCTGAATCATGTGGAACACTTGCGAATTGCAAGGCGAATGATCATATTTTGGCCTTTTTTGTCAGCAGTCGACTACTTTATAACAGTGATACACACACTTTTTTGTAATAGACGTTCGGAAATATTTGTGTTAATGGTTCTTTCTCGTATTTACTTCAAACTATAGTCAAGGTTTAATAATAATATTTACATGTTTTCTTTCTGAAACTTGAAATGTTTTATTTAAAGTTCTAGCCACGATTTAAGATATGTGGTCCAGAGACGATTAAAAAAAGCATTGCATTCTCACTGTTTCAAAAGCCACCAACAAACATTCACTCCAAACTTGTTATCACCTTCGATTTAACCACAACCGGTCGCAAAACTGAACGGGCAGTGGCATCGGTTTGCGTGTCTGTTCCCAGTCAAGAAAAAGAAGAGCAGTGAACCTTGCAATCTGAGGCGTGCTGACCTCGGGATATTTTCTCACAGCGTCTGCCACATTTCCAAGCGTAGGCGTTCCGAGCGATCTCAACCGACGCCCGTCGAGTCCTTGGTTTGCAGAACCATCTTTAGTTTGCCAAGATGGCGTCGCGGCGGATACCGTTCTGCATACACTGCTTCTGCAGCGCGAGCTCTTCCTCGATCATCGCGCAAACACAAGAACGTTCATCTCTCAGTAGAAAAACACGAGGATTTGCCCGGGCTTTCTTCGCATCCAATAATTGTGGAAAAGGAAAAAGATAAATTATATATAACACACGGTGTTTCATTTTATAATTTTTAATATAATTGGTTCAAATTTTAATAAAAGACTATAATTTTCTTTCATTTTATTTTACAGTACAACCCTACTAGATTAAAAATTGTATCTTACGCCCTGCTGCAGGCCTCTTACGGAATATATTAGGAACCAATCTGCTCGTGTTAGCGACAGGTGAAAAATAATGATCGTAGTGCATCTACCAACATATCATTTAAATTATTTATTTTCCGCACTTGTATCATATTAATCTTAACCAAATTAACCTTAATCAAAACCTTTGCATGGACACTGTGACAATCTTGAAGAGGCTTCTGTAAAAATTTTCGATCTACTAATACACTACGTTTTGTGGTAATGTTGTCATTACATGTCGTTGAATTCACATTTATTATTTTATAGATAATCCTCTTTTGTGAAGAAACACTCCCTAACCATTGACGCCACGTACAAAACTGAAGCCAAATTCTTGTCTCATAGCGATCGCAGTTCCCTTCATTAGTCGATTATATTGGGAAAACGATACAATAAATTATTTGAGTTGCTTGGAATTCTTTACGGACGCAAAGAAAGCAACTTTCATTCTGGGAAAGTTAAGTGATATTTCTTTCTTTCGGAGTCTTATATCTGTATAATTCAAGGACCTGTTTTCAGTGATCGTGATGGATCTACTGATACTGATAATAAAGCAATGTTTAAACAATTTGCATGATAACATGATAAAAGGAGATCGCTTCTGAAAACAAAATTTTAAAATCTAAAAACATTGTGCGTCATTAGTTGCTTTTCGCGTGCGTACGGTGAGGAACAGAGTGGGGTGGCCTAGACGTGTTCGAGACTGTGAGCCTGTGATATAAAAATCACTTAAAGCAATTCAAATGTTTGTACATTTTCCTGTATGCGTTTCCAACACGTCCCAGGCAATGTAAGCGTGAACATGAATGCAGAAGTATTGAAATGCGGCGCAAACGGATTAACAACTCATTGCTTTTTATTGCATTCTAACCAGTCACAACGTATGTTTCTCTCTCCACAGCACTTACATCAAAGGAGATTCGCGCAAGGTTTAAAGGTATAAATTTGAGTTAATCTTTCATTCCGTAGAACCATTGAAGAAGTATTTGCTGCGATTGCGACGTCCACACCTTTTGTGGTCAGGACAGTAATCTGTATGTCGTAACCATCGTTTCTACCCGCGAACACTTGTTGCTCTTACTTCTCGCAGGTGAGTTACGAACCTTCCCTATAGGCCGCCGCAGCGCGTCAAGGAAAAAGGGGCCACTTGTCTGCTCGTGGCACCGCGCTGATTATTCTTTCAGCGGCGACACTTCACTGACCTCCCGCCGTGAGTTTCAAAAGTTTCAATGCCAATGGACCACGTTCTTTTCCTGCACTGGCGGGAATACACTAACGAAAATGCTTTCGTGAGATTACCCGCATTTCGCAAAAACAGGTTATCACAAATGTCTTATATCGTGGCGCAAACGCCATTCACGGATCCGAAGGCAATTTTAAATCGCCCAATGTGTATTACCTTTAATAAAGTAGTGTCGCATAAGCAGTTATGTAAGTTTTCGCATAGTGTATATTGAAGAAACTGTAATGTTGAATTATAATTCGGTATTTTATTCCGTATTAAATCATAGAAATAAAAGACTTCAACCTTTTAGGCGCCGTACTGAAGTTCGACTGCTTCAGAGTTCCGCCTGGCGGTAAGAAGTCTACTCAGGAGGAGTTGGAGATGGCCGAAGCAAAGGCAATGGCGCAGTTATCCTCGCGCCCAGAGCTTCTCCTCCCGGAGAATTTGCCAGGTCGGAGTGATCCCAAGAAAGAAGCGCAACTGGTGCAGCGTCTGAAGGACTTTTTCTTTGACGGGAAGCAGCCCTCCGAGGAGAAACTGTCGAGTTTGATAGACGTAGGTACAAAGCGTATGAAACATGATATAAAAATGAATTGAAATGTTTAACTATCTAAAAGTATAATAGGTTTAATATAATGTTTCTAAAATTGTAAAAAAATGAAGAAAAGTTTATTAAAGTTTTATCATAGCTCATTAAATTCACAAATTTAATTTTAGACAAAGACAGTTAATTAACAAATTATGATTACGATATATTAACATTGTCAGGTAGTAAAAGACAGGCCATTCTTGGCTAATATATAAGTTGATAAATTGCACGATTTTATATTAAGTATATGTGGATATATTCACTTGATAATATTCATATATGGGTGAAAACCAGAACGGTATAAGTGACATTTTATCAAACGGGCTATGGACCGCGCGTTATCTTTTCTTCCTCTTCCTTTTCCTACCCTCACCACTTACACACAGACTAACAATCACATGCTCATCACCACCACACATGCCCGAAGACCGGTTGGGAGCATAGAGATGTTCCCTCTGGGACAGTAGCCTGCTGAGGAAGATAGCTGGAGGGCGAAATCCCTCGTAAGCAGACTCGTAGGTCGGCGCCGAGTCTCACCATCCAGTCGGAGAGGAATTACCGCCACCGCCCGGGATAAAACATTCATTGCACAAATGAAACTAATGACGATAGCAGTTCTTTGCCCGGAAACATCAATCAATGAGGGTAATGTTGACGTGTTCCTCCCTTCGTGTGCAGGTGTATTCTGACACGCAGTTCGTCCTGGGCGCGCTGCGAGCAGCGTGGGAGTTAGCGCGCCACGGATCACCCGTCCACGTGTACGAATTCGCTTACAAAGGGCGCGTCAACTGCTACAGCTTGCTCCTCAATTGCAAAGAAGAACATGTGTGTCACGGCGACGAACTGAGCTACTTGTTCAACATGCCGGGTGTCCCTCGACCTGAACAAGGTAGTAAAGACGAGATCACCAGACAACGTCTTGTTCGCTTGTGGGCTAACTTTGCGAAGAATGGGTGAGTACCACTGCAAGCCATTTAAAAAAAATTGAGTGATACAATCCTTGGCAATGTTAAAAAGTTCAGATTTGGGGCAATATCCACGACGTATGAAAATCTGTGAAACTAAATACGTGTTTTTTCGATATCTTTCAATTCAGGAGATACAAAATTAACCATAAATCTGCTGTTGTGAATTCTAAGTTTTCGAGTTATAGCATTGTCACTTATTTCCATGTACATTTAATGCCAGTTTGTCATGGTTGTTGAAATGAATGAGTAAAACAATACGCTGTGAACATATTGTGAGGTGGTGAACTAAAAATAAATGGTCACTATTTTTTTCAAATACTTATTCTTCAAGTTCAACAAAAATATTTACAGACGTTTTAAAATACAATTTTCATATTACAATATTACTTTCTCGATCCGGTGGCCGAGAGCGCTAAGGCAGTAGTGCCGAAGCGATCTCGGACCGAAGGATCGCGGTTTCGAGTCCCGCCCCGGGCATGGTTGTATTTTGTTCGCCTTTCACCCCCTATCATCATCATCGTGTCATTCTCACAGTTACCATACCGTTATAAACAATAGTAGTCGCTAATTACCTAGAAGTTAATGCGAGCTTAAATAAAAAAAATACTACTTTGGGACAGTACCCACAGTCTCCTTAGTAACTTTACCCCTTCCAAAGGTGATAATATAATAAACTAGCTGAAGTATCCCGCGTTGCTATGGCATTTATTACAGTAAATTATTAGCGAGGAAGAGTAATTTCATTTATTCAAGCCCTTCGGCGAGCCTACTACTATCCCTTTGTGTCCCAGCTACGCCCTGACCCGCGCAGCAATCTTGTCTTGTCCCCTTTTGGAAATTTCCGGTCTACCAAGCTCACCTTCCCACTTACAAAAGTTTACATTTTTTCTTATTGGGAGTTTCACCTCCTAAACATTCCTCTCTTCATAACTAAAAATAATAAACAAATATACACTACAAAATAAAATACTTGTAGTGTCACGTATATTATTTTTGTGGAGTTTCATATATTATATCAATACTATCAATAAATTGCGACATTGTAAAAGAAACTCTTTTTTAATTTTTTTATTCTGTCGTATTCATAAAGAAAGGTTTAAAATGTACCTCCTGGCAACTTGTGACCTTGAGAGAGCTTATTGTTTTAAGCAAAGTATAACATGCAAGAATTATCGCGCGGGTAACTAATAGATAGATCCGGAGTAATAAATATACTAGATGTCATAGCGTAATTGACGAATCACAATTATGAAAGTAAAGGAAAATATCAATGCTAAAACGTAATTGCTAATACGTTTTTATAATTATTTTGAAGGCGACAGAAATATATATGGGTGAAGTCATATATGCTAGTAACATGTAATATAAAACTTATTTGTTTAGGTAATCAATTCATCATAACATTGCAACATAAGAACAAAACTGATTCACCATGTTCATTATGTGTATATAATAAATTGACAATATATTGAACCACTTAACAAAACAATATTAGCTTCATCGGGCCTATTTGATCTCACCTTCTAGATACTATGGATCTGGAAATGTGAATAATAGAAACAAAGAACTCCCAATTTGTATTTGCTTAGACACAAATATTTTCGGATTAATTTTTACCTATTTTTTATTTAAAAAATGGATGAATTCGTTTATTAGAAGCAATTGATATGCAAAACAACAGCATAGATTTGTCTTAATATGTGAACGATCATTGCTTAGTTACATACCACTGCACTAATCCCCGTCCCATATTGATGTAAAAATTTCAAGAGGATTGACCCAAAACATACAAACGTTTTCCATTTTAACAATTTAAACGTAAGAGCTGTGTAAATAAGCAAACAGAGTCGTAATGAAAACTGCCCTACTACTTCGAGAATTATTCAAATTTGTTTCCTTCCTTGCAATATTATTTTCAATGGTGTAAGTGTGCTCGTCAGCAAGTCGTTTGAGTTGCTCTGAGTAGCAATCTTTAGCAAGTCGCTCTGAGTAACCAATTCCGAATTTTTTTTAAACTGCCCATTTCTTAGCACTTGTAGTTTGTTTCCGAATTTTTTTAAACTGCCCATTTCCTAGCACTTGTAGTTTGTTTTGATGACTGTGACTTTTGTTTCGGCGTTCTTTAAAACAATTAAGTATTCACAAATATCTGTAAAAGCTGTTCTTTTACAGAAATTTGTTTAGAAAGTATTCGAGGTCTATATTTTATATTATATATAGTAAATTGTACACTACTGCATATTCTGTACTGTATATTATTGTACTTTTACTCTCTCAACCTACCTCAATTTTTAAACACTTTCAAACTCACAATGTTTTCTTGCCACTGTTTGTATACAACACAGCAATATAAGGCATACAAGGCATACAGCATGCAAGAAAAGGAATATACATTGACATTCTTTACTACTTTGGTTACAGCTTTCTTTCAAATTTTCCCCCAACATTCAGAACTAACAAATCATAAGCATTCACATCCGGATATTACATAGCTTTGTTCAAACTTCAAAGAATTTTGTAATAATTCTAGACATTGATGAAATAAATAGATCGCGTCATCCTCTGGTGGCGCGCAGCTAAACTTATTGACATTGATGCACTCTTGAATCTATGATGTAAAGCTAAGCAAAAAATGTACTGAAAAATAATTAGTATATGTATTAAGGTTTAGGGTTCTAATTCATAGCCTATTGTATATATATATATATTCATAGCCAAACTTTTAAAGGAAGCTAGCACAAAAGTTTAATTGGTATTGGTTCAGTAGATTCAGAGATTATCGCACTGTGAGTCGACGCTCTTGTCTTTATATATATTTTATCTTTATATATTAGTTTAGATTACTGAAAAAGCGTATTTGCACAGGTATGGTCTCTGAGAATGCCTGGTCTCTGGGAATACATATAAAGAAACAAGTAGTACGATTTCAGATGTTTCAATGTTTCGTATTAACAACTTAATAGTAAATGAAGAAAAGTGTTTCAATGCAGTTTTGCATTTCAAACAGACAATTTAATGCGCTATTCAAAATGAACAATGTAAAATTGGCTGATGTTAAAGTAACAAGATTTCTGGGTCTCTCAGCCCAACAAAATCTAAATTGGAATACCTGTGTAAATTAATTGAACACTAAATTAATGATACGCATTCAGAATTCTTTCAAATTCAGTAAGTGATCGTGCACCTCGTAGCGTGTATTTGGCAAACGTGCACACCCGCCTGCGATGCGGCATTATATTCTGGAAAATATCCTATAATGCCCAGACTTTTAGGATGCAAAGAAACTTGGGCGAATAATAAGAAAACATCATCCCTGTGCAAGTGTCTCTACATCGAACTTGCTATGCTACCATTTCCTTGCCTAATTATTTACGTTTTCGTCAAAACTGACTTACTTGCGTGGGAATATTTTCTTGTAATGGAGATATTTATATTTACAACAACAGTCCGTCGTGGTACCTTCGAAATCTTCATAACCCTCTCTGGTTAAAATTTGAACTATTGTAATCTCAAATAAAGATTAAAATAATTCTTGCTCCTGACATCATTGTTGGAATTCGTTGTTTCAGAAACCCGACATCATCACTTGATGATTTAATCAAAGTTAGTTGGCCGCGATACTCAGAATCTGCACCCAACTACCTGAAGATCGGCGAAGAACTCGAAGCGAACACCGATCTTTTGAAGGAACGCATGCTGTTCTGGAGAAGCTTGTATGGCAAATAATGGTTTATTATTATTATTATTATTATTATTATTATTATTATTATTATTATTATTATTATTATTATCATTATCACCTTAAACATAAGGTAGTGTTTAATTTTTATCATGACAAGTTACTATATACCCTTTCAAATGTTAAAAAACTTAATGCAATAAAGATTAAGTATATATTTGCTTGTGGAGTTACAAATGTATTTCTTCAACATTAATATATCCATATGTAACAACTGGACAGAAACATCACCAATTTTCTTTTCTGACATCGGACATCACTATAGTCACCCCTTATAGTTAGATAACAATTGCAATTCACTGAGCGATTCTCTGAGCAAATCGACTATTTCACTCATGTCAACCTTGTGTCATACGTAACCAATGCTAAACAAGAATATATTCAAATTAAACCAATCCTAGATGTCTCTCGCCACACGATTATCAACTTTGCCCTCCGCTGAAATCACTTTGTTTACATTTGAATGTTATCGATAGCAACTGTTTTATGTCCATAAAAGCTTGTGAGCATCAATATAAAATTGACAATTTTTTAAATCGTAATATCGTTTTGGCAAAGTTTCAAATTCTTAAATCATTAATAAAACACTTAAATAATTAAAATATTTTAAAACATTCAGTGACAAAACAGCAAAAGAAACAAAGAAAGAGTTTAGAGACAATTTTAAGAATTTTGGAATAAAGAAAAAAAGAAATTGACATTCCAAACTACAAATGAAGAAATTTCACACATTTTGATAGTTTGCCAATTAATATGCGAAAATTAGATAGTGAAGAGTTCAAATAATATATCAAAATGATGTTGAACGTTAGAGCCCAAATTAGACAGAAAAATTTCATTGGAACTTGTCTCATCCTTTTATTCTAAAACTGTAATTAGTGCGCCCTCTAAGAGTAACGCTCAGTTCAGAGGTTGAAGTTAGGATCTAATACGGACCTATTTTCACGTTGAAAATAATGATTTTAAGAAGTACAGAATACACATACGGGTCCAGCTCCTAGCCTCTATACATAACCTGAAGCTCTCGTTACGAAAAAAGACATCCACATTCTAGGTAGAATTTTATTATTCTTCAATATAATATTATCGAAAAAAATGGGTTTAAATCTTCTTTCCGGCCGCGAATTTCTAACCAACGCAGCGTCTGCCAATGTGGCAGACAATTGTGCCCTTTCTCTGCGTTTTCAATGAATGTGTCGGGTAAGGAAAACATTGCTTACCGCAACAAAGAACACTATACTTCTATCAAGTTAGTTTTATCAGTATTCATTCAATCTATTAGACCTATTTAAAATGCATTTTACTTCCTTGCACGTCGTAAGAAAAGTGTAATTGTGCGTCAGAAAACGGCGAAATTTTCACAGAAAATCTCTTCTTACCGGGCCTTGGTAAGGAAAAGCTGGATAAATCCAGTTGCTAAATATAGAAAAAATCCTCTAACACGTGTTGTAGCTAGAATCCATGTTTTGTGGGTCCTTGATACCGAAAAATCGATTGACGGCAAAACCAACTCCATGTGTCCGTCCGACCATGTGTCCGTCCGTCCATGTGTCCGTCCGTCCATGTGTCCGTCCGTCCATGTGTCCGTCAGTTCATGTGTACGTCCGTCCATGTGGCGGTCCACACATCTGCCCGTCCGTCTGTCCTTACGCCACTCCGGTAGTCTGTCAGTTTGTAAGTCCGTCACTCCGTCAGTCCGTCAAACGTCTATACTAAACGCTAGCGCACCGCCAGCTAAACCGTTCAGCCGATTTTCACCAAAATTGATATTCCAAATTGAAATGGCTCCAATTTTTTTATTAAACTTTGTAGTTGGATAGTGCAAAGAACGTTTAAGACAATGGTTAAGGTCTCATTTTAGTTGACATCTCCGATTTTTCGTAAAATGGAAAAAAAATTAACTTCAAAATTAGAGATTGATATTTTTGTCCCAGACAGTTTATTGTATAACATTAGCTATTCAAAAACGATGGTGTACAATTTTTTGAAAAAACGAGTAGTTTTGGGGTATTTTGAAATTGAAATTTACAACAAAAAATCTCAAAAACAACTTTAAATTTTTCTGTAAATTTTCTTCACTTGCATAATAAGAAACGCTAAAAAAATGGTGCTAGTAGTATTTTCGGTTATTGCTCTCTTTTTAATACCAAAAAAGCATTTTAAAACTACAACTAGTGGTGCGACAGAATGGCAAAGACTTTTTTCCAAATTGAAGACATCCCTGTTTATTTGGCTTGAGTCGAAGCTTAGCGATTTTGAAAATCATTCATTAGTTTTTCGAGATATTTAGTACATGAAGCCCTTTTCAACTTTTACAAAAATGGCTCCATATTTTTAATTTAAATTTCTTCTAAGAATATAGTAAATTACACTTATAAAGGCGGCATAGGGCCGACATTCACGGTTAACTCTTAATTTTCGAAAATTGCAAAAGTATGGATTTTTTGCGGGGTCTTTCTACAACTACAAAATTAGAGATAGAGATTCTCCCTAGAAAGGAAATTTGTTGTCCATAATTTATTCTTTCATTAAGGTCATGTACATTTTTTTAAAAAAAAATAGTAGTTTTCGCGCAATATTGCGTGCAACTTCAGCAATTAAAAAAAAAAATACAAAAACAAGATTTTCTCAAAAACTGCTCCATTTTTTTAAACTTTTTGTAAGGGCAGTGCTAAATGAGCTCTATAAGATGACATAAATACCATATTGCACTATTCTTTTGTTTTTTCAAAAATTACAAATATGTAATTTTTGACTTGTCTCTCACGTTGTTAATAATTGTTTGCGGCGATTTTTTTCACATTATATTTATGAGTATATGTGCTATATATAATGTGAAATAAAGTTTCTCAAAAACTCAACTGTTTTCTGTGAAAACTAGTTGAAAATTCCGCATTTTCAAAAAAAGCTCAAATACCATTTTCTGGAAAACGGCTTCAAGAGCAAACAGAATTGGCATCTACGAAGACAAAATTTCTAAATTTTTTGATTTTGAAAATTCAGGCGTTCAATATAACACCTCGCCATTTTAGCGTTATTTGTTCTATCCGAAGAAATAGTTTAATAAAAAGTCAGGGCACTTTTTGAGAAAAAGGTGATGGGTCTTGAAGTAAGGTACTTCCAACGATCAAAGTATCCGCTTCAAACTCTCAGAGCTACAACTTCGGCCAAATCGATTGTAGATTATCAATTTTGGTGAAAAGCAAGTGAACGGTTCATGTCAAGCTTAACCACAGACGGACAGACGTTTAAAAAAAATTAATAATTTTTTTCTGTATTCGGCACCCCAGAAGTGTTTTCAAAAGTATGGACCAGTGTTAACGAAAGAGCTTTCTCTGCGGGACGATATGTCTCCAATTTAATTGTTGGAATATAAAATTATAATGGATCAGATATTTCTCGTCTTATCTAAAATAAAATATTACAAAAACCTACCACTCTACAATAGCCAATTTCTTCGACGATGTATTAAGTAAATTAATTTTAAATTCAATGAAAAAATCAATGTATTGAAATAACAATAATATAATTCAAAGTACAATAAAAACCATTGCATTTAAGGTCTATTCATTTAATTTCAATGAATACAGCCTAATTCCCATTAAGCTGTATTCATTGAAATTTAAATTAGAGTAAAACAATTTTCTTGTGAAATTCTTGAGGGTTACCAAGTCTAAAGGTAAGTGCACTCTTAGTCGTGATATTGAGGACATCGCGCTCTTCACCGTCAGCTCAAGTGTAAACTACCTGAAACGATTCGCAAAATAACGTCAGTTACAGTGAATTTAACTCAGAGCAGTGACTAAGTGAAGTTTTATCTCAATAAATAGTAGCAACTATAAACAATTAACAACGTAGGAATATCATCCAGCAGTGACGTAGGCTACACCATCGCCGGCGCTATGAAATTAGCCTACGACAGGCAGGTCAAACCGCACCCGTACGGGTTACTTGCCCCCCTGGGGAGCCCAGCTCCACCATTGGCACGGGAAACTTCCCCTGACTCGGTACTCAATTCCCTTCGAAATCCAGAAAGGGGTGTACATGCGCAAGCTGAATCGGCGCGAGGCGGTGAGTAGTGGCTTCGTATGAAAATGTGTTTACCAGATTTTTTCCTATCAAATAACCTAGAACTGTATTATGTTTACATTCTTCACTACTCATTACAATTTGAATTTGTCTTATTTAATTCTTCCTTGTATAAACATCTTTGCTAAGCGACAGGAATATGTTTGAATGGCAAATTCTTCCCTTTATTCTTTTTGTATTGTGTTATTAAATCATTTATCAATTTATTGTATTTAGCAATAATGTGAAATAAATTAACAAGTATCTATAAGTTAACAATTCTCGCTTATGGACGGACAGCACTTTTAAAAGCAAGAATATTTGTCTGTTAAGCCTCGTAACCTGAACGTAGAGAGTTCATGCTTTTATAACACTCTTAAGAAAACAGGATTACAAAATCAAGATTCATTTGATTCAAATTCTTTAAAATATACTATCAATTGAGAATTTGAAATCTCACTAACACATTATTCCATTTTAATGGATCATTTCTTTGCCTTAAGGTGAGAGGGAACCATGCATATCGCCCATGTTAAATATCCTATTATTGATGTACCTTAGCTACAAAATGGTTAGCAAGAAAATTAAAAAATGATATTTCACACATGTAGAGATAAGAACTTTGGTATTATTTTGACATTTTTTTGAGTTGATTGAAAAAAATAGTATTTTTTTTCACTTATATCTTTTGCCCTAATTTTTTCAGCATTTTTGGAAAAAACTATTTTGTTAAATTTTGTATTACTGACAAATATATATATACAAAAATATCTATTTATTGGCAATACTATAAAGAACGCACACTGTAAGTTTCAATAAATTATGAATAATAGTTTCTGAGAAAAGATACATTAATAACAAAATAAGAACATTTTCGGGAAACGCCATTTGAATTAAGTCTGTTCTTAGCCCTGCCCCACTAGAATATTGCTGCTCCGTATTCTGGATAATTTTCTTCAGCGGAAAAGTTCATTGCTACCAACGTATGAACAAGAGCGTGATTCAGTAACTCATTAACAACACAACATAGTCTAAAATTGCGAAAATATATCCATACATGTACACAGAGTCAAAAAAGGGGGGCTCATACACACTAGGACATTTAAATAAGAATTAAAGGAACGTCCAGGCGTCCTAGAAGAAGATGTTGATATATTGGGAAAGAGCAATGTTTAAACTACTTATTTAGTCGAAAACGAAAATCAAAAATTCACCCATTTCATGGTAACCTCTCCCCTCGAAGACAAAACGGGAATAAATGTAGCTAAATTTGTGACAATAACTGTGAAATAACTCGTCTCAAAGACTGTCATGGATCAAGTATCCGGTGACGTACCGCCACTCCTGGAGACTTTAAACAACCCTCAATATTTGTTACTCTCGCGCCACTTTCTCTAGACGCACGGCCCGCCGCCTCTAGTAAGCTTATTACTTTGCCTGCGACCTTATCGTGCCTGGTCTACAACGCCATGGACATTCTCATTCAGCATCAGACCAAAACGAAGATCGTCACTACTCTGACCCGCGGTGGTGAGTACGAGAACATCGCGCTCTTCATTACCAGCTCAGGTGTACGCCGACAAGCCAGAATGCCCAGTTCTACAGTGACCAACTCGAACAAGACGCGGGTCAGTAACCCCTGCGTAGCAAATGGCGCAGCTCAGGCACAACCAGACTTGCAGAACGTCTCCTTCAGCAAACCATGACCCCGGCGTAAATAAAAATAGCGGATAAAGGAGTCACAATGAATTAGATTCGCACTCAAGCTCCCAATCAAATAAAAAATCCACTAGCGGTAAATCAAATCCATATTTACAACCAATGAGAAACAGATTTGTCCTCCCCGAAAAAAATGATCAAAAACTAAAACGATTCAGATACAATGACGTAAATGAAAGTGCTTCACAAAATGATAAAAACATAAGAATTCCAACCATCTATATACTCAACGTGTCAAACATATCCGAGTTCAACAGAGATATTAAAATCAAAATAACAAGGTAATTCACAATAGACTATCACAATAACTTAGTAAAACCAATGTTTCAAGAAATAGTAGACTTTAGAAGCGCCATTAAGTATTTAATAAACAAAAAAGTACCGTTTCACACCTATAAAGACACAGCAAACAAAACGTTTCAAAAATCTTCACTCTTTTATAACTTTGCAAAGAATATATGAAAACTTCAAAATAAGTGCAGATCTCTAATCAGCATAACTAGGCTCTACGAGAACAATATTCCAATACGCGTTGTAACAGCACAATTTGATGGCGAACAAACTGTAGACTTAATACTCCAAACTGCAGATTTGTAACGTGAGTGTAAAACAGGAAAAAAGGAAAAAGCCCAATAGTCCAATTCATTGTTTACGGTGCTTAGGCTTTGGACATACTAAAAACAATTATTGAAACAATTCAATAGCCTGTTTTGAATGCTCCGTAGATCACTACTCTTCATACTCACGTTTTCTGTGTACACAATGAGAAATATTTGTAATATTCGTAAATTTATGTAAATCAACCAAAACCCTGTTGAAACACATCAAGACTAGTTGATTGTACCTTTTCCCTAGAGTTGCGCGATTCATAAAATTGTATCCAGTACTTCGATCACATTTCTTATCCTTGAAAAATCTCCCAACAATTTTGAAGAAGTTATTATTGAATTAAGTCAGTTATTCATGTTGTTTACTCGATCTTTGATGTTAGTTATTTAAGAAAAGATACTGATTATAGAAAAAGTAAACAGTTCCATCATGGAAACGAAGCTGCAAAGCGAAGAAACTGTGGCCATTTTAGACGGCTTATAAATACATTTGTACCCATGTCTAATTTTCATGAACGAAATTCAAAGTGTGTACAATATCTATCAACTCGTTCAAGTGGATTAATATCACTCTGAAACAAAATGGAAAAGAAGTTCCAAAGACTATTAAATAATGTCATTACCAAAGCTCGGATTCTGATGACTAGAGACCGGATTTTTATATAATTACATATTTCCGTTCTCAAAACTCTAATCTGCGAATCGTCGCCATCTAAACACAATATCCTATTTTGTCGTTACATATTTTTACATATTTAGTACTATATTACATATTTTACATACTTTGCTATTTTCACAAAAAAATTTTTTCAAGTTTTTTCTAAGTTGAACATATATTTTACGAAAAGAAGTATTTTTAAAAAAAAACAGAATTATTGCCTACATCATTACTGAGTGCTGTTAAATCGAAATATTCTACGTAGAAACGCTCTCGGATGTTCTTACAGTCACGCGCGCCTTCTTCAGTTATCTCAGAGGCGGGAAGTGCGCGTCAGTGACTGATATCATTTTCCACCTTCACATGTGAAGATATCACTTGTTTCGTGAAACAGACGCCGAGTTTTGTGAAATTTGATATTAATTTTGGAGGAACTTAGGCGATCGCCGATGTGTAACATGTCGGTGCCAACGCTGCTCGCTGTTGTGATTGCGGGTCGTTGATATCGCCCGTTTGTACGAGAGCTTCTAGCGCGTCTATTCAACTACTGTCCTCAATAGCAACAGATGTAGCTTTTATTACTGACGGGAAAATTGTATGGTGCAAAATTTGCATCAAATTGATCTCTCCAGATGATTTTTAAAACGTCTGAATTCGTTTTAAAATTTATTTATGACATTTTTGATAAATGGTTTATGGTAAATGTCATCATTACATATTTATGTACATATTTTGACGTTTCTTACTACATATTTTTCCGGTCTCTACTGATGACACGTAAAATTTTTATTGGTGCATTCTAGGCGTAGCTATCTTGTAAATGTATGTTCATCATTGCATATAGGTGATAGAAAGGAATAGTTATTGGGTTATTTTTTGTCATTTTTGTCATTTTCCAATTTTAAGGAACTTTTTTTGAACCTTTACGTCATTTTTTTTATTTTACGCCTTTTTTCCTTCTCGTATTTTTGTAAGTGGATGTTTCATTAGTTTTCATTTGTCTTCATTTACAATGACACACTAAAACAAGGTTTCCATTGTATCAACAGATCATGACGAAATTCACTACTTTAGTGGGCTCTGTATTTCGACTTTCAAATTAGAGACCTTCGGTAACTTCCTCGACCTAACAAAACTGACGGTTGGAAGATCGGTAGTAAAGATTACATTTCCTCCTAAAATAATGATTTTCATTACGTATAATTTCATATAATTAAATTTTATTGAATACTGAACTGAGTTTCACAAATTGTAAAAATTGAATAAATAAACATTATACACATTTTTGAGTATATTTTAAAAATTTAGATAATTTTCTTCTTGTATTTAGTCATGTTTTAGGTCAGTTTCAAAGAAATGTTGGGTCATCAGAATCCGAGCCCTGGGCATGAGTAAACATGTTATTGATTATGTTAAAATTTTCGATCAATTTATACATTTTCAGACATGTGTCTCTGAACAAAAATAGGACTCTCAATTTATGAATATTATGATGAGAAAAACAGCCCTTCCCAATGCTCCGCATATCTGAAACATTTTATGCACGACACATTTGGCCGTACAATCTCAAGCTTGTTATTCGTCAGAAAGATCAAAATGCTAACATTTATAGACAATGAACTTAGATCTAATAAAGTGGTATCTAAACAGTACAGAATCTTTGAAGAAAAAGATATTGAAGAGAATAGTCCTACACTTCCTCATTCTCTGTAACTATTCGCAGACTCTGTCAACAACCAGAACACAAAAACTCTATAATGTTGGGATATCTCTTGAGCAAGATGAAAATAATGGCAGTCGTTTTTCGAATCAAGTAGAACACTTCTTTCCGATCAGGGGCTAGCAGTTTTATGCCTCCGGACCGAGTGTTTGGGATAACTGAGAAAGAGTACAAGTCACGACAGCAGATATTACACCATGAGAACTACCATTCTATTCTAGATAAGCACTGAACAGTTAAAGTACTTGGCACACAATGGATGCTTCTAACCTTCAAAGATTGCTCTGTCAAAGCTCAAACGAAAGCTGCAATTCCTGATGCGGGAGAAAGCTTATTTATAAAACAGATAACCGCAGTGTTGACGCCAAAAATACATATACTGAAGATCCAACTACTTACACCGTTCTGAAGAAAACATCAGGCCCTTCCCGGAGACTCTACTACAGGCACTGTTGCTGTGTCATCGAGAAAGGTTTATTAACGAGTTAAAAAAGGACGAGTAGAAAGTATTCAAATAAGTGCAACTCACTCCCAGGGCCAAAGATTTTTATGACAAAGCTCCAAGTCAGTTCGCATCTGAAGCTACGGACACTGAAGTTGTTCAGTAGGCGAAGAAGAGCCCCTTTTGTAAAATAATATCAATCTTAAGTTGCAATTCTATACTACTTATGTTAGAATAAATTTAACAGTTGTCTGTCCGTCTATTACTCTACTTTTGAAATAGTTTTGTTTCAACAATTCATTAGTTGATCCATCAACAATTTGTTGATTTATTTATTTATTTGACGACAAAAGTAGTGAAAAACTGTAACGTGCTGTGGGGAGAAGAGCAATATATGCACAGTTTCTTGAACTCAGAGATGTCTGCCCTAACTCATAAGCCTATTACGTTGAATTATGAACACAGATAGCAATGAGCGCATTTGCCAAGAATTAATATGAAAATACTTACTCCCGTATAAAACTATTTGCAAAGGCAATTCAGCTACAAATTTAGGCTATTCTTCTTATAATAGGTTTAAGACGTCTGGTGAATTATGTCCTGACAGAACAATTCACGTACGCTTTATGCATTCTTTATTAAATATCATACTTTTAATTTATGATTAAATCTCATTTGCCGCATCACCAATACTCTTATCGCTATTTGATGGGTTTGTGACCTTGAATGAAGATGACGCAAGGGGTTGAGAGAGGGGAGGAGAAACCTTGCTCGCTGTGAACTTTGAGGAAAGCGTTCAGTCTTCTGCAGCTCCTCAACAAGTGCTAACATGGCCGAGGAGTTCGTGACCGTGTCTGTGCGTAGCGGAGCCCTTAAGGGCCGCCGTCGGCGCACGGAAGGCGGCCAGCCCTTCCACAGCTTCGAGGGGGTGCCCTACGCCAAGCCACCTATCGGACCCCTGCGCTTTAAGGTATTGTGTTTGATTTTTCCATCTTTTTTCTTTTGGCGATGGCATACCGCTAAGATCTTTCCGTGCAGATGCGTTCTTAAACAGCTGCTCAGTACCAAATGCGGGCGGGGGGG
>BOPP01000001.1:26620753-26659655 GCA_017312745.1 Gryllus bimaculatus | reverse complement strand
GGGGGGCTGTCAACGATAGATCCCAGCCTAGTTTGTTTTTCTTAATCTTTGCTTAGATAAGTAGATACTGTGTCATCGTTGGGGACGTTTATTATTAGAGCTTTCTGGATCCTTAGTGACAATTGTGTCATTCATCGCTTATCGGATGATTACAAAAAAGTTCGAACCTGTCACCGTACATAATTGCTTTGTAAAATCTGTGTTACTTAAGTCAGGTCAGGTCAGCTCATTATCATGTTGAAATCCCATTCGAATATCTCTTGATGTGGAGAACAGTTGTGTAAAACGATGTACATAGTGAATGTTGACCTAATCTCAGAGAGAACGTGTCCCTTAGTGTTCCGGAGAAAGGACCGCACGAATACCAAATGCTCAAAATATAATTTATGCCCTTGCCATACCATGAAAAACCTTGATCCAATCGTACAGAAAATGAATGTAATCTATTGCTAAATCAATGTATCTCTCGTTATAAGTATACAATTTTCCTTCAAAAGTATTAGAATTTCTTGTGGGGGGTCTACATCTACGGGTACTAAAATGTCATTAGTATGAGACTGGTGCAGAATAGTGAGGTCGAGGTTTCTTGACACTTCGTAACAGTTGATCAACGTGCCTTTCAAAGCGTTGAATGAAAACATTCAAATGCTAAAAACTTGAACACGTATTAATAATAATTTAAAAAAAGGTAATTAAATACCCTAGCAATTCCGGGTTACTTATGTTATTTTCACTTTCCGGTATACGTACGTACGATTTCCGGTATACGAAGTAATATACGTAGTGTAGGGAAAGATATGTAGGGAAAGTTTCGAGATTTCAACAGAAACACATGTTTTGAGGTTCTCTGATACCGAAAAAGTGGTTTGTCCGCCTGTCCAATGTCCGCCCGTCTGTGAACACCTAGCGTCTAAACCATAGTAGGATTTTTACCAAATTGAAGAAACCATTGTCCATATCGCTCGAGTCGAATCTATGAGATTTTGAAAAAAGGTCTTTAAAATTTACATGAAGTCTCCTGAACATTGTCAAAATTTTTTTAACAATGGCTTCAATTTTTTTAATTTCTTGTAAGAATAGACTAAAATGAGCTTACAAAAGTGGCATAAGTCCGATTTTTACGGTTAACACTAGATTTTCAAAAATTTCAAAATTTCAAAACTTTTTTGGGAGTATTTCTATAACTACAAAATTGAATATCTAGGTGTTTATTTCAAATAAAATTTGTTTTCAGTAGTAAACTCGTTCATTAAGAACATGTAATTTTTTTAAGCTATTGCGCGAAAACTACTATTGCGGGCAATTTAAAAAAAACAAGATTTTCTCAAAAACGTTTCCAAATTGTTTCTTTAAACTACTGATAGGGATAGTGCTAGATGCACTCTATAAGATGATACAAACGCCATATTGCTGTGTTCTATTGTTGTTGTTTTTTTCAAGAATGACAAAATTATAATTTTTTTGACTTGTCACTCACATCCTTAATATTTTATACTAGCGACAACTTTCTCACATTAATATATTTATGAGTACATGTGCTTTAAATAATGTCATATAAAGTTTCTCGAAATCTCAACGCTTTTTTTTAGTGGAAACTAACACAACCTTTCTCATTTTCAGAAACGCTCAAACGCTATTTTCTCAAAAATTGCTTTTTTCTTCAACCTTTCGAACGGATAGTGCTAGTTGCACTCTTGAATATGATGTAGAGTTCATTTGGGGAATTTTTTAGTTTTTTTCAAATATTATACAAATGTCAAATATTACACAATTTTAATATTCACATTTTCAGAAATTTGTAAACACTATTGTATTTGTGAGTGAGTGTGCATCAATTGACTTCAAATAAAGTTTTTCGAATACTTAAAAATTTTCTGTTAAAAATAGTTTCAAATTTCGAATTCCGTAGCGCTTGAACACAGCGTATTCAAATTTCGTTGTGCTTAAACACCAAGTTGTTTTTTAACGACTCAAAATGTTTCAAAGAAAGTTGCCATTTAGGATGATGTTTTACTGTTATTTAATATTCTTAAAGTAATATTTTCGTTCTCCTATTAGAAAATTGAAAAAATAAGAAAATGTCAAAAAAATGTACTTTGGGCGGCAATAGATGGGAGCAGGAAGGAGTATGTTGCAAGTCCGAATAGCTAGCTGAGACCTAAGGAAATAGAAAACTAATAGGGAAAGTCTGTGCCATTTGTAGCACTACTAGTTATAAATGTATTGGCAACACTGGGTAATCGACTAGTTGAAAAAAAAGTGCACAAAGGCAGCATTTCTAGCAGTTTAATATTAAAACCACTTGAATTACTGTGTAAATAATAGTAAATGACATATCTGAATAACTAACATATGTGTGTATGTCAAAATCCTTATCTTCAAAAGGGGTCTTCTACAACTTTTGAAGGTCAAATGTACGTGTCAACATCTCAAACTGTTTTCTGGGAATGGTATCTCTGAACCACTCAGTAAACTGACGACAGATAACATTGCACGCGACTCAGCTAAAAGAAGAGAGTTTGACACACTTTGCATTGTCATTTGTAAACAGTACAACGTACTGTACTTTGGGCGGCGGTAGATGGCAGCTGGAAAGAGTACGAGGCAAAGTCGAATAGGTAGCCGAGACCAAAGGTAATAGAAAACTAATACGGGAAAGTCTGTGCCATTCTGTAGCACTACTAGTTGTGTCAAAAAATGTGCCGGTTTCCCCCGTAGCATTAAAATGTTTTATATTGCATAAGTAGTTCCTGAGAAAGTAAAATATTTCGACTGACGAACTGACTGAATGAAGGTTCAGTCAGTTTAAAGCCACCGGGGCATTTTCTTTACTAATAGTACAGGAAATTTTCGTCAATCTTTTAAAAGAATCTCCAATGGTTTTTAGTAAATATCAAATTCCAGCACTAAGAAATAAAAAGGCGTCAGAACTCTTTGACATAAAATCAAAATTAGAAATTTATAATGGAAATGTTGCGATAGAAAAGCATCCGATGAAGAAAGTAAATAGTATGAAAATAAAAGTGAAAAGAAAATTAAGTATTAAGAAAATTGGAAAAAAGAAAATTTCGCTATTCACTTCGGAGAGGGAAATGTTAAATTTGATTTCCAAGGATAAAAGTTTTACTTTTAATAAAATGTCATTTAAGATTTTTTTATCATCATATTGTTCATTATAAAAGTTAAACAAGTTGTGAAAATAACTCCATGTTTGTGTATCAAAGTTGCATTGGATGTTGTTCTTCCGAGTTCGTCTCTAGATTTAGAGGTGCAACTGATTGTTTGATCACTTTTTTCTATGATTAAAGAAGGAATCATGTATATGATTCATAAAATATTTCACAAAAATCGTATCAAAAGCATGTACTACGCCATTACGCCCACCCTATATGTTTCACGTTTTTAATAATTATGTTTGTGATTTAGTTCGATGAATTTGTACGTAATTGTAATATAGTTAAACTGCATTGAATCCTGTGAATAGAGAATATTGACCTAGAGTTTACAGAATATTCATTAGAAAATAAAATGTCAGTCAAATTTAAGACAATATATTTAAAGCTAATTTTATAGGCGGTTTCCACAATTGATTAAAGTCAATAAATAATACGAATTGATGTACACTTTAAAAACTAATATTTGCGAATTATGAACCACATTAGATCCTGGACGTTTTTCTTTGAGGGGTTATGAATGAATGTGAATCATTAGAAAAGTAGCCAAACACGACCAAAGCGTCCTCAATTTATTTCCTGCTTTACATTCGATAAGAATTATTAACGCATTACTTCCTCGAGACCAAACGATAAAATATATATAATTTAATTACTGCAATTAAAACATAGAAAAATTATAGTACAATACTATCTACTTTATCGTATTTAAAACACAGATATTTTAAATATCGACGTATTCATCGACATTGGAAACGTGGTGATGTATCGAAATATCGATGTTTAGGGACAATTTGCCGCCACTAGCCCTGGCAATAAAAATGAATAAATCCTCTTCCTATCTCTAGACAAATAAATTCCTCTAGCTCAGTGTGTAGACAAAATCCACATTTGATGGGCCGTTGATACTGAAATAGAAAACGCCTTTACGTCTACCTGTCTGTCTGTGAACAATGCAACACCCTTAAGCAGAGTTTTCACAAAAACTGGTATTATTCTATCAATGAGACGGCTGTCGCGGCCCCTTGAATTGATACGAATATATCGATTTTGGAATTGCATTACATAAAGCCTCAACATTTTTCAAATTTTCTCAAAAGTGGCTTCAATATTTTTTTTAAATCTTATACAACAAAAGACGCATAAGGAAATGGCGCAGGTTGCATTTTCGTTTCACTCTTTCAAAAAGTACAAAAGTTCAACATTTTTTCGTACAACTACAATTAGGAAGGTAATTTACTTTTTCTTAGTTAAAAATCTGCTCATCAAAAACACGTAATTTTTCCCAATAATGATAGATATGTCTGTTGTAGTACCTACAGTTTATACGTGAAGGAATATAATTGATTTATGTGCGCTTCATGAGGCACTGAGCACGCCAGATATATTTGTTGACATTTGCTTGTGTCTCTGTTTCACTATTCTGCCAATAATTCCAATCTGCGGCATAATCGCCTGTGCCCTAGCCATCAACTGGCAGAGTTCGAACTGTTTCTGGAATTTGCGTTGGACAGAGTTAAAGAGTCAGATTTCTTCCGGTTTCTAGTGCCATCACGTCTTATTTTACATTTACTCAGTAATAATAATTAATAATAATAATTAATAATAATAATTAATAATAATTATGATGATGATGATGATGAGAAAAGATTGCGATGGTTTTGAATGTTATGCCATGGGATCAGACTGTCGGAACAAAGAAGGTAGAGACACGACATAAAAGGAAGGTTTTGAAAATTGATATTAGTTTAACTTGAGGATGATTGTAAATCTGAGATTGTTTTTGTATACTTTCAAAACTTTTCCACACTCTCAGGCTTTCAAATAGTCGGAAATGGAAAACGCGCTGTTAGGAGGTATTGCAGAGGCACTCGGATGGAATCATCATCTTAGGAATCTCACTGCAAATTGAAGTAAATTTTATATTAAAAAGAAGTCTAACATTTTTGAGTCGAAAATTTGAATAATAATGTCAAAAAGTAATTACACTCTGTACGTGGCGGTTGATGGAGGTAGCCGCAATAAACCTACCTACAAAATATAAATATTTGAGTAAGTTTTATGATTGACAAACGTAAATTTGGTATATTGAAATTAAGGACATTCATTTACACGTTATACATCTCTTCCAGGCTCCACAGCCGACGGAATCTTGGACCGGCGTACGAGATGCCACCAAAGTTGGCAATATGTGTCTGCACTATGATAGCCTTGAGAAAAAAATTCAGGGAGACGAGGACTGCCTGTTCCTGAACATCTACACCCCCCAATTACCCTCTGGAAGTAACAAGACATCTCTGCCCGTGATGGTGTATATCCATGGGGGCGGATTTGTCATTGGTCGTGGTGATCTTTACGAACCGGATCCATTCATGGACAAAGGGGTCGTTGTTGTCAATTTGAATTATCGGTTGGGCCCCCTAGGTACGTACCTATTAATATATGATAATAAATTACACAAATGATATAGTTAGTGGTTACCAATATAACGTAGTCTCATATCTCAATTATCTCCACCTTAATTGTACAATATTTTGGAAATTCCCTACAAAAGAATATAGATAGAAAGGTGTTTTAGTAGACAGTGAAGAAAAAAACATTTATTGGGGCTGAAAACAAGAAAACTTACAAAAATGGTTCAAATGCATTTCGTTTGTTATCATATGAGCTTTTACTTGTTTGAGAACCTTTGTTGCGTCCCGATGAACAGTTTTTCATTAATTATGAGAATCGCTTCCTCAATATGTACAGTTCTTTTAGACGACTCGGCTTCTTCACGTTAACTCCCAATGATCCTCAATGGTAAAAATGTAGTGGGTATTAGGTGAACGTGAGAACCACAATCCTCGAAAAATTACTGTACTATCAAAAAACTCTACCAGTAAATTGGGTCTATGCAATATGTGATGTCGACCTCCATCTGCTGAAACTTACAGTTCCTTTCATCATTTTCTAGAAGAAATACAAAATCTCATAATTTGTTCTGGTACGCTTCAACATTACTGTTTCTTCAAAAAAAGTTGATCAAGTCGGCGACGCGAAATGACACATCAACATCAATCTTTTCTTAATATACAACGAGTTCTATCTGCTGCTTTCTGTGGTCTCTCGGAACCCTTTAGCACAGGCACGTCAAACCGCGCCCGCACGAGCTACTTGCCCGCTTGGGGAGCCCGGCGCTCCGCTCCTACGGGCACGAGCAACTTCCCCTCACTCCGCACTCATTTCCCCTTGAAATCCAGAAAAAGTAGTACATGCGCAAGCTGGAGCGGGTGGTGAATAGAGGTTTCATACGAAAATATGTTAGTCACATTTTTTCTAGCAAATAATCGAAAATTGTATTATGTTTATATTCTTCACTGTTTATCACTATTTGATGTTTATTTTTAACTAAACTGTCCCTTATATAAACATCTTTGCTAAGTGACAGGAATGTGTTTGAATGGCAATTTCTTCCCTTGTTTTCGTTTTGTGTTGTGTATACAGCTACATTTGATTCTTCCCCGTATTTCCTTAACACTTTACACTTTCCCCCTATTTTTTTTTGAGGATATTAAAACTTCACAAACTCAGTATAATTTGTGTTCACTTCTACTTCTGCAATTGCTCTATTAATCGTTTTGTATTCGAATCCAGCATTGCAGGCGAATCCAACATTAAGAGGCGACTGTTCGCATGTTTATGTTATAAGTTAAGTTTAATAAGAATAAGTTATAATAATATAAGTTTAATAAATATAAGAATAATAAATAGATAAAGTTTAATAAGTTGTGGGTCACATTCATTTGAAAATCGGTACTTGCACACTAATGTAAGAATGTAAAAGTGATATATTGAACGTAAGAACGTTCGTTCCTTCTCTATCATTACTCACAGTTTTGTTTTATCCATATTCACTTAAAATTTTTCAAGTTAAATAAGTTATGAGGCAATACTCTTTAAAAGGTTTTGCAAATCTATTTTAAAAAATACGAAAATTCGAATTTAAATAGAAATCAAACTGCTACGCGATTTACTTGGTAGTTCAATTGTCGACTTAAAGATGTCAACATCAGTGTTTCCAACGCTGTGGAAGAAAATTATGGCGTATTGTGCGAAAAATACTTTTGAATACTGGTGTTTAATCAACGCTACCTACATAGATTGATTAATTGTGCAATGGGTTGGTGCAATGCGTTGGTGCAATTCTTGACATTAATACTAAGATTGCAGAGCCAAAACGCAAAAAAACACGATTTTCGAATATTTTTTGAATCGTCTGGTCGGATCCGAACACAAATTATCAGTTACATATCAAGGAAAAGAGGCGCGCTGCATGACAGCTCATACGTCTCGATTGGTGCATGGGAAGTGGTCTAACCGTGAGTGACGGAACCGCACATACGCACACTCGGGATTTTTACTCAAATACTTTGTAGGGATTAGCAAACAGATCAGTGATTTTCAGATCGTGATATGTCCGACGTTAGAACTCTACGATTATCAGTTTTTATTTTTTATTTTTTACTTCCCTACGAAAGATTACTCTGCTTTATAAATTTTCTATAAATCGTTTCCGCCGAAGAAGAAAGAACTCGAAATTTACCTAGGATGTGTTCCATGAGTACTATATTTCTTCGATTGCGTCCCGGTCAAACAGACCATCTGTCTCGCAATTTTTCCACTGAAACCTATCTGGCACATTTCGAAAGATGAGAGTTCGCAAATATTCTTCCACTAAAAAAATAACATTTTTCTATTCTGAAGGGTTTCTTACCCTCAGTTCAAAACAGAAACTTCAAGAAGCTTTCAAGGAACTTCAAGGTAAGAATCAAGGAACGGCTGGTTTGTTTTGACTACGAATAGCAAAACAAGAGTATTTGTGGCGAGACAGAGCCCATTAGGCTGCTCTTCGGCCTAAATACAATGCGGCCTAGACATAAAGGAAACGAAAGGCTGTGAAGGGGCTGTCACAGAAATGCAGCAGAAGGACCGGTCGCACAAGCAGTGTTGCAATGCTTTTATTTTTGTCAGTGCCTGGCCCACCAGGGTTGCATTTGAAACTTATCCCATACACCCTTTCCTACCGATTTTTGTATTTTTTCAGTGCATTTGTTTGAGCGAGTTCTTTGTGAGTGGGAATTTCGTGTTTTCGGGCGCGTCTACTACTTTGGAGATGAATCCCGTGACTATATTGGTGCATTAGAGCCGGGAGGTGATGTTCTTTCCTTCCACACTGGAACGTGACTGGCGCCGACCTTCACATTACTAGGGAGCGGATTTTGAAGATCTACAACACCTCCAAAAATGATCAATAAAAGGCTCTTAAAATGTTTTTAAAATGCCCCAAAAGCAAAGAAAAATGACGTGAAAAAATTGATCAAAACCAGTTTAGATGAACAACTCAAACTGTTGGCTATGTTACTGCTGTAATCGAGGTTTCTTCCTTCATTCTAGTGAACTCTGCTAGAAAACTTTTGGTTTGTATTGTACTTTACCAGGAAATCTTGTCTTTAGTTATCCCGAACTCGACCTAACCACCATGGCGCTGATAGGCCTACCAGAAACCTTAGTTTACATACTCACATGCCTGATATTATAATTTGTGAGCGAAGAAATCGAATAGTCTTCTGAGTAATTCTGTGAAGAACATCAGATCCATTTCGTAAATATTATTTGTAGCACATGCCATTAAAATAATATTGCATCGATTAAATCGATGAAATCAACGAAAAGTGCTTTAAATATGACGAAAAGGGTAAACAATTATTAGCCTGCTCTGTGCCATTCTTTTTGTATGCTCTCCCATTGTTGCCCATAGTATTTCCGTTCTTCTATTAACAGCTGTCATTTACATTTCTTATATTTTCTCATTTCTTAGAATTATATTTCGGATCCCTTTATTCTAAACAGAAAAGTTATGACATTACTTTAATTGTTATAAAAGTTTTTTATTTAATTAATTTATTAACTTAATATTAATAAAAGATATTTTGTGATCGTGCCCAAGTTTCACACACTTAGAGCAACCTATGAACCGCCCTGGTATTGTGAAATTGTATTGTTTCTGGTCTTGCCTTATTTTTTTAATTGTTATGGTGAATAGTATCCTTTACCACTTACTATTTTCATTAATTTTCTTAAAATAAAATAATTAATTACCTGTTAGGAAATAGTATTTCAAAATAAATTCTCATTTTCAGGTTTCTTGAGTCTCGGGACCCTGGACGTGCCTGGCAACGCAGGACTCAAAGACCAGACAATGGCTCTTCGCTGGGTCCAGGAGAACATCGCGGTCTTTGGCGGCGACCCCAACAATGTCACCATCTTTGGAGAGAGTGCTGGAGGCGCCTCAGTCCACTTTCAGTTGCTTTCCCCCCTGGCGAAAGGTGAACTAACAAAATTACGTTTCGTCTTAAATCGCGAGAGATCATTCCTTATTTTCGAAAACTCTCAAAACATTTACTGGCTTAATGCGGTTCTGTGATAGAAGGTAGTTTACTTAGAGCTGCATTTTCATGTCTATTGATATATTCACCACTTTGTTAAAATTCGTACTCTTCCCTCTGTCAAGATCGAAATCGTATCAGAGTACTCAGTGATATTATTTGATGAGAGGAGTGACTATTCACGTAAGAGCACGAGACATGAAAAAAGTATTGCGATTTCTTAATCTGAAGTAAGTCAAAGTCTTCAGTAAAGTAATGAAAGAATGGCCTACAGAAATCTTTAATTCCCCAAAACGCATTATATTAATGAATAAATGTCTCCGTTCCAGTTTCAAGGATAATTAATTATTATATGTTTTTATTGCCTACCACGTTTTTTATATGTTCACCACCTATAAGTTCACGGTTCACGTTCTAAAACCTTAACCTAAACAAGTTCTAGACTATGCAAGTAACTGTGTCTCGGTGTTTCAAGTTTTTGTAATTCAACTAGTTGCTTTTTACTAGGTAATTTGAGACTTTTACATTTTCCATTCATGTCTTGTTAGTGGAGTTTGAAAGAAAGAAAATTAGCAGCAAATATATCACATACCTCAAAAGGATGCCCAAATGCTTTTGAAATATTAATATTAGTCTCTAGTATCAAAAAGGTTCCTGTTTGAGAAAGTTGAGGCTCGTTTCAGATCAACCAAAAAATTCCATTGTCATTGCCCACTATTGTTTGAAAAACGTTGTTTTTAAATTCCCCCATTGGGAAAATTCACTCGAGAACATTAATCAGCTCTATTTTAGGAAAATTTTACTAGAGCCTCCTCAGGTTTATCTCAACTGCTAATGATGATTTTCCTCTATCACCTACATCTGATACCGTAGATTTACTTCCATTTGAATTTTTTAAAAGATTCTTAATTGTTACAAAATTTCTAAATTGTTAAAGAAAACAATTCTAATTTTCTAAAGTGTTAAAGAACGATTCAAAATTTTTAAAGTTAGCATTTCCTCTTTGAACAATATTTACAATCACTACTTATAAAAGCTGTATTTAAATATTTTCGAATTCTTCTTAAAATAATTGATATTTATATTCTCTCGTTTTAAGTGCACAAATTCCTACTTATTGTTTCCATTCTTATGAATTTATTAAATAGTTACTTAAGTTTTGACAAAACATGTTTTAAAATAACTGTTGCCTTCTTTGCTCTAAAATTTTACTCCCTTGGAATTATTAAAATTTGAAAATATTAAAATCAATAAACCCACAAAACAACTAACTTCAAATTAAAAAAGATAAATGAGAAACTATGAATAAATTGTGCTGACAACACCATACAAATTTAATTAGCTACCACACTAATTTCAACATTTTTCCATAATAAACATTTTTGAATTGTAACAAATTTTCAATTACAATCTTCATTAAGTCCTACAAGCACCATTGTACAACGAATTAGTTTTGTTTTTCTTCCTGGGCGAAAACACCATTTGATGTGCGATATTTATTTAATCACTTCAGTCGCATCGTTGGTCATAAGAAAGTTGGAAATTAAATTTCAAACGTCAATAAACATTTGTTTACTATGAATTACTGCACTAACGAGAAATGATGCAACTTTTCTTACTGCTGCTCCCTTGAGCCTCCTGATGAAAATGTCTGAGACTCTTCTGAAAAACGTATATTTGAACATTACCTTTTTTTGTTGCTACCCTCCAAGTAGTGTTGCTGGCCAATTGGCCGTTCAAGGCGAGAATGAATCACTACGATTGTCAACGAGCAAGAATATCCTGACTCGTTGGATATTTCTTAGTCGTGAATATTTGATTCATATGACTCTGATCCTTCGTTCGGAGAAATTCAAAGGCAAACTGGCCCGGTCATGGAGCTCTCCAGAAGAAAAGGACATAAAGGCGGAAGCCCCGCTTCCATCATACGCTTAGAAGTGAATACGGAAATTTGTGACACTATTGCTCAAGTGAACGCTTCCTGTTTAGGAACGATTCCCGAGTTTAGCGAACACGCGCATGCGCAGTGAGACTCCTCAAACCCTAAAAGCAACACTGCGCCTTCCCTCGATCGCTAAAACTCCTGGGTTGTTCGTCGAACGAAAGAGAGTAAATTGAAGCTACGATTTCTTCTCTACTCCTGCACGTGGGCGCAGAAAATGGATGTGACTCAGGAGTCAGGTTCAAAACCAGTGATAAGTTGTTACGTACTTCCGCTTGCATGCACTACTCTGCCACACACGCCGGAAGACAGATCGGAGCTAGGTCTATCCACGGCCATCATCAGTGCTAAAGATGCCATAAGGCTTGTCCCAGCTGGGGCGGTGCCCCGCTGGTGGGCTTACTGGTTAGGGAAAACCCCGCTATCCGCCGGTAGGTCGGAGCCGGATCTCATCATCCAGCGGGGGGAAGATCACCGCCAACTCCATGCACTACACTTACGAGACCAACGACTGAAGCCGTTGACGTAACCGGAATAATCAATCACGTAAATGCGGCAACTTGTTCCAGGTCTCTTCCATCGTGTGATCGCCCAAAGCGGCAGCGCCTTCTGCCCTTGGGCCGTCATCCACGACCCGATCGCCCGCGCCAAAAGCCTGGCGCTGGCGGCGGGCTGCGAGCCGAAGACCGCGGAGGACCCCGTCGCCCTGGCGAAATGGCTGCGCGAGGCACCCGCTTTGTCCCTCGTCACCCACATAGGCGCCTGCTTCACGGAGGAGGAGATCGCCAAGTCCATGATCCTGCCCTTCGTGCCCTGCGTGGAGCCAGACCATCCCGGAGCCTTCCTGCCCAAGACTCCTGCAGCTCTGATGGCAAGCGGCAACGTCCCCAAAGTGCCGGTTATATTTGGAATCACCAGCCACGAGGGCATTATGTTTCTTCCAGGTACAAATTCACATTAGATATGTTTCTGTATGTTAGAGTTCGTATTCTGCATGTAAAGCTATCGGAATTGTTGTATGCTATCGAGAGTATAGACGTTGTTGAATCTTTAACTCCGGTTAATTGGTTGGGTTTTACAAGGCCATTGCTTAGTTGCGAACTCGAGATGTGAACCACTCCCATTAGATTGTCTGTGGTACCCTGTGATCAACGAGAGGTCGATGGTGGAGCAGTGGGGATGGCATGCTATCCTTTCTTTCCTGAGACAAATGTTTCTGAAAGTTCATCACATTAATATTGTAATTAACGTGGTCTGGCAGGACCCTTCTTAAAAATAATATAAGTATTTTATTTAAATAAAATATGAGTTTCTGTGATTTCAAAATTACGATATTTTTATAATATCGAATGATTATTTACGTAATATAACCCCTGACTGCAGTTGCTGTTCCAGAACCCAACAGGCGAGAGGGAAATACTTAACGGTGGATGGCCTCTTGAAGAAAGTTGCCGGAACGTCAGCCGTGTAGTAAGCAGTGGCGCTCTGAGGGTGAAAACAGCCTATGCCCAAAGCATGGAATAATCATAACATATTTTCATTTTCCAGGCAAAGTTGAAGCTTTTTTTTCTTCATTTTTTTTACTGCGTTCCTGGGAATCTAACAAAGTCATTGAAACCTGTCACATGGTCGGAGGCTGCATAGAATTCTCGCAAATTCTGCGCTCATTGGTATGGTGTACTGTCGATTTAATGTACCTAATGTATAATTTCAGGCTCCTTGCTGAAGATGGATTACTTCAAAATACCCCCAGGAGGAAAGCAGATGACACAGGAGGAGTTGGAGGTCGCCGAAACAAAGGCAATGGCGCAGTTATCCTCGCGCCCAGAGCTTCTCCTCCCGGAGAATTTGCCAGGTCGGAGTGATCCCAAGAAAGAAGCGCAACTGGTGCAGCGTCTGAAGGACTTCTTCTTTGATGGCAAGCAGCCCTCCGAGGAGAAGTTGTTGGGTCTGATAGACGTGAGTGCGAGAAATTTGCCACATACTGCGAAAGTATTAAAACATACTGTACTAAATGGAACTGACGGTGCTAAACAGTACATATTTTCTCGCATTATTTTTAACGGTAGCTAAAAATATCGTGAAAACTACTCATACCTTCAAAGAATACGACTTTATTAAAATATGTAATGTTTAATAACAGATTTTATTAAAATAAATGTTTCTTCAATATTTAGTTGTAGAAAATACCGAAAACGTTTTAAACTTTCACAATTTTCAAAAATTGGCAAAAGTTCCACGAAAATCGAATCTGAGTTATTTTTGCAGGCATAATTTGCTCTATCTGAGAAAAAAATTGAAAAAAATTTGAGAAAATTTGGAGAAATTTTTCAAAACATTGCTGCAACGGTGCTATGCGTTGCTAAGTCCGCCACCCACTCCCCAAATCAAAATATCAGTTTCATATATTTTTAGGGATACAAGCTCGACCAAATCGATGGGAAAATGTCAATTTAAAAAAATCATGTCAATGGTTTAAGCGCTATTTTTATCCACGAAGGACGCACGTTATGCCACTAACCAATTATTTTGTATATCATGGAGCCACAAAACTGGTGCATTCTGGTTACACACCATATTAGTAATTTAATGCATGTAAGATCAAGAATTTTCCAGTGTTTGAAGGTTCTATAGTTTAAGTTTTGCTTACGAAAAATGACATCTTTCCCTTCTACATTACACGGCTTTCTCTTCTACTACCTAAGTGCGTGGTGGACGATAAGTAAAAATTAGGAGCTCCTACACACGTGGTCACAAAGCAGCCTTTCTGAGGGGCGCTACTGCTAGCAAAATATTGGTTTAAATGGAGGTATTCACACGAGCGGCGCAGTAGCGCTGCTGTGAACTGTTAGTGGCCCATTCCTGCCACCACCAGCACCAGCCCTCGCTTCCATGACACCGCAAGAAGAACAGTTCTAAATGATAGACATTTGGTCATTTGGAAGCACATTAATATGCTGTGTACCGCTGTGCTGCGCACCAGTGGCAGTAGCTCACGAATCCTTCCCGTCCCACGTTCAACGGCGCTTTCGACAGCTGCGTGTGACGGGTGACGTTGAGTGGATCCGTAGGAAGGCGGCCATAATGTATACATCATATCCCTTAATATGTAATTAAGGGATCTATGAATTCGTCTAATAGATAAAGTAGTCATATTGATGGTAATGCAATAAAAATTAGTGTAATTGTAGGTAAAATAATTCAGGTAATTTCGATGGTTTCTGCTTCAAGAAGGTATAGATTAGTTTAGTGATTAAAAAATAGTACGTGACAAAAAGAATAGTTCGTGAGACACCGGTACAAATGCGAGGCACAGCGGTACACTTCATATTAATATATAAGATCGCTTGTGCTTCCGAGTGGCATAGCGGCCAAAATTGATATTTTATATATAATGAAATAATTATGAGCACATTGGGAGATTGAATTGGGTGAAAAATAAGAAACCTAGTTCAACGAGGAGCTTAGTTTGGACTTAAGTTTCCTTATCCAATCGGAGGACATTATCCTCCATGGGATTAAAATTTAAAAGTATCTTGGAAAATACTCGAGATGCATTTGTTAGCTTAACTTATCTGCAGTGTTATGCGACAAGAATAACTCAGTTTATCGGAGTGTAATTGTACGTTAAAATGATTCGGCATACGTTTAAATGTTAATTTATAAAATTCGATGTTCATGCAAAAGAAGTTGTCACATTGTAAAACATACATCAAAAGTATTGAAATATATAAAAAATGAGAGATAATGAAACACAGTCCGTAGACAACTTTTGCTTTCTCTAAAACGTAAAATAGAGAAAACATTGCTGCAAAAAGTTATGACGAGATTTTGACGAAAATGCTCATTTTAAATTTGACTGACGATCTTTGGCATTATCAGCACTACAAATGTGGTAATAAGTGATGTACGTTAAGATAATTCACACTTTTTTACGTCAATACATGTCCAAATATATTTTTTCATGCTGAATATTTTTCTAAGTTTACTGTCACGGTAAATTATTGAATTCACGAAAACTTGCGACATAACTTGTCCTTTTTTAATCTACTGCATGCGCCTTGTTAACGCCTACAAAAAATGTATATCAAACGACAATTCTACGCAAGTAGCATTTAAATGACTTTCTTTGATGTCTCCCCAAAATCTTACGGACCAGAAACATGCAGGGTTTAAACCTGATTCGCTTTAAAAAGCTTCTCTCGCCTGCAGGTGTATTCTGACACACAGTTCGTGCTGGGTGTGTTGAGAGCAGCACGTGATCATGCACGCAACGGGTCACCCGTCCATGTGTACGAGTTTGCCTACAAAGGACGTGTCAACTTCCTCAGCCTGGTTTTTCCTTGCAAAGTTCAGGGCGTATGTCACGCAGATGAACTCAGTTACTTGTTCAACATACCGGACGTGCCTCGACCTGAACAAGGCAGTAAGGACGAGGTCACCAGACAGCGCCTTGTTCGCTTGTGGGCCAACTATGCGAAAAATGGGTGCGTATATTGTACCGAGCTTTTGTCTTTTATATCTACTATCCTCTCTTTTCTTAGTATTATTTATTTTTACTCTCGCTAAATAAATATAAAAAAGGAATTATGAACACTACCTACGTTTGAGTATCAGTAAGTTATGTTTGGTAGTTGTCCGCGTAGCCATCTTATACGAGATGCAGAAACAAATTATGCAAATTTTGGGGATCACTTCTACCGTTAACTAATGTAAGGAATCATTTATATTCTTTCACAGACAAAAATGGTCCTTCAGCGACAAAAGTTTATTATAATTCGTAACAAGATAAAAAAATCAACACTAATTAAATATTTGTCTGTACATATGAATTCGGTAACTAAACATTTTATAATTACTTAGCAGTCTTGACCTCTTACTTTTTTATTTCGTTCCGAAACGCATTTTTCGCTTTCCTTTTTTGGCAACTTCTGCGCCCTTGCCCGGTGTGACGTTTCCACCCGAGGGTCGCTCGACTTAGTCCGTCTGGCACATACAACCTTTTTTTATTACCTCCGCAACATTACATCACAATTCCGCCACCATAACGTCTCGAATTCGTTACTACTCTCCAATCTCTTGTTACCACGATTCCTAACCTCCATCTTAAGTCAGAAACGTATTTTTTTCAGTTGTTTTACCACTTAGCGAAATCAATATTATATTTATTTTTACAATTTTCGAAGCCAAAGTATATCTAAATAAGCATTTTATTGTTTAATAATTTTATTTCATTGTTTTCCATTTACTTTTTAATTTAATTACTTTTGTGACGATCACATGGGGTTGTCCAATATTGAAGGTTACTCTCAAAAACTTCAGTTGCCGTCATACAGTAATGTTACACGCACAGTACTGAATTATGGGATTTGAACCCGTGATCCTTCAGGCACGAGGAAGCTACGGTTCTTCAGATTTAGCGACCCCAGGCCGGCCATGAACATGTTTATATTATTATCAGAAACTTTCATAAATGGCCGAACATGTCTAGTCGAGAGTGAATGCCCCATGTAACAACTACATTTTTAATAAAACTACATTTGTCTCACTTGGCGAAATGGATACTGCTTATCTGATATTTCACACTTTAAAACTTAACACAATCTATGAAAATTGATCTTTCAATAAAATATATTTCATTAAAACATAGTGACACATATTTGTATATTTATTTGAAATGCCAACTCTATTACTGAATACATGATATGTTACAGGAACCCAAATTCATCACGTGATGACTTAATCAAAGTCGATTGGCCGCAGTTCTCAGAATCAGCGACCAATTACCTGAAAATTGGAGAAGACCTCGAAGCGAATACTGGTCTCTTTAAGGAACGTATGATGTTTTGGAAAGGCATGTACAGCAAATGATTTAACAAGATTAGAAATGCAATGTTGTAATTCCTAGGTTTTTTCGAAACAAGATTGTACTTCTATTTTAAAATGGCATTACTCAATAAAAATGCAATATAAAATAAATCTTAATACTTATTTTATTCAACATTTAAAAATGACAACATTTTTAATTGAATCTGACACCACTGAATTGGCAAGAATTCTTCTACCTTTCTGTCAAGATTCCTTGTATCAAAGCAAAAATGAATATTTGCGTTCTTAACTTGAATCAACAGCTGCAATTTTCAATCAGAACGAAACATGGTTTATTTCGCTGTGGGTATAAAATATTAATAAATAAGGTGTGTATTTCATGTTTTTTTATTCAAATTGAATTATATTCCAATATGGATGAATTTTCTTCCCGCTCGTCCCATTTGAACGAGAATAATGTCACTGTCTTCATGAGATTTTGAAAACCGTAATCCAATTTCTGTTACCCACTACCAATTAATATAGTTTCGTCAAACCATGAGGAAATCAAAATTATTTTCAGATAGTCCATAAAATTTCCTACTAAGCATTGCGATTGAGCAGTAGAACATTAAAATACGAATTCTAAGTTTAAAATGAGTTTCGTCAGGGACGGGGATGGGGAAGGGCAGATATCGAAGAGGAGGAAGGATGTGTGATGGGGTGGTAAATAAAATTGTGTGAGGAAGTAAATACAATTGTTTCTATTTTATACTATATGGTGTTTGAGAAAAAAGTCCAAAAATGCAGTCTTTCATGCATAGAAGAAAAATCAATAGCCCATAAACAACGCAGTAGGAACCTCCGATGAGAGTCACGTTTTAAGACGCAAAAATAATTATTTAGATCTCAGCACACTCTGCCTTTCTCGTTACATTTCATTATTCAATTCAATATCTATATAATTATTTCATCCCTTCTTTAAATAATAAACGAAGGAAAGATAAGTGCTTTTTGCAATTAATAAAAAAATGTCGACTCAGTACCACTGCTGGATAGGACATTACCCCTAAAATTTGAGACGAAAAAAGCAGTTTAGCAGTTTATGACATAGCGGGAAATTAGACGCAAATGCAACTCATAGCAAATATTAGCGTTAATATTGGAATGTAATGGTGATTTCCAGCACCTCTGTGTCCTTATTTTCCTTAATTGTGACAATCTTCAGGATCTCTTTCAGCATTGTTCGATTTTAGAATGCCAAATATATACTTTGACTCACTAGTGATGAGTAAACTTAAAAAGGAATGCCTATAAAACTTAAAAAAATGTATTTATATTAGGTCAAGGAAAATATGAGCCGAGTGTGTTTGATAATGCCAATCGAATCGGAGATTTACAAAGAAGCTATACTGAATGTCCAGATCATCACATCAACGTTGCCAAGGACATCAAAGACGTTGGTACCGAAATATGAATCATATCTGAAATTTAGTAAGGTATCGTGCACGTGCATTGGGGTGATGATGAGATCTGACGCACGAGATAGGTTAAACGTAAACTATTGATTTATTTCAAGCCATTGTAGATTTTCACTATATATTACAGTTTTATTTCAGCGTGTTTTAAAATCCAACATTTTTAATAAAGGTATGGAACACACAATTTTTTCCACGATCTCACTTCCTCAGATAAAGATTTCGTTATAGAGGCATTTCTGATGTATTTCGAAGCGCCATATCCGTGTAAATTCCCATTTGAAATAGAACATCATACATTAATATATTTATTTTTAATAGGAATCTACTCGTTAGATTCTGTTCAATCACTATCTCAAATTGAGACATAAATTATTATTAACTCAGTGTCTTGAGCCAATACCGACACATCAGATTTCTGTTAATTAGTAATTTGAAAGAAGTGGGAATGCGCGGCATACCAAAAGTTTTTCTCCTCTTAATGTTACTTCTCAACAATTACATAGATGTTTATAAAAGGGCAAGCAATTATTTAAAGTTCTATAATTGAATGAATTTATGCACAAAACAGCCACAAGAATCAATTTGGTTGAATAAGTTTGGATTTTTAAGATATCACCCAACTTTCCTAGTCAAAGGATGCATGCCAGTATAAAACGTAGAAAAATGTTCTCTTTACGTAAAATAGAAAAATCCAAATCAGTTGTTTCATGTCATTCAATATTAATACTTTCAGAATGTGTAAATCTCCTTAGACCTCGAGTCTCAAATCACCATTTACTGTGAACCCAAAATTCAACATCTTTCTGAATTTGTTTTATTTATATTTAACAAGATGAATATACGTGGGCTGTGTGGAAATACGACAAAGAAATCCTGCAGTCCACCTACCTTAACTTGTGGTGCTACACCAGCACGTACGTTCTCGCGATATTGCCAATGGCTATGTAATATTATAATGTGACAATTTATGTCTTACACTTCAGCAATCATTTGAAAAATTTTTAAATAAAGTGTGTAAAATACACATTTTTTAAATATCATTAGAAAAGCAAAAACAGCTCTCTGCCATTGACATCAGAGTATTTACGTTCTACATAAATGTGTCAACGATGTACGATGCGTACTTTAGCCTGAAATAAAATTATTAGTTTATATTAACGCGAAAGATAAGGCGGCAGTCATTATCGCCTGTTATCAGTGCGGCATTACAACAATGGTTTACAAGCAACAATGATCTATATTTCGTGAGGGACACAAATTTTGCCAATTCGAATTGCTGACACTCCTAGCAAGAAAATGAAAATGAATGGAAATTGTAATATTTTTATATTCACCAAAATTACTCGTTTTCTACATGAATTACACTTCATTCACAGATCTTACGTAGCAAAGCTAAATCAGCTCATTTCAGCGTTTTCACATTTAACTCTATTAAAAGACTCCATTTAAAATAGGTTTTAAATAATTTCTAAAAGATTTATTTGAAATCTTATAACAAAAGCTCGAAGAAGAAACGAACAAAGAAATATGAATTAATTGACAAATTGTACCTTCATAAGAACGAGAAAGTAAAACTGTAATGCATGACATAATTATAACAATTGATTTTTTGTGGAAGGACACCTGAGCCAGACAACTTTACACTAACATTTTTCTCGAAGAGAAGGTGCCGAATGTTTTCAATAGCTCAATTAGAACTCGCGCAAGTAAATACTGAACAAATAACGGCTCATACGCGTTCATTCCATTCATTTAAAGTTTTTATTCAAATTTAGTTTTTATACTATGAAGCCAGTTAATAACTGCATAAAATATCGGGACCCGATTACCTTTCGTTTACTGCAAAAAGTCACGAAATTTGTTTGAGTGGAAGGCCCAAATTTCTTTTTACGTGAAAACTCAAGTGTTTTAAAAATAAAACTGTGGACAATTTTATAATTTCAGAGGTTTTAATTAAAATAGGAACTATACTATACTAATAAAAGAATTTTCTTTTGTAAGGGAAAAAATTCCAGAAAAATGTTTCGGCCATTTTCCAGAAAATGTTGAAAATGTCGTATGTAAAGAAGGTAAATGAAGAAGGAAAAGGTGAAGGAGGAGAAGTAGTATTTGAAGAAATCGGAAGAAAAAGTAAAAATAAGTAATGTAAGTTATTCATAAGAATGTCATTAGTTTCATCAGTTTGGCATGTTCCCCTAATTACAAATATTGTACGTTTACGATTTTTGTATTGTTCTAAGGTAGTTCTGTTTTCCGTGGACCTTCGTCTTAAAATGCAAGGTCACTTCTCCAAAGATAAAGAAAACCCAAATGAGATAAACACGAGAGCTCTCGGGCAGAGCAAACAAGGCCCAGTGGACTTGGTCAGTGTCATTAGAATTCCTTCGAGCGAAGCAGCATGTCGGGCTACATGACGGTGTCCGTGCGGCAGGGGGCCCTACGTGGACGCCGCCTGAAGACGCCCGCAGGAAATGTTTTCTTCAGCTTCCAGGGCTTGCCCTACGCCAAGCCCCCGCTCGGCGAGTTACGCTACAAGGTGCGTGTCATTCCCGGGACACCCGAATAACTACTCTGCAGCAAAAATGTTTTCACATTAATGCGTGTTACTAAACGAAGTTTTTGAGCTGAGTTCAACAGCGCAATCCGTTGTTTTCTTCTATCACGTCAAGTTTTCGAGAAAATCAAGAATACGTTTTCCATAAAAGTTCCGTTTATATACTACTGTATGGCTGGGGTAGTATCTTATCTTAATGTGTACACCATTTTATGTACTTAATGATTTACAGTTTCTACATGCCCTTGCCCAAGATAGTGAATGTTTTAGATACATTTGTAGTGTTTATCACAGAAAGTTTTTAATCTTGACACAGTTACTTTTACTGAACCTCGGTTCCAGAACTTAATGTGCGAACCAAAGTTTGAAAATATAATGAGCCCAAGGCATGAGAAAAACAAAGCCTGGCATATCTACAAAGATGTAAAAATCTTCCTAGAAAATAGGAGGAGTCCAGGTTACAAAATCATTGCACACATCATGTTGGAAAATTTGATAAAACTAAGCTGTAACAAGAGTTAAAATATATACTACCTTTTGGGTAAATAAACCTTTCCTCATGGGTAAATAAGAAAATTTTGTTTTCATTTTATAGGATAACTGGACGTAATAGAGGAAAATTGTTAACGTATTTGGAATCAGCTCTTCAAAATTAGGGGTCGGGGGAAATCATTCAAACGAAAACATCAAATACTCTCTTTCAGAATGTGGAATTTCTTTTCTTCATTCCATTATATTATTAGCAGATTATTAGCTCTTCAATCCACGACCACATTATTAATACTAGGAATGTGTCATGATTTTTTGGTAATTCAATAAAAAGTTTCTTAGTTCGCCAACGTTTCGGAACTTTATTGTTCCCTCATCAGGGATTGTCGAGGTTGAATCATTAAGAGTAAAATACTAATAATCCGACACATAGCGTCAGGGCCACTTGCACAAAAACACCTCCACTCTCTGATTACATGTTAGGAATGCTCCATTTTTTTTTATTTAGACATTAAATGACCATTAAGGTCAGTTGGTCTTTTAATACAGGGTAGTTATAATCTACAAGTGTTGCCTTGTAGTTGGGTTTACAATCCTTTTTCTTGTACATGTGTTTCTGTTTTCATTTTACAATTGCAATTTCATCAATACAATTTTAAAATCAAATGTTATAGTAATAATTTTAATACTGGATGTTAAATTTGCAGATATGAGTCCTAATGATTTTTTCTAGTTTAGCATATCCACAATTTTTGTTTTTATTTTATGCAAGACATCCACATAATCCATCTTGAACTCGTATTGTCCAATGGGGTCCTGATGTCTTTTTAAATTTGTCCTGCCATCTTTTATTTCATCTTCCTTGTCATTTCCAACCTCATTTTGGGTAGCATAACGATATTGCATGTTTGCTTAATGATATGCCCGCTCCATGTTCTTTTAGTTTCTTGTTATACTATGACTTGTATCTTTGTTTTCTTTCTTATGAATACGCTTAGTATATGATATTTTAGTGTAATGTTCATATTACCTACTTTAATGTATTGATGACAGACTTGGTCCTTAAAATCTGCACAAAAAATGAAATTAACAAAATGTCAAAGAAAAAGTGAAAGAAAAATGCTAAGATTAGTCGTCCCCAAATATCTCAAAAATAGGGCTAAACATTAGTAATGTTTTTTTTATTCATTAGCATTTTGTCCGATTTGTCATTTTGAAAAAGAATTGTCCATAGTTAGTCGGTGTTCTCTTCAACCTTTGAGCTCACATATTGAATGACAGAAATAGGAAAAGATCAACGTAATGAAGTGAAATGGGTTGATGGGAAGAGATTCGAGTTTATTTATCATTTTCGAAATCTAATTTCTGAGACTACATTCCATCATCCAAAAAACTGAAGCGACTATTGCAATGTCCTGTGAAATTATTTATCAAAAGATATAATTACACATATTTAAGCCACACCGTGACATATACCCTACATTGCACTATAGAGGCGATAATTAGAACAATAATTCACTAAAGTTTTGCCTTGACACATTAAACAGTTGAGACATAGACCTTAATTCCTATTAGATGTTAAAAAAAAACAAATTGCAACTTTTTCTTCCATTATTTCATATTTCACATCAGAGATTTTACACATACGCACATACACAAATGTTTTCGATGTTTTGTTCGTAAATAAATAATTATCATAATCCCAATCTTGTAGAAGTTGTGAAATAAAAGTGCGAAATAAAAACCGATGGTAACACTGTCTTTGTGTTTGTACCAAGGAAACTGCGTGTACTATTCGTACCGCCAGAGAGCAGACCATCTCTCGGCTGAGGTGATTTCGATTCCCTGATACATCCTACGCCTTTATTCTTATTTTGCGCATGTCAACTCTCCGGCGGTCAACTCTTAGCCGTGGTAGTACAGCCTCCCCTCTTTCTTCCCGTACCCTTCTCCGAAGAAGTAAAGATTAACCTTTTGAAGTGACTATGGACGCTCAGATTTAGCTTTATCCATTATTCGTATATTTTTAACTTGGTTTCCAGTTGAATCTTAACTATAAATTAATAAACACGGCCACTGTCAGTTCAATTTTGTTGCGCACGAATTTCATATTATAGAAACCAGCTTTAAAACATCAATGTTTTTTGGTTGATTTATTATTAACATCAAGGTTTCAATAATGAACAATGATGTTCGATAATACCGATGCTTCATTAACAATGTCGCATCGGTAATTCCTGACGCTGTTTAGGCTCCGGAACCCGCGGATTCGTGGACAGGCATTCGGGACGCCACGAAGCTGGGAAACCAGTGCGTGCACTTCGACCCCTTAACCCAGCAGCTGGTGGGCGACGAGGACTGCCTCTTCCTGAACGTGTACACGCCGCACCTGCCTCTGGGCCGAGGCGTTCACAGGCCGCTGGCAGTGCTCTTCTGGATTCACGGAGGCGGCTTCAGCTCTGGCTCCAGCAATATGTATGGCCCAGAGCCACTCATGGACCAGGACGTGGTGCTCGTCACCATTAATTACCGCTTGGGACCACTCGGTACGCAATTTCTACAGAATGGACATCCACAGAATGCCCACAGTCGTGTTCATAATAATTACAAAATAATTGATTATAACTGGTCAATGCTCAATGTTGAAGAATGGTTCATAATATCTCTTGAATAATCGAGGTACAACAAATATAAAAACTAGTCGTACTACAACACCCCACATCCCATAGAAATTTGGATAACGAATACGTAGCATTATTACATTTCACGTTCTCTCCTACTAACACATCAGCCATCACTCGAAAAACGCAAACGTTATGTGTCAAAATTGCGCGAAAACTATTAATATTTTTAAAACGTTTCACATATTTATAAATAAAATTAAAAGTAGTTTATAACATGAAGCAGCTGCAGCAAAGGAGAACTGCATTATCACGCGTTGTCGCAACGAAAATATATATCATTCACAAGAATTCGCTTGGTGTACGTTCTGTAACACACCTTCCCTAATTGCTCTGCCTGGAGTAAATACAAATAAAATGATCGAAAAATACAGATGTAATTAAATAGAATACTGTAATTCATTCCTCAAAACTGCTTGATTTAACACGTAATTCATATTATGGTTCTTAAAGCTCTAGGCAATTTCAAAAAATTACAGAAAATTGATTTTTGACAAACTGAATTGTGCTCTATTCTTACAGAAATTTAAAAAAAAAACTCTTGCCAGGATTGAACCCAAGTACTGCGGGCGATAATCTCTCGCACAGTAATTCAGAGAGTGAAACATTTAACTAATGAAAGAAAAAGAAGTGCACTTAACATGAATTATTTAGACATTTGATCATTTCTTGCTGATAGACAGCTGATATTTGCCGAAATTTGAATTTTTTCATATCACTGAACCCATTACATGAGTGAAATAGTCACTACTCTTATTAGAAATCCCACAATGGTCACCAATTCTTGTTCGTCAACATCAAGAGATGTTTTAAAAATATATTTTTATTAATGATTTCATCGACGGCAAGATCATTACTGAACTTATAACGCAACCTGACATTAAAACTTTTAAACCTTTAATTATACTTTTGAACAGATTTTCTTAAATTAATTTGAAGCCACTTGCTCGAAATTCTTTTACATGACAAAACGATCTTTTTTTTAAATTTAAGCATCACGTAAATATTTACTAGGTCATCAAAACACTCAAATGATGCAATAATTTAAAATTTTTACTAATGTGAAAATCATAAAATTGTTCACGATGCTCGTATTAGAAGAACTAATCAAAACAGTGATCAACGAAGCCATGAAACGCAGGTTTCCTGTCGTTGGACAGCCCGGAGGTTCCGGGCAATGCCGGCATGAAGGACATGGTGATGGCGCTCCGCTGGGTGAAGGACAACATCGCCTCCTTCGGCGGAGACCCCGAGAACGTCACCATCTTCGGAGAGAGCGCGGGCGGCGCCGCTGTGCATTACCTGGTCCTGTCTCCTTTGGCAAATGGTAAGCGTGTATCCCCCTGCGACTAGCCCGACATGGAGATTACATAATGAAATACATACATAATGAAATCTGTTCTTCAAAATTAGACCTTTGAATAAGGTCACGTACAAAGTTTCGAAAATATGAGTAGTTTCCCGAGTTTTGCAAATTCTTGAAATTTCGAACTGCGAGAGATGGCTCAAGATATCAACTGATGTCCCTGCATTGCATTTAGCTGGGAGGCCCTAGGTTCAACTCCCGACAGGGCAGGATTTTCGACACTAGCTAAAGAGCTAGGTCAATCCAGTCCCTGTCTGGAGAAGAACTCTAGTGGACTAGGTTGCTCGGATTGGTAGTTTTCTGTGGTTTCTTTGGTCAATATCTGGGAGATATCTGGTTGGGGAAAACCCCACTAGCCGGTAGGGAGTTCGGACATCGGATATCACCATCCATTGAGGGAAGATCACAGCTTCCTCATGAAAAAAACATGCACAACATTTACTGGTTTAATTACCTTAGCAGTTGACGTGCCCGGAATCAATCAATCTATATTTCAAATTCGAATTTACCTTCCTTCTTTTGCAAAAGAGTCACGAAATTTCAGATATCAATACAGCCACAGTGCCGCGGCACAGTGTTGCGGCAAATTCTTCGAATTTTCTCATTATTAAGAGATTTCTCTGGTGGTATGGAACGCTGTTTTGTATTGACAAATTTGTGTCGATGTATTAGCTTTAAAAGAATTAATTTCATTTATCAGGCACTTCGATTAGTAATAAGTGTAACTAATAGTAGTATCATGAATTATGTGATGGCCAAAATGCCTTAATATGAACAGGTAAGAAGGAATAATAATATTACGGAATCTTAACTAATGGGGAAAAACGTGCTACTGTAGCCCTACTAGTTTCGTAATGCACATACTATATTTTATTAAAGTAAGGAATTTTGATATTGCAATCTTCGCAACTCCCAACCGATAAGATAGACCTCTTACACTGGTTGATTTGCTTCGGCTTGTATCACAAGATCACTTGTTCCGAAGCTGAAGAAGGGCTGTTTCGGAGGGACAACGAACCAGCTTTTCGCAATCTTCTGAAGGTGTTAACAAATACGACTTTATGCTGCGAATAGGAATTCGTTTGTGATATTGATGTACCGCTCTTTCCGTACTGCCGTTTGAAAAACCGTAAACATAAATTACGTCTGCACATTCCTTGTTGGTGTAGTAGACTGATAAGGAAAACAGACGACTGTCACTTAAGCACATAAGACGACTCTGTTTCAGAGTTTTTCCAAATAAACGCCAGTTTATTAATAACAATTTTCTAATCGTGATCTCTGGCGAGTAACAACCGCTTCACTTCTCACTCAAAAAAAATTTACCATGCGAATAACGCTAATAGAGGAAGATTTTACATGTTAACAGAAATTTTTATTCAAAACAACTTGAAAAGTAAAGTTTTAAACTTTCGTCGTTTCATTACCAAACACCCGGTATGTCCTTTTATTATCTGATACATAGTGCGCTGAAACTAGAGCTCATGACGCTATGACAAGAGCAACTTCCACAGGTGGGGACCCACTTCGATCCTCAGCCAACCCATACGGAATTTCTGGAGGGCAAATTCGGCACGTTTTCTCGAAATTCTCTCGTGTATCCTACACTATATAGCACCATTTCTGCATTAATCTAAAGATAAGTATCAATATCATTCTTCACTTTACATCATCTACGAGTATCAATCTCAGAACCTGAAGGATCCTTACTAATTTACTAAAAAACAAATAAATTAATGTACTAGACTAGTATACTCGTACGAGTGGGCGGCAACGCCCTATGCAATAGGGCCGTTTCCAAAGTTCATGTGGCATCGAGTTCGATAAATGATTCCTCACGCTAAGAGGTGATTCAGTCTGATTGATTTGATTGAAACAATTACTAAAGAATTTTCCGTCGAACGATGACTCAGGGCGCCATCGAACTGTACAAGACTGTACTGTACTGTACTGTACTGTACTGTACTGTACTGTAATGTACAAGTGCCACAGAAATTACAAAGTGTTATAACTGATCAATGACGTCACGCCCTTCAGCAATTGGAATTCTCAATAGGTCCTGTACAAAAACCAACAACAACAACAGAAACAATTTTATTCCTCATGGAGAATTCATAAGCACATAACCAAGAACCAACAAAACTCACATGAGTAAACATTGTAATTAAAAACACCCAAATATCAGTCTAAAATACCTGCTCTTTTCACTTCAATAACATTATCCTCACAGTTGCACTTGCTTATGTTTCACAACGAAACGTCAACCTCTCGATTCATTGGCACCAACACAACCAAACCTATGATCAAACGACGTAAAGTAAAAAGATCGGCAGGTACGCGTTAATTCTATTACTTTCAATTTACGGTTTGTACTATAAAACCGCTTAATAACAGCAAATCAGAGCACGTGTAAAACTCACTATTTCAAGAAAAAAATCATGAAAATCGATTACAAAGCTTCATTTTCTAAAGAAAACTCCAATGCTGTTGATGTCATACCGTACATAATTAAAGTGATTAACTTTAGCACTTGTCCCTCCCAACTTGAGCTAGCATTTGTCCCTCCCGTTCATCATGCTTCGCCCTCGTCGTCCTATCCTCCCTTCCATTCGGCCCGTCTCCTACTTCAGCTCCGCTTGCTCCTCCCTCACCTTTCGCGCTTTCCGTCCTTATGAACGTCCCACTCCTTCTGTTCCCTCCACTTCTTTCGCTCCACCCGCTGCTTCGGCTCAGCCTGCTCCTTCCGCTTCCTTAGCCCCTCCCGGTTGCACCCGTTCTGTCCGGCCCATCCGGACCCGTTCAGTCTCACTACGCGTCAACAAGCACGGCTACAATGCCGCCAAGATGCATTCTGGATTGCATATATTACATAAAAGCAAGGATACGTGTGATTATATGTGCCACAAAAACAGCCATATTTGCATAGAGGCATACAGGCATGTGGGATAATTGCTCCTAATTATTGTTCTGGTCGTGGGATCTATCCAGAGACTTCTTTCCTCCCAGTTCCATTATGACATATCCAAATGATCTGACTCATTCGTTCAGATCTGTTCCGTCGGGCGATCGCGCAGAGCGGCAGCGCGCTGTGCCCGTGGGCCTTCTCGAAGGACCCCGTGGGCCGCGCCAAGCGCCTGGCCGTGGCGGCCGGTTGCGCCTCCTCGACGGTGGAGGAGCCCGAAGCGCTGCTCCGATGGTTCCGCGAGGCGTCGCCGGTGGCGCTGGTGAAAGCGTCGCTGGACGGGACCGCGACGGCCGAAGAGCGGAGGCGCGGGGACCTGACGCTGTTCGTGCCGTGCGTGGAGGCGACGCGCGAGGGGGCCTTCCTGCTGGAGGAGCCGGCGGCGCTGCTGGCCAGCGGCGACGTGCCCAAGGTGCCCATAGTCTTCGGGCTCACGTCGCACGAGGGAATTCTCACGTTAGGTATGGCGGGGAGCAGCTCCGTTGCTTCTTGAAAGCCCACGCTATGTATGGCGACTGGTAGGTACTTGGTCTCATCTTAAATATTCACGCTAGGACTGGCAACTATTAGAAACTCCGTTTCCTCTACAATGCCTACACTGAGTATGACAGCCCCAAAGCGTTCAGTCACATCTGGAACGCCGCGCGGATTGTAGGAGTTCCGGCAACGTAAATGCTTACGCTAGGTATGATGGGTGGTAGGTTGTGCCTTGAATGCTCACGCTATGTATGTTAACTATTTGGACCAATTTGAAAGCTCACACTAGGTATGGTAGCAGGAAGAAATACGTTTATACATCGATGAACGTTCGATGCGTATGACCGCTGGTAAGAAGTAGACACTTTTTGAATATTCACATTGCTATGTAGACTGACAGGAACTCTAGTTCATCTTGGCGGATGCTTATGCTCAAGGCTGGTAGGAACTCTGACCTATGTTCTGCGCACGCTATGTATGTAGGTCGGCAAGGACACTGTCACTCCTTGATGAATGCTCACGCCAGGTATGACTGCTGGTAAAATCTATTTCACACCTTAATGCGCACAAAATGACCTAGTCCGTATGTCGACAGGAAAAACTACTACTTCTTCAATGCTTACGCTGGATATACTTGATGGTATGAAGTCTGATTCATACTGATGTAGATTCACATGCTTAGAATGCCATGAATGTTTTTTGTTTTTTTTTCAATTTGTCCTATTTCATATTCAATGAAACGATGTGATAGGGTTATGAGTCAATTTACCAACACGAGGGCCATGTGTTAAAGCAAGTATACTTTACTAGCCAAAACAATGGCATAGAAAGAAATCCATTTAACTGTTTCAGGATCACAGGCGTAGAATTCTACGAAATGTCAATATCATATTGGTTTCTGGTTCAGAATCGAACAAGTACTGATATTGAAAGCTGTTTAAATAAAACATTATTTTCATCATTATTTTATTAAATACAAATAGTATCGATGCGATTTACTCGAAACTAAATCACTCCCAAAAATTCAGCGAAGTTTTCACACGTCTATGTCAACGACGGGGAGTAGAAACCCATTGGCGGTCCGCAATTCTTATGTGTGTATCATCTTGGCTCTACTGCAGGGAATGTGAGTAGTTACATCGCGACGTCCTCTGCCTCATGTGAAACACTACAATAAGGCACCGCATTATCTCCCTATGCTTGTCATTTCAGTGCATAACACTACCAAGCATTTGTGATACGGAGAACTGAAATTTCCCAATATGATCACTATTACACTTTACTCATATTTGCCGTGAACATAGCACCTAGCATACTAAATTTTGCGCGTGTTTCTAATCAGCCATCAGTAAACGGCATCACGTAGTTTTAAAATTTTGTCCAGCATATACTGAGCTAACTATATTTCTGTTATTGTGGAAAATAGTTGCCATGGATTCGTATATTCCTGAAAATACGTTCTCAACGGAAAGCTCCTTCCCAGAATCCCTTGTTCCCACTGTCCTACGGGTCCAAGCTATCTCCTTATTCTGTGTGTTCTGTCTCCCTAGGCATCATTGAGGGCAAGCTGGGAGGGCCGAAGAGCCCGAATCCCTCCGGGATGAGCCCCCTGGAGGAGATCGCCTCCGACATGGAGCGCCTGCTGCCGGCGGACCTGTTGAAAGGCAAGCGCGACCTGCAGCGCTCCAGGCAGCTGGTGGAGCGCCTCAAGGACTTCTACCTGGGCGGCAGGCAGCTCGCAGACGACACCCTCGACGGATTCGTCGACGTGAGTAGCACGCGACACGCGACCGCTGTTTTAGGATTACAAAAATTGCAATACCTAGGTGCCCTTCTCGGCAGAATGCTTACTTGGATATTACACAACAATCCAAACGAATGGGAAAACCTAATGGTATCCCGGTGTGGGAGTAAGCTGACAGAGTTGAGAAAGTGTTGTTTTCTGCCAGTTTACATGGGTTACTCTAGTCATTATACAAGACTTGTAATTTGTAGGCGTAAAGCTGTACTGTTTTAACGAAAAAGTATATTGCGGGATTAGCATTGTACGGTTACCATTTGTATAAAAGCTACAAAAATCCACATTTCACTGTTATATTCACATTCTCCCACGTGCTTTAAATAAGTCTGACTAACAAATATAAAAACTAATATAAATGTTCAAAACACAGTATAATATACTCCAAAAAAGAAAATACTTTAACCAAAACTTCCAAAAAATGACTGTAATAAATTGATAAATACATATTGCATTAGTACATATAAAAAATGTTCCTCAGATTATTAGGCTATTTATTCTGTGGTCCTGAATTGCCCCTCCGCTGCTTGATAATCTCTAGGTACCGGTATAGCATTGGTATACGACTATTAAAGCAGATTACACGTGTATTATAATAAATGCCACTAGAGCAATGCCGTTCCTTTAGTTCGCTCCGAATGCGTTAACGGCACAACGCCCTCGTGGTCTCGCAGCTGCTGACGGACGTCAACTTCGGCGTGGGGGTGATCCGCGCGGCGCGCGGCCACGCGCGGCTCGGGGCGCCGGTCTTCATGTACGAGTTCGGCTTCCGCGGCCGCCTCAACTTCCTGGGCCAGGTGCTGGGCGCCAAGGTGCAGGGCGTGTGCCACGCCGACGAGCTGGGCTACCAGTTCGCCATCCCGGGCCTCAGCGAGCCGGACGAGGGCAGCGCGGAGGCCGTCGTGCGCCGCCGCATGGGCCGCCTGTGGACGCAGTTCGCCCTGTGCGGGTGCGTTCGCCTCTCGCTGTGCAAACTCTCCAGCGCGACCCACGCAGATCTCTTCAAGTGGGCGGCCTGTACTTCGATTAAAACGTGAAGTCCGCTGATACTTCGTCTGCTGGGGACGGTGTCATCCAATCGGAAGCTTCACTGTTACTATAGTGGCGTCATTGTAGTGATGTAGTGATGTGGAGTCTCGCCACGTAAAATAAGGCAAATTCAATTCAATTCAATTCAATGTTTAAGCTTATGATCGGACGACAGCGTCAAGGCAAAGTGTCAGCGAACTTAATTTTTTAATCGATTTATACTTGGTGTGCTTCGAGCCGCTTCTCTGCGGACGACCAGTGTGACTGTCGAGTCAGCCCATCGGCAGGAGATGAGAGGGGAGGGTAGTTGGTGCTGGGACTGCTGAAAGAGGAGTAAAGAAGGCGTAAAGTAAGAAAGAAATTCCAACGAATCTTGTCTAGGAAAAGGGTAGTGGCTTGCGGGCGAGTACAGCAGGGGTCTGTGGGCAGTTTGGCAACTGTGCAGTTCTGCAGAGTCTCCTTTGAACTCCGAGTCCCCGAGTTAAAATCCTTCTCAATTTGTAGTAGTTAAAGTGGATTCGTACATTTTCCCAGCCTCTAATTTTACCATTTCACTTTTATTATTCATACCACATGTCCATGATCACCTCGTCAATACCATTCAATAGTTTCCATGTGTGGTCACAAGACTAAAGCACTGGGATGATAATAAAGATTCGACAGCAACGGTAGACTAAATTGGTAAACTAAAAAATAAATATTAGGCTGGTTTATATGAATTTCCGGATTGTTTGTTAAAGACTTGTGCGCCCGCCATTATACACCCGTTAACTCACATATTTCGTGTATCCTTATGCACAGGAATTTTCCATATATTTTTAAAATAGCTATAATTACGCGTTTTTCAGAAAAGGACACAAAAATGAAATTCAAAATTATCGGCCAATTTCTCTTTTGTTGATTTTTCAAAAATATTAGAGAGTTTTTACGTACGAATGGAAACCTTTCTTAGTAAATACGACGCGGTTTCAAATTGCCAGCATGGGTTTCAAGAATCCATATTTTCCAGCTATATTTTCTTTTCTTAAAGATGTCGCCTCATCCACGGATCAAAACGAATCATCAATTGGAATATTTTTAGATATTTAAAAAGCTTTTGACTTCATTAATCATAACATATTACTTTCAAAATTACATTCGTATAGAATTAGTGGTATTGCTCTAGATTGATTACGTTCGTACCTTAAACAACGATCTCAGGGAGTAGAAATACTTTACTGGAATAATGGACCGTTATGTACACACCTTTCCAATCATTTGCCAATTGCATGTGGAGTCCCGCAGGGATTGATTTTAGGCCCTATTATCTTCTTACTATATGTAAACGATATTCTCTCGACGATTAGAAACGGAAGAACAGTTATTTTTGCGGACAATACGAATATTCTTTGCGATAAAGAAACCGTAAATTGTACAATATCAATATTTCAAATTGGTTCCGTAATAACAAATTAATAGTAAATGAAAATAAAACCACTTCAATGCAGTTTTGCACAAATAAACAGCAGTATACTCCATTGAAAATGAATGGTGTGCCATTGACAGATGTTACGGTAAAAACATTTTTAGGCCTTTCAATTCAAACCATAAATGGAACGTCCATATAAATGAATTGAACACTGAATTAGGTTTTTCATGCTATTCTTTCAGAATTCTTTCAAATCTGGTCAGCCTCTACACTGCTCGTTGTGTATATTTCGCGAATGTTTATTCCTGCCTGAGATATGGCATAATATTCTGGGGAAATACATCTTATAGCTCCCAGACTTTTACAAAAAAGAATTGTACGAATAATAACCAAATCCCACCCACGTGATTCTCGTAAGCCTCTCTTTATTAGTCTAGGTATCGTACCATTACCTTGACTCTTGATATATGAATCAGTGGTGTTTGTCAAAAATGACTTACTTAAGGGCGAGAATATATTTCAGCAATCGCTGATGTCTATAACTACAACACTCAACGTAGTAATAATATTTATCAGGTAGCAGTATCAACAGTTCACTACAAAAAATTCACATACAATACATGTACATTATATTAAAACACCTTACCAGATGACATTAAACTATTAAATTTGATACAAAAGTTTTTAAGTCTCAAGTAAAATATTTTCTGTTGCACAACTTTTTCTTTACAATTAGAGACTATACAAATCATCCAAAAGGAAAGTAATATTAATTTTAACAACGAGATTTAGTGTATTATTTACCATTTGGATTATATAATTGTAAAGAACCTGTCACAAGTATTGTACTTCAGCTTCTGGGTCAATGACCTGTATATCGATGAGGTTTTCATCCAGTTTCCCTGATTCTTGAGCATATGCTTAGATGGCCCCTTGTTTTGCTTCTGCACATAAATTCAACTTCAAATTAACTTCTCTCCATAGCACATCACCCACAGTTTTAAACTGCTTTGGCGTAAAGTAAAAGCATGACATTGTACAACCGTAAAACTTGTCACGTTGCAATATCATCTTCAAAGCAAACTGTCCACAATTCACTGTCACGCCGCCACTTTTTTCTTCGCAGAGAGAAGAAGAGCTAATCACCTAATGGCTGTTGCAAACGCCCCCGAGCTCAATCCCTATCGATACATGTGAAATTTTGACGGTTTTCTCAGCAGTTTTTCTACGGACTTTTCTGTTTCCCTTGCTTCTCATTCCACCGCTTTTCCGCCATCATGCATTTCCTCCTCATTATCCATTGCATCTACTCATTAGAATTAAGTTACCTCTTGGGATCATCAATGATCTCGTCAGGCTCCCTAAACACCAAAATGGAAAACAAATCTTCGCGTAGCAATCGTCCGGTCTGCAAGAACCCGACCGGATCTCTCACCTGTTGTCACCCGGCTGCGTACAGCAGAAGATGCGACGTGCGAGCGCGGAGAAGCAACGGACCGATGACGTAGTGCCGAGAGGGAAAATGTCCGATGGCCGGACAAAAAGTGGGGCTCTTGTTAATGTGGGAAATTTTCTGTCTGAAGGAAATTTGGTGAACGCCTATACTCCTGGTTTTCATTTGTATTCAATTTGCCTCGAAGAACGCTACCATGTACCAGTAATCTTTATACAGCTCGTGGAACTCATTACAGTGAAAGAAAATTTGTCGAACAGCTTGCGAATACTATTATTTTAGGCAAATGATGGAGCTATTTCGTCGAATAGCCTGCACCCGGGTTTGTTGCAAGGCACAAAAAATAGAGAATAGTTAAATATGATGAGTGATGATCAGGTTTGCGCTAAACCACTTGCTATCAGTAAAACGACTAATATTGTTGCATGATACGAACCTAGCCGATGCTTTAAATAACAATTCTGTTCGCGAAACTATTTGAATCGGTGGAAACAAAATGGTTCAATGTCACGTTTTGGCGGTTTTGAGTTAACGGTGGGAAACTATTCTTAAAATAAAAATTCAACTTTATGTGCATAAAAGTACGTTGTCTCTGACGCCTTTAGTTTTCTTTAACTATTAATGTTAGGAAGAAATGAACGATGTCCGTAACATTGGATCTTTTTGCTTGCTCTTGAGTATTTGAAGCTTCTGGACATCAAACGTTTTTCTGACAGTGATTTCTATCAGCATTTCATTCATCATCTTTCGTTTGTCACTTTCGTTGATTACAATAATCCACACTCGTAATCTTTTGTTTCAGAAATCCCACACCTAAGCAGGACGATGTGATAACAACAACTTGGCTTCCGTACTCCGAATCGTCTCCTAATTACCTGTTCATTGGTGAAGATCTCAAACAAGAAACTGGACTTTGGAAAGAAAGGGTGCAGTTTTGGACAGATATATACAAGATGTGAAATTTTCGAGCGCAAATTCTTCAAATCTTTCTTGAGAATAATATTGGCGCAGTTTAAAGTGTACTTTATACACGAAATATTGGTAATTAAAATGTTTTGAAGAAAATAGAAACATTTTCTTGAATAAATATTTTAAATTATCTAGCAATCAAGAGTTTTATATTTTGTGTAATACCTGTTGTTTCTCTTTGCCGGTCAGAATTCCGAAATTACCTCATATCTGCTCATTTAGAGATACGATTGCAGTTTGTGATTTGTCCCATAAAATTACAATATGTAGGATATTTTAAACACTGTAACATGGTCAAAACTATCTGTTCAAAACTCTTCACTCTTCTTGTGAACACTTTTCCTGTTTTTAAAAATGCTGAGAATATTTTCTAGCTCAAAAACTTGTGTTATAAAATATGAAATCACAAGTAGGAACCCGTTTCATTGGTACTAATAATCTATTTAAATATGCAATAAAATCGTCAAAAATATCATCTAAAAATATGTCCTATAAAGAATCCGTATACAACCCATCATATCACTCTCATAAGTTTCAGGCACATATTCACCCTACACTTTACTATTACTATACTACCTATCAATGAATGTTCAAAGAGCAGTATTCGTTTCAAAACTGAAATATCTGCTTCTAAAAATGTATCCCTTAGGTTCAGCAATCGTGCTAAACTATTTCCGAACCTGTATTCTATTTTAAATAACTGAAATGTTGAGTTTTTCCATCTGTTAATTTTGACTCTCCACCGCATGCACTCACATGCCCTTTGAATTCATATTTTCCACTTAAGCTACACTTTTTACGTGATTTGAATAAGCACAATTTAGGAAACAATCCAATCGCCACGACTGTAACATTACATCACTGTAAGACGCTGATTTTGACTTCTGGAGTACTTGGATACTTTCATATTTTTAATAAGTGTTAAGTAATTGTTACATTTGATTTCATTAATTGTGAATTTAATAAAAAAATTATAATTAATTTGTTCTATTCAATTAAAAATAATTTCTATTAGCACTTCCATTACGAGAACATCATACTACACCCCTTTGCATCCCGAAAAGGAAAGTTTCTTCGTTTTCACAACCTGTTTCGTTCATATCTGTTGGGAAACCCTTCCATGAATTGTGACAGTTCATGTCGTATGTGTGAGTTCATTACAGCCTCGATTCTCAAGTAGTTGAAAACATACTTTCTTCTTAACGGCTATAAAATGCATTTTCAAGTTTTAAGTAAATGAAACAAGTCATCCAATTTACAGAAAAAGGGATACTGGATGAAAACGATATTGATATTGTATGTGGAAATACAGTAATACGACTGAAATACTCGGCATTTCCGTTTCGTACAATGCGCAAGTAAACAGAATCTATACTAATTTCAAAGTACCAGTCCGCTTTTCTACATCCCAAAAAACATTCACCATGTTTATAAAGTTCATTTCAAACGGCGTTGGTGTGTAACCCCAAGCTATATCATTTCACGATCGCTGAGGAATCTGTTTTATTTCAAAATGTCCCGAATGGGAACAGTCGGTATCTCCTCTTTCAATTTCAAGTCTATGTGTGCTGTATGTGACAGCCTTCTATTTGTTAGCACGAATTTACAATGAAATGTTCAATATACATGAAAAACGTGCGTGGAATCTGCTTCAGTGAAATTTTAAAAAAACATTTCAAGTCAATAAATGTTTCTCAATTGGCCTTTATTCATAGAAAAAGATGGAGGCCAAGACGAAATGGAATGGGGTGTGTGAGGTGATCGATGGTGGAGGACGGGTGACGCAAGGAGCAGGGCGGCGATGAACCTGACATCGCTGCGGAGCGGAACGCGAGTATTTTTTGAGAAATCAGTGCCTTTTATCCCGTCTTCCAACGACCCCGCATTGTTTGTAACAGAGGTCCCCAGACGGGCACTCTTCCGAGAAATTGGCGTCCCGTGTTTCATAACTTACATGACTTCACAAAGCCTTGTTAAGCAATTCGGGTAACAATACCGATTAATTACACAGAATTAATTAAACGAATAATTACATAAACAAAGCCCAGAGTAGAACAACTAATTAGCATATAATGCTCAAGCAAGCGTATTATGCTACTAAACATTCAGCAGCACTGCAAGTCTGAAGTAATATCATGGACGAATACTGGTTTACATAAATAGATGGCTTTTAGGTGCCAAAACGAACTTTGCTATCAAAGATATTTCGATGTACTTGAAAAGCGCTGCTACGTCAAGGTATCCTGAAGCTTCGAATAAAAAGGAAATGAGGGCTAAGTAATTCGCATTATATCTCTCTCTCTGTCCGTCACTCGCTCTCTCTCTCTCTCTCTCTGTCCGTCACCCGCTCTCTCTCTCTGTCCGTCACCCGCTCTCTCTCTCTGTCCGTCAGTCAGACTCTCTCTCTGTCAGTCAGACTCTCTCTCTCTGTCAGCTCAGACTCTCCCTGTCAGTCACTCTCTCTCTCTGTCAGTCAGACTCTCTCTCTCCTGTCAGTCAGACTCTCTCTCTCTCTGTCAGTCAGACCTCTCTCTCCCTGTCAGTCAGACTCTCTCTCTCTCTAGTCAGTCAGAGACTCTCTCTCTGTCGGGAGTCAGACTCTCTCTCTGTCAGTCGGCTCTCTGCTCTGTGCGTGCGAGGGACTCTCTCTCTGTCAGTCAGACTCTCTCTCTGTCAGTCAGACTGCTCTCTCTGTCGTCAGACCTCTCTCGTGGCTGTCGTCAGACTCTGCTGTCGGTGTGCTGTTCGTGCGAAGCGTCTCTCTCGTCTGTCCAGTCTGAGACTCTCCTCGTTGTCTGATGTGTTCGTGTGGGACTCTATCTCTCTGTCAGTCAGACTCGTCTCTCTCCAGTCAGACTCTCTCTCGCTGTCTAACTCTCTCTTT
>BOPP01000001.1:26567926-26620183 GCA_017312745.1 Gryllus bimaculatus | reverse complement strand
TCAGACTCTCTCTCTGTCAGTCAGACTCTCTCTCTGTCAGTCAGACTCTCTCTCTGTCAGTCAGACTTTCTCTCTGTCAGTCAGACTCTCTCTCTATCAGTCAGACTCTCTCTCTCTCTCTCTCTCTCTCTCTCTCTCTCTCTCTCTCTCTCTCTGTCCGTCAGATTCTAGTCTTTCCCATTCTACTATAATTCAAGTTTTTCCCCTGTATTTCCAATGGTTAGAGCGTGTAAGTGAATGCAATTTCATGTTTTAACTGATTGCGCATATCGGCAGAAATGTATATAACTATCGGTATTTTACCTATCGGCCAAAATATCAGAAATATGCAATTATGCAAAAATAAAAATGAGCTAGATTCGGTTTATTTTTGATGAGAGATAATGTTGTATACATTTATTTTAGATATGCGCAATCAGTAAAAATATGCATTTGGATGAAGTTCTCCGGTCTACTCATAACCATCATCACGTACGTATGTAGCCAGGAGAGCACAGTATGATGATGGTTTGGTCAATAGTATTGATGCAAAATCAGGAAGCAAACTAACAAAGGTATCTAGCGTTTCCATGGATATGCTATGAAATAGCTGACTTTCAGAAGGTGTGGTTCCAAGAAATGAAATAGAAAACGAAAGGTATAACTGTTAATAGACCAGGCAATAGTGACTCATGTGACACTAAGCGACTCATGTGACACTAAGCGACTCATGTGACACTAAGCGACTCATGTGACACTAAGCGACTCATGTGACACTCTGTAAGCGGAGCTTACTTTGAAAGTTGACTCCGATTTCGTCATACAAGAGCTACCAGAACTATTACGTATTATTGTAAAGTAAATGTGGGTCGTGAATTTTAAACTTAATTTTCAGTGAGGTTCTACGACAGTGGTCAGCTCACTGTCAATAGCAAGCTAATAGTAGTTTGCGGCACAATTTTTGCCAGATTGCGATCATTTCAATTGCAGCTCAGTTTTTCAAGTCACATTTTATGGAGACTGGTGCTGAAGAGTTCTCTTCTTATATCTCGGAGCATTCTAATTTTGGAGGAGTTAATGCTGCAGTGGAGTTGGATTTAATTGATTTTCAAAATGATCAATATTTGAAATTTCTTTCTTCAAGCGACCTTTGGCCTCTTGTTCCTTAAGAGCAATACTCTATTTTGAGCCAGTTTGGTCTAAAAGTTAAGGCAATGTTCAGCTGAACATATTTGTGTGAGGTTTCCTTTTCCAGTATGAAATTAAAAAAAAGAAAAAAAAACAAATACAGAATCGGTTCACTGATGAACATTTGGACAACTGTATTCAAATGGCAGTCACCACCTACTCTGCCAACATAGAAAAGAAACTTGGCACAAGAAAGGATGCCATCCTTTTCATTAGCAAGTCAGATGAAAAATTGATCTTAATTTTATAATTTTTTACTAACTATATTTTCTTTTTTGTAATATGCAATTCCATTTCAATTTATTTTTCTTGAATATTTTTAATAAAATTTGTTTCCAATGAATAAAAATTTATGTTTATAGACAATAAACACTTGTTAAGATTTGAAAACAATATTTCTTGGTTACTTGACTGCTCAAAGTAAGATTGAAAACTGTATGGTTGCCCACAACCTTCGTAAGTTTGGCGACCACTGTTCTAAGAGGCCTTATATCCGCTAAAATAGTCATAAGTGAACTTCAGAATTTAATGCAATAAAAAAGTTTATAATTTGCGTGCAACCATGCAGTTACAATTGCCAATATATTCGCTTAAAACTAAGAATATGCGTTAAACAAAAATGTAGATAGAACAGTTTACATTTATTTACAGGTAATCTTCATTACACTCTGTAGTACAAAACACGCACAATAAAAGCATATTTTCAAACATTATAATAATGGATTTTCCATGTTGCTTAATAACCCCAAATATAAAACTTTTATCAGTCGAGACATCGTATTGAGCGGTGGATTTTCAGACTTGCTCGTTTAATATTAATATTTTTTTACTACTTCAACAGATACTACCACCACATGTGCCTCAGTCCAATAGCCAAAGTCTGATATTTTCGCTTCTCGGAAACAGCGGCAACTGTATTTTAGTCTGAAGGGATAGCTATGTCGACTATAATTCCTTTCTATAAGACTTTATCGACGCATATTATGTCACGTCTACCCTGTTTCGATCCTGCGAACAGCGGTGACTGCAACATTCCACAAGAGCTTCCACCATTTGGCATTTTAGGAGAAGGTTGCAAAAGGTTTCAGCACTTCGCAAGATGCGACGGTCTTGGTGCGTCTGTACGTCGTAGCTGCGGGGCTGGCGAGAATGTGCATCGATTGCTGATCACCAGCAACAACATCGGTGCTCTTTGGAAATCTCCTTGAAGTTGGCAGGAAAAAATCTGGGATTTGAATACAACTTGGAACATCGTTTGTCCACACACACAAAAAAATTAGACGCGAAACAAATGTTCAGGCCAACTTCACGCTGCCCGGAAAAATCTGCGATTTCAACCAAACTTGTACGTTCGTACCTTTGCCCAGATTTGACAACCAATACTCGCGCCCCGTGTTACGCAATTATGCTGTATGACCATCCAGCCTCCTGCTGACCAACTTTATGCCCTCAATTACACACGCGGTGTACGTTCACGTTGTCGCGCCATGCTAACAATGTTGCAGGCTCAGACGGTGGTCCATTTGCCACGGCAGGCTGGCAGCTACTGGTTCTCAAGGTGAGAAACTGCCGCGAAGCTTTCCAGGCTGAGAACGCGATTCGTAGTTTACTCTTAGAGCTGGGAGTTTGACCACGGAACTAACTACCCTACCATAGTGCGCCGGCCTGGAAGGCCGAGGTGGCTAAGAGCTTATACTGACTCAGCGCTTCGGACTGAAGGGACGCGGGTTCGAGTCCCGCCTTGGATGAGGTTATTTTCCCCTTGTTTATCGTGTATGTGTGGTCGCGAGGGCCTCTCGTTCTCCTGATCCCACATCAGAGAAGCTCGTAAATGTGTGGGTGTCTAGCGTATAGTCGGATATGCGCCCCATCGATACATAAAGGGTAATTGGTTGTCGGCTGGATAAAAGCCCTAGAAGAAAATCATAGTCTCCCGTGCAAAATTGGCATACCGTATCTCGGTTATTTTCTTCGTGCTGTTTTTTTTATTACAGTGTCCTGATAACGGAGGACGTAGATAAATCCAGTAGTAAAATTTAGATTTAAAAAAATCCTTCAACACGTGGCGTAGCCAGAATTCATATGTGTGGGTCCTTGATACCGAAAAATAGAATGACGACAAAGCGTCTGTCCCTCAGTCCGTGAACAACGCTGGTAGTTAAACCGTCCAGCCGATTATCCCCAAAATTGATATTCCGCAATCCATCTGGTTTATGTCACGGCCCTTTGAACTTGAATTCGATATTTTAATTCTGGGGTACTTTATATGAAGCTCCGTGAACATTCTCAAAATTTTCAAAAATGACTCCATCGTTTTTGATTAAATTTTGTTGTTGGAAAGTGTGAAGGACGTTTAAGGGAATGGTAAAGGGTCATGTATATAAACCCTGATTTTTTTAAAATTGCAGAAGTTACAATTTTTTCAGAGTCTTCCTACACATAAAATATTAAAGATAGAGTTCTCCCTTAATGAAATTTGTTCCTTTAAGACAGATTTTGATAAAAGCTCATGATCAATTTTTCGAAAATTTGAGTACTTTTTGCGTACTTTAGCATGAAAATGTGGGTAAACAAGTACGTGCCGATCCTGTATTTTCGCATTTAACACCACGTTCGATTTTCCAGTAGTTTATTTCACACCCTGCACACAATGACGATGCTGAAATATTGAATTTGTAATGATGTATTTGCTTCCAAAGAATTACTTTAGTACCAACGTTTCCATTGTGTTCCAGATATAATATTTAAAATGTTAAAAGGTGATAGATATGAAACCTTATTTTTAAGCATAAGGCAATATGTCGGATAGTTTTCGGTTCAGGCTGTATAATGTATACCCTTATTTTACTTTTAAAATGTTTGATTATGACTTTAAAAAAATAGAATCTTGAATCCATGTAATCAAGAGAAATGTGTGTAAGATTATCTTTACTTTTCTGTAAATATTTTTTGTAAATATGTGATTTAAATACTATAACAATTAAGATTTATTCATGTTTGTTTCTTTTGTAGAAGTAAGAAACAACTACTGTTCCTGTCTATCGAAATAATTGCAGAAAAGCACGGCAGACCCTTCATTTGAATTGGTAAAGATTCTGTCAAGTCATGCCTGAAGTGTTAGAAGTACAGATATAGCAATATTATAATACTAGCGTACCCGTAATTAAGATTGAAAGTTGTTATGAAACGTGTTTATTTGTTAAAAATGTATAAATTAACTTCCTACATACAGAATACGAAACAAAAATAAAAATAATGCAATGGACGTTGGAAAACAATGTTCAATAAATGTTTATTCAATATTATAGAGATATGCATTTCCAACAATTTACACTTCAATAAAAACAACATTTGAAATAATTATTTAATCTTCCTTGTCAGTTAGCTTTTCGCTTTCCTGAATTGCCACAAAAATATTAGAAAAGGTTTTTATGCTCGAGAAGGCCAAGTAATGTTTGCCATGCGAAAATACTGGATCGGGCAACTACAACCTTACTCTTCGCAATATTATTTAACTTTCCGGGATTCGTTATGAGGTAGTTTTGGAGAGGCAGGGCGCCAGTTTGTTGGCGTGCGTAAATTGAAAAATTGTATACTAAAAAGCAATGGATTATTTTCTGCGTAGCTGAGTGCTGCATGTTGCATTTGACATGAATATTTAAATACTTTTTAAACAAATCCTTTTTTATTTTTAAAACCATTTTAATTGCAATTCAAAGTGCAATTCGTCACGTTTCCGTGATAGTCTCTTTCCTTATACACATCATTTATAAGTATCGGTTGCGAGTGATTTTCAATTTTCTTTATATTATAATTTTCACCGTTCAATGTACCTTTTCTCACAAAACTATTCAAGGAATTGCTGTATTTTTAATGAACTAAATTCAAACAAAAAAAATGTTTTCGTTGATTTTGCTTTCTCCCAAACCACTATAGAGGAAGTTATGTAAAGTTGCCGCGAAAAACGATTTTCCGTCCGAAAAAGTCGAATTTATGTCTCTGTTATAAAAAAAGGAAACAATTCTTATTCTAATGTGTAGTAAATTACTTCATCTAACACTGTATAGTCAGAAACCATGTTTTGCCGATCGTTGATTTCGAAAAATTGGTTAACAGCAAAATGTTCGTCTATATGTCTATCCGTCCGTTTGCCTCTCCGTCTGTGAACAAAACTAGTGGCTCAACCGTAGACAGAATTTTCACCAAAACTGATATTTTCTTATCTATCTGCATGATGTTGGGGACTCTTAAATTTGAAATGGATATTTTATTTTTTGTGGTTTCTTTACATGAAGCATTTCTTACATGGCGTTTTCAAAATTTCTCAAAATCGGCTTCAAATATTTTTTATACTTTTTGAATGGATAGAGCTAAATACACATATGACAAATGTTATTTGCATGTACTCTTAATATTTAAAAAATGTAACATAGATCTGCTCAAGCAGGCAAGAATTCCGTGGGTGAGGGAAATTCCCCATTCGGGCATTTATATAGTATCCCTATGATGGGGAAATATAATAACTACTGGGTAAATTTTTATAACCAAAACATCGCCAAAAATGATCAATAATATCCTCTTAAATTTTTTTAAATGCCTTAAAAAGCAAAGAAAAATGTGAATGTTTTAAAATGTCTAACTCAAGATGCTGGGTACGTTACAGATATAATCACAATGGCGGATCGAGGGCAGCCATATCCTTCCCCCAAAAAAGACATTGAAAAAAATTAAAATGGTAAAATTTCAGGAAAAATAAAAATGAGAAATACAAGAAAAAAATGTAGAAACGCCTAAAATGTACCGATAAAGTAACCACGCGTTCTGTCCTTAGCCTAGGAATTCTGATTGGGAATTCTGGAAATGGGAATCCCGTTTTTCGCAGTATTTTAGACCAGTGAGACGCATGGAAAATGTTTCTCCAGGGGCGTGTGACTGCTCATAACTCCTTACTCCGCTTGACAAGCGCTGCTACGGTGTCATCTACGTATTGCAGTGTGGCCGACGCAACCGGAAACAGGGGTGACGAGTAAGGTCTCTTTCTAGGTGCCAAGAGAGAGATCGAGGCCACTGCGATATTTCGCGCAATTACCGTGTGCCCAAAACAAAAGATTAGGGCATGGATTGCTTACTACCGCTCCGTCTTCAGGCGCATGTAAGTACTTAAGAGGAGTTAGAAAGTATCGAAAAAGAATAAGAAGAAAAGAGAAAGAAATTTAATACAAATAAAAGGTAGAAGAGGTTTCAAACATATTTTGACTTCCTTTAGTCCTGGACGGTAATCTTTGTATGTAAGCGAATGGTTAATGTGTAAATCGATATCGTGTTTTTTTTATTTAGATTCTCTGTTCCAATTTGCATTACTGAATGAAAAATATAATATCCTTGTTTTGTAGCTTTGATTTTAGCGATTTTAAAAACAAATTATTACTATTTTTAATTTAAAATCATTAAGTATTCATTAAATATTACGTTTAATATTTAAATTTTGTTTACAGAATGTTATGACAATATTTATAATTTATATTATAAACATAATATTGTTCATAAATATACACATACATACAAACGTACAAATATACAAATTTACCCTCCCCATACACATACAAAATTCTTCTCGGGATCCGCCCCTGGTTCAAGTAATATTAAAGGTACCGTAAACGTTTCAAATAAGCTAGACAATAGATAGTTTTACACCACTAGTTTTATATTATTTGAAAAAAATAAATTTCAGAATAACGAATGAATGTTTTAACTAAAAGCTGCATATACTCGTAACATTGTACGGTAAAAGTTTCATTTATATAGATGTAATATTTTTATGAATAAATCTTTTACTATGACTTAATTACCATGAAGCACTTGATTACCCCCATCTTAAATTGTTCATTTTTTAATAATTTTAATGTATTTTATAATTCATAATCATTTTAATGTATGTTATGTAATTTCGCGTAATTTTGTGTTACATAGCTTATATTTTTCAAGCAATATTTTTTCTTACTAGGGTAGAAGTCGCCAAGTTATACGTAATATCAGGTATTAGTTACCATTCATACAAGAAAAGTTTGCTGTTGTAGCACCATTAATTTAACAGCATTTTTTCACAACTTTGCACATTTTTTCCTCACATCTCTATGAAATAAGCTTTGAAATGTTCTCAAGTTCCTTTGCGAAAAGCTTTTCATATTCTAATAGAATTCAGTACATTCCCTCTGAAATATGAGTATGCGCGAAACATTTGAGAAATAATACGATAACTTAAAGGTTACACCGTTTCAAACGCTGCCGACAGGACGCTTATCGCAGAAAACTGAGCAAGTGTATAAAGCACGACAAGCAAATTCGATAAGCGGACAAAATGTCTATTAAAACAGATATCACTATAGGCAGAATTTTTATTGGAGAAACTAAGAGTCCACTCATACTTATAACCTTGCATTCACGCGTGTTATTGTATTCAACAAATTACTTTGGTTAGACTAAATATTCATTAACAGTGTTCCCGAGAAATGCGAAATAAAATACGCGAATACAGGTATTTATTTACACACAGTGACTTTCTTCGAGATATTCTCAAATTGACTTTGAAGTCTTATTCGATGTAATAATTTACAAGACATAATTATACGAACCGATTTAAATAATTAAAACATATCTCCTGCCTATAATCCTCGTCGTAATCTTCGTTTTTATCTTTCTTTTCCTCTGATCTACTTACGTTATCTACAGAAAAAGACGCTTGCTGATACTTGACAGTGCGAGTGCCAAGCGTTGGAATTAGAAACCGTTACGTCACTGGCGTGTAACCTTGGCCGGTGTGACGTAGCGCATGGGTCCGGGGCAACGTACAGCTTGCAGCGCCTTCTGCCGGCGCCCGCGCCGCTCAGATGTTAGTCCCGTCGGGTGTGCTACTGCCGTCCACGCGGACGTCAGGTCCTCCGCGAACGCCTTCCGCGGGCAAGCGCCGCAGAGCGGGTAACTAGCGAACAAGAATGCGTTAGAAAAGGTCGGCGGATTGTCGTTGTGCCATGTCTTCCGTCGTTTCCGGGTTCGTGACGGTGACCGTGCAGCAGGGCGACCTGCGTGGGCGTTCCCGCAAAACGCCCAGTGGGAAGGACTTCCTCAGCTTCCAGGGCGTGCCCTATGCCAAGCCTCCAGTCGGGGATCTTCGCTTCAAGGTAAGATGCACTGTGGTGTCGACTCTTTAATAAGTTAGGCCATGAACATTTTCAATGTCTTATCACCGCACAGATTTATAGGATGGAACAGAGAGCCCGAAAACGACTCCTGTGCAAATTTGGAAAAAAGTTCAAATTTGAATAGAGTGTACACATTGGTCACTCACAAAATGTTTCAAGATTTAGATTGTTCCATTATTTGATTTTCAGAATTTGGCATTATAATGACAAATAATTGAAATATAAAGAGTATGAAACACAATCACAAGATAATTGTACAACATAATTTACAAATCTATTCGGTAATTTTCAGAAAATGTCTCAAATACAGTTCATAAGCTCCAACACTGTCACAACTCGATAAAAACTTAATTATATGATCGTTATTTTATAGCTTTTTTCTAACAATAAATAGCAGAACTAATTTGAAGACGTTTAGTAAAACTTATTCCATAATCCATAAACGAGTAATTTAACTTCCTATTTTTAACCACCAGCGAACAGTAAACACGTTGATCTGAAAATTTCGTTTTGCGAGTTGTCACGCAGTAGTTTAGAATACGCAATATAATGTTGAAACTAATTATCAATTAAATATAGCAAAGGTAAACAGATTTAAACTGAAAAAATTGTGCAAAAGGTACTTATATTAATAGCAGTTTTAGGACGCCCAACAGTAAATCAACACTTAATCATATTTATGGGTGTATTAAATGATATCGAATTTAATATTAATATAAAGTTATATAAACCGAGAGACCTCTCCGCAATAATGCAACAAATGGCAATTACGTGATTGACAGGTTCAGCAAGGCATGCGATACTGGCTCTTGCAGGGAAAGTCAGCTTGCGAGCTGACTGCCAATAGTGAACAACAGACGGTAGGGCAGGCGCAATATCGGTGGCAGCATGCGGTAGCACGAGGGCGAATCGAACAAGGTAACACCAGAATTTGATACCGGTAATACGAAACATCAAAATATGTTCAGTAATATGCAATGAAAAGAGTAAGAATATGTAATAAATACCTAAAATCGGATATAATATGTAACATTAAAATATACTGACTATAAAACACCTATACCTAACTTGAAATAACATTTATCAACAATTTCTTAGACAAACTTTAAAAATAATACAAACGATTTCAAAATAATTTGAAGAGCACACAATGATGCACGTTCTGCACTTTACAACTTTTCCGGCAGTAGTAAAAAGCTTCATCTATTGTTATCCAGAACCGTAGTTTAGCCGTCAGAATTGACGGCCGCAATAGAAGCCATTGTACAAACTGGCGATATCTACGACCAGAAATAATCACAGCACCGTGCAGCATTCTCATCAGAGTCTTAAGACGTCGGCGGTGGCCAAACTTTCTTGGAAATTAAAGTTAAAGATCACAAAAAGCTGCGTCAGTGATCATTTTCACCTTTAGGTGTGAAAAGTATTTCAGACTGACGCACGCTTCCCGTCACTGAGAAAACTGAAGCAGAATGGCCGAGCTGTAGGAACATCCAACCGATTCTGAAGTCGACAGCACTCAGTAATTATGTAGAAAAAAATTCAGATAAAAAAAATTATTGTAATACAAAAAATTGAAAGAATATAAAAGATTTTGTAAAAATAGCAAAATATATAAAATACATAATACAGTACTAAATATGTAAAAATATGTAACGAAATTAGTTGGAAATTGGGTTAGGATTCGCCAAGATTTCTGTTTTGAGAACGGTCAATAGAAAGACAAAAAAATGTAATTACTTAAAAATTCTGTCTCTAGCCTTAACATAAGGTCCAAAGATCTGCACTATACTTATTGTACCAAATTTTAGTGGAAGGGGTACATTTTTTTTCAAATTTATTATTTCATCTGAGAGTATTATACTGTCGAAGCGATTCGAGGAGAGTACACCTGAGTCACTTTGCCTGTTACAACTCGAGCGCTATAACGCGTTCTAGTTAAGAATGGCATTGACGTAAAAGTAACCTGATTCCATTTTCAATGAAACCTTCAATAGGTTACCTAAGATTATGTACTACTTGAAACATCCTCGTGAAACCTGAATATTGTACTTAAGGAATTCGACATACTGTACCTAGTAGAAATTTTAATCTGGAAACAGTAGTGCTCTGGTTAAGAAACAAGATCCGATTTATGAACTGTGTGGTCATCAAGCACAAAATTGTATTGCGCCCCGCCCAACAGAAAAAAATCCTCTAAATTTACTACAAATGTATAACACTAATTTTAATATAATACGTTTTAAATACTTTTTTAACACAGAAGTCCCTTTGATTAATAATTATTTTTCAGATACAATAATATTTTAGGCTTTTTTTAAAAAAATGTACGACTTCTTTCAAAACGGATCAGTCCCCTAACGAACACTATTTTGCTTATAGATCAACTCGACCCTGTTAGGAATCCCTCGTTCCCGACTATAACTGTAAAGGAAACGCTTGTTTTTCGTCTAGTTCTGTGAAGGGAGCCCCAAACCTTCTTCTACTTGAGGATCTGACACGAATGTATCGCTTCCCGAGCAGGAAATCCCTCCTATTGCCGTTTCCGATAACCCGGCAAATCGCGTGTAATCAGAACGCATGATTTGTGGCTCCTCGATACTATAAAATTGGTTAATGGCGAAACGTCTGTCTGTCCTTCCAACTGTAAACGACTTAAGCGTCTAAACCTGACAAAGGATTTTTAATCCAAAATTATTAATCCTTATCGATTTGGCTAAACCCAAGACCCTGCGAGTTGGAAATGGAAATTGAATGCGAATAGGATATTTTTGTTGTAGGTAGTAAGTAGTCGTAGTATGTAGTAAACAAAGCCTCAACTTTTCAAAAGTTTATCAAAAATGTCTCTGAATTTTGGATACTTTCTAGAATAGTACAAAGGACACAATATTCAAAGGACGCATACCAAAAATGTTATACTCTACATTTTCGTTAAACTTAAATTTTCAAAAATTGTGATGCAGCATTAAAAACTGAGATTTTGCGACAGAAAAAATCATATTGTGGTCCCTGATACAGAAAACAGAATAATTCATGCTCTTATATAAAGTACTCGCACATAACTTACAGTGGGTAGTCAGAATACATTTTATGGGTCTTTCATACCGAAGAATCAGTTTACGGCAAAGCGTATCTTCGTCTGTCGTGGTCAACACTAACGCCTTACGACGATTCTTTTCCAAAATCGCCATTCCCCGAACAATCAGGTCGAACTCGCGGCCCTGCGAATTTGAAAAGGATATCGGAAAATCCTTCGGAGGGAAAGTCAAACCGGTTGTCCAAGGTTGTAGTTTTACAGCAAGTAAAATATCCTCAAGCCTAAAAAAACATCTGTGCTAAAGTCTTGTAGTCTGTTTCGTCGGCCGAGTGACCGACACTTTTCGCTGATTCATGGCGATCGGTGGGTAACAAAATTTGCGTGGTCATGCGGAAGTGCTGGTCTGCTGGCCTGGGCCTCGCCACGTAAAAAAAGCCTCATTGAATTGAATCGAATCGAATTGCATTGCGTTGTGCAGGCCCCGCAGCCAGCCGAGCCGTGGGCGGGCGTCCGCGACGCCACGCGTCCGGGCAGCCCCTGCCTGCACCTCAACACCCTGGTGAAGCGGCTGGTGGGCAGCGAGGATTGCCTCTTCCTGAACGTGTTCACGCGCCGCCTGCCCACCGCCAGCCTCGAACCGCGGGCCGTGATGGTGTGGATCCACGGGGGAGGCTTCACAGAGGGCTCCGGCAACGACTGGGGGCCGGAGCACTTCATGGAGCACGACGTGGTGCTCGTCACCTTCAACTACCGCCTGGGGCCTCTGGGTAGGCAACAACTTTCTTGCTTGTTCGTAACAACCCCACAACAATACCGTTTCCGTTTACGCGTAACTCCAGCGAAGGGGGGAGGGGGGGAACTGTGGACCCCAGAATAAATTTCAATACAATTCAATGAATATATATTTTTTAAAACTAATAATTGATTAATTTAGCAATATATTAGAATCATTTTCTGCAAGATTGTGATGAAATATTTTTATGTTTTGATGTATGGCAAAGGCATACGTATTACAGATTCTATTGTTGCGTGTGGACATAAATTGCAGAATCTTAAAGTAAAAAGGGGAGTCCGAAAACTATAGAGTATCAATCATACACTCGGGTAGAAAACTATACCGTATTGCTTCTCCCAGAAAGTAAACATTCCTTTTTTAAATATATTTCCTTCCCGTTCGACTTTTGTCTTTCGGGGGTTTTGACGGATACAATGTTACATACAATTTACTTGGCCTTCCTCAGGCAAATGCAAGTCTCGGAATAACCCTTCACTATTTTTTTTTAATTTCATATTTGGATATCTTCACTAAGAGAAGTTTGCATTTGAGGTTTAGACGAGGAGGGAGAATACCTGTGGGAAGAGGGGGAAAATAATTTTATGAATTAGGGTGGGCGAAAGAGATCTGGATCTAATGCGTGATGGATAATGTGCGTTTTGGCAGAGGTTAAATATTGGAGTGTTGGGGCATACTGGGAGGGGAGATTAATATTTTTTAGAGGTTTGTGAGATGAATTCTGAGAGGAGAGGTATTTGAAGCTCTCGCTGGATTTGTGAATTTGAAATGAACTAGCGGGGCTTTCAAGGTTTCTTAGATATTTATTTTGGATTGTCTGTAAAACGGATAGATTTGTTGGTGCTATGTTGCGCCATATTGAACATACGTATGTCATTGTGGGTCTTATTATCATTTGATAGATGAGTAGCCCAGTTTCTATACTGAGGGTGGAATATCTGTTTTAAACGGGTATAGCTTTAGACTTTGGGCACGTGTCGTATGGCCTGTTGATTGAATGTGCCATTTCCACGTTAGTCGTTGGTCCGGGAAGACACCTAGGTATTTGGATGGAAGAATGAGAAAGCCAGGAGACATCAGTGTTATTTATTCGCAGGGGTGTAGGGAAGGGAGAAGTCTGAGAATGAATATTTTAGACTGCGATTTTAAGAATTAACATTCCCGAGCAATCAATCTTTGCTGGATTATCATTGTAAACAATCTTGCATGAACCTCTTATTTTCAATTCATTATTCAATTAATTTCGTGATATAACTATGCATAGGTTTTGGTACACTCTCGGAAAAACAAACTGAGTGGGAGTTTTACATTAAGTCAAAAATTAATATTGCATTCATTGTGGTATAATTCCTAAAGTGAAAAATAATTTCCTTCAGACTTTAAAGATGAAAACCCACATTGTAAATAGCCTTGTATTACGATGCCAGGTTTATAAAAGCGTTTTTACAATTTTACTGTAGCTTATGTTAATCAACTCCAAACATTTCCATAACTAGATGGTGCTTCGGAATGGCCCGTATATTTGTGTTGCGCTTAATAAAATAGTAATTATTTTAATTTAGCTAATAATATAGCCAAAACTGATATTTTATGCTTCCGTCGCACTTAATGTTCTTTTCAGCATTGAATCTAAATATTTCAATTACTTAGATACCGTTTTCGTAGAAACAACTCAAACAATATTGCACTAGTGTCAAAATCTATAAATATTGCATTCAGTAATGAAGTTTCTCAAAATTATATAATTCTACAAAAATTATATCATTTTACACTATTTACAGTATATCAATACAATGTTTACGTTCATGTATTAAGTTAGGAAATTTTTTTATCTAAAACACACATTGGCAAATTATTTACGTGTTGAAACAACGTTACGTGAAATGGTCCTATCACATATCCAGGTCATACAAAAATAACAAAGTTCGAATGCATGCATAAGCGGAGCGCTTCTCGGACGTGAAGAGGAAAACGTTGTGGGAAGCGGCCATCATTCACAGTCACACGAGAAGACCATGTAGATGGCATACAATGCTTATTGTTCCTTTTTCTGTTTATTGTCTAATGGCGAACTCGTCTGCTTTTAGGATTCCTGAGCCTGGGGACGAAGGAGTTGCCAGGCAATGCTGGTCTGAAGGATCAGGTGCTGGTTCTCCGCTGGGTGCGGGATAACATTGCCGTGTTCGGAGGGGACCCCCACAACGTCACGCTCTTCGGGGAGAGCGCGGGCGCTTCCTGTGCTCACCTGCACTGGATGTCCCCGCTGTCCAAAGGTGAGCGGGGCATTGCCTCTACCGCCCACATTTAGTAATGCGCGAAACGCCGTGGGCCCAGTGAACTAAGAGCTTCTCCGTCGGAATGTCAACTGCAAATTGGGGTTTAGAACGGAAAAGCATATACACCCGTCTACTCGAGTTATAACTGTGTGTACATACGTTAGAGTTATTATTAGAACACGATTATTCTAATAGTCAGTGGCAAGGCAGTGTAGATTACCTTGTCTATGGCATTATTATTGTAACAATAATAAATTTAGTAATTAAATGACTCCAAAAATGGTTTCAAAATTTATATTTAAACTGTCCACGGATAGCATATAAAGAACGCTTTAAAATGGTGCAGGTCTCGTTTTGTTTAATTTCTGAATTTTTGAAATTTGCAAAAGATAGAATTAATTCGAAAAAGGTATATACTGTTCTAGCGGCACCCGTAGCGTTTGAATTAATTCTAACAATATCGACTTGTAGAAGGTCTCTTGCATTAGTAAGGGAGGGGCGTCCGAAGCCCACAACTTAAATTTTGATTTTATAATTTTCATGAATTTGATTATATGGACATGTTAGACAATTTTATTAAATTATTAAATTGTATCAGTTAATACACCTTTTACTCGTTTTAAAAACATCTTTTATTTCGCAATCTACAATTTAAATAATATTGTGTGTGTATATATATATATATATATATATATATATATATATATATATATATATATATATATATATATACCAAAATAATACCAAAACATTTTTTTCAAATAAAGACCTATATTCCTATCAAAGCAACGAATTTAATCAATCGATGATGTATTAATTTACGTGACGACGCTCAGGCCGTAATGTCTGCTCTTTCGAGTGACTATACGCAAATTTCGCTACACTCCTATCACCTTCTATGAGGGCGTTTTAATATTTAATTAAATTATACTACGACAAAGTAATACAAATATTTCCAAAATATGATTTATTTTTAGTGAATATTCCTGATCTTTTTAACCACAATCAAAGCCGCTGTAATAACTCAAATGATAACAAAAACTTATAAAAAATGGGATCATATTTTGAACAAAAAGCACATCACAAACTATATCAATGATTTTCAGCTTCTGTAAAAATGAAACCTATAAAAAACAACCGATCCTCGCTAGCCCTCTGAAACCGCCACCGCTCTTGGTGATTCTGGGATTCACAGGCGCTATTGATTTCCACAGGGCTGTTTCGGCGCCTGATCTGCTCGAGCGGTTCCGGCTTGTGCTGGTGGAGCATCTCCAGGGACAGCGTGGGGCGCGCCAAGCGCCTGGCCCTGGCCGCCGGGTGCGACGCAGCCATCCTGGACGATTGCGAGGCGCTCGTTCAGTGGTATGATGTACTAACGTTTTACATTTTACTTCTACACATGATGCAACGACATTGTTCTGTTGTCATTGCATCACGCTTTTACACACGCATGCCCTTTCAGCTCCTCTGGAGACATCAGGAATCATTTCACGAGGGAGGGAGGGAGGGAGGAAAACTTGGAGTTCACACATCGTCGGTTTGCAAGTGTAGTAGCTGCAATAAAACATCCTGTCTCGCATTATTTCTGAATTTGCCATTTTAGAAAGTTCAGAGAGTTCAATGAAAATGAGATACACGCCATTCTTAAGCATCCCGTATATATCTTAATATCCCTTACACTGATATAATATCAGTGGAAAAAATGTACGAAAAAATGTAGAGTGGTTTTTGAGAAAAACGTGTTAAATTTATTTCAATTGTCTACACTTCGCGCCAAATTACAAAACTACTTATATTTCCGTAAAATTAAACATTAACTTATTTAAAGATCTTAAAGGTCTTTAAGGAACAGATTTCATTAAGGAAAATTCTCTATCTTCAGTATTATAGTTGTAAGAAGATGCCCCCCCCAAAAAAATTCACTTTTGCAATTTTCCAAATCTGCGATTTCAACGAAGACGATACCGGCAGTAATCTCTTAAGCGTCCTTTACGCTGACCGAAGACAAAATTTGATCAAAAATTTAGTGCTATTTTTGAGAAAATTTTGAAAATGTTATTGAGGCTTCACGTTAAGTGCCCTCAAAATCAAAAATCAGTTTGAAAATTCCAAAGCCTCAAGTTCAGTCAGATCGACTGAAAAATATCAATTTTCAGGAAAATTGGCAGTTTAGGCTTAAGCATTGACCACGGAGCGAACAGAGAGACTTTTTGCTGCCAATCGATTTTTTGGTAACAAGGATCCACAAAACATAGATTTTGGCTACACCACGTGTTAGTTTTTTTTCTATATTTATCAAACAGAATTTATCCACTTTTTCGTTATGTGAGTCCATGAAAAGAGAGTTTTTCTGCTGAACATTCGTCGTTTTGCGGTACACGATTATATAACTTACTCTTCATAAGAAATAACTTCGTAAGGGCGGGAAAGTAAAACATTAACGAAATATCATTTCTGAGTTAAGTGAAGAATGTATAAAATTATGTATTTTTATTAGTAAAAATGTATTAAAGATTGCTCACAAATCAACCGAGTCAAAAAACACTTTGCCTTTGCAGAGGATGTTCAGAATAAGACCGTTATCTTCTGTCTCTCTCTCTCTCTCTCTCTCTTTATATATATATATATATATATATATATATATATATATATATATATATATAAATGAATTGCTGTTCGTTAGTCTCGCTAAAGGTCGAGAATGGCTGAACGGATTTATCTTATCTTGGTATTGAAATGTTTGTGGAGGTCTAGGGAAGGTTTAAAAGTTGAGAAAATTTCGAATAATTTCCGGGAAAACCCTGAAAACAGCCCTTTTCTATTTCGCATACAAACGTTTTCTAAATAAAATGGAGAGTCAATTTGTAATTTATTACCGCTACATAAACTGCAAATTCGCGTGCGTGTTGGAGTATCTAATGCGCGTGTGTGTGTATGTGATATTTTGTGATAGTGACACTTTACTGCTAAACCAGCGAGAATTTTTCTCAATTTACGATGCCAAGGAGAAGACGATCTGACTTAGGTCGTCGCAGTCAATCAAATGTGCGAAGAGCTACCTCACGTGCTAACCGCACTGATGACCAGAGAGAGACAGATCAAGAAAATAGTCGTGTTGCTATGTCAGAATTGCGTTCTTTAGTGAGTAACAATGTAGTAGATAGGTATAGAATGCAACGAGCGCGTGCATATCACACGCAACAACAGCAAGCAAGACATAATGAAATTGAGCGAATCCGCAGACGCAGTGCTCCTGTGATTCTTGAACGAGCTGCATTCCACTATGATCCGGCAATTGATTATTGTGGAAATGAAACTAATTTGTAAATATTGTAAGGCGTTAAAATACACTGGTAAATCTACTGGATTATGTTATGGTGGACGCAAAGTAAAATTGCCACAATTGGTCCCACCACCAGATCCTTTACGCTCTTTAGTTTCTGGGATTGGAAATGATTCTAAGCACTTCTTGGCCAACATTCCGAAATATAACAGCCGTTCTCAGATGACATCATTTGGCGCTACACATATTATACAGGACAATTTCATGCCCACTTTCAAGGTATTATACCAGAATATTTTTTTATAATATTCAAGTTTGTACTACAATAAATAAAAATCGGAAATAAAATAATGGACAAATTTTTAAAAATTACAGATACAAGGACACATTTATCACTTACTGGGAACACTGTTACCACTAACTGATGCAGATCATCAATTTTTACAGATTTATTTTATGGGCAATTCAGATGCGGAAATTGATAATCGTTGTGCTCACAATCCAACAAAGAAGAGAACCATTTTCCAAGAATTACAAATGTTTCTTCATCAGAATAACAATTTAGTAAACATGTTCAAAATAGCATTGGATCGGATGCCATCTGATAGCCATAATATTAGCATTGGAGCTGACAAAACACCTACCAGTGAACACACAAGGAGGTTTAATTCACCTACCATTGATGAAGTGGCTGTTGTCATTGTGGGAGAAAACTTACAATCTAGAGATATTGCGCTTCATCGTCGGAATAGTGATTTAAAACGTGTATCTGAAACACACAGGAGTATTGATGCAGTACAATATCCTTTGATCTTCTGGCAGGGGGAAGATGGATACCATTTTAATATCCAAATGGTAAATCAAGTAACAGGTAAATAAATTGAACAAGATTAAATAATATTTTAAATTCAATTCATCTAAGTAACAATTTAAACATTTATCATTTTTGATTGCAGGTGCTGAAACCAACAAAAAAGTTAGTGCTATGAATTTCTATTCACACAGACTCATGATCAAGTCACTTCAAGGTGAAGTAAATCATATTTTGATGTGTCAACGACTTTTTCATCAGTTTGCAGTTGACATGTACGTCAAAATTGAGACTGAACGATTGACATACATCCGTTTGAACCAACGACGGCTACGATCAGAGGAATTCATTCATCTCCTCGATGCTATAAATGCCGATGGCAATGTGAATTATGTAGGAAGAATGACTAAGTTTGCCAGCCTCTTATATAGGAAGCCCACGCCACATGCATGAATATGCTCAGGATGCTATATCATATGTTAGGCATTATGGCCGCCCAGACTTATTTGTTACATTCACATGTAACCCAAAATGGTCCGAAATTGAGAGGGAATTACTACATACCCAAACACCAGTTGGTAGACATGACATAACTGCCAGAGTTTTTAAACAAAAATTAAAATCTCTCATGAATTTCTTAATAAAGCATTGTGTGTATGGCTGAGTACGTTGTTGGATGTACTCTGTAGAATGGCAACAGCGTGGATTGCTACATGCGCACATTTTAGTCTGGTTAGTGAACAAAATAAGGCCAGATGAGGTTGATTCCATAATTTCAGCTGAAATTCCAGATGAAATAGTTGACCCAAAATTGCATGCAGTAGTTACCAAACACATGATACAAGGACCTTGCGGACGTATCAACTACAATTCACCCTGTGTGGTCGACGGCAAGTGTTCCAAGCAATACCCAACAGACCTGCTTGCTGAAACCATAACGGTAAATGATGGATACCCATTGTATCGTCGACGATCAGTTGCGGACAATGGGCGATCGGTAGTTGTGAAAGTAAGAGGACAAAATGTTGATGTAGACAATCGTTGGATTGTGCCATACTCGCCAATATTGTCCAAAGCTTTTGAGACTCACATCAATGTGGAATATTGTAACTCTGTGAAGACGATAAAGTACAAATATAAATGTGTTAACAAAGGTAGTGATATGGCTGTCTTCGGTGTAAACAAAGCAAATGATGAAATATTACAGTACCAGATGGATCGCTATGTAAGTAGTAACGTAGCAATTTGGCGTATCTTTTCATTTGCGATCCATGAAAGACACCCTACAGTAGTCCACTTGGCAGTCCATTTAGAAAATGGTCAACGTGTTTATTTTAATGAATCAAACGCGGCAGAGAGGGCGGCACATCTTCCGTCGACAACATTAACAAGTTTCTTCCCAGTCTGTCAAACTGATTATTTTGCTCGCACTTTGCTGTATGCTGACATGCCACGCTATTACACATGGAACGTATCATCGAAATCTTTTCAGCGTCGCAATCAAGGAACACAAGTTGCAGGACATCCAAATGTATTTGCTTTAAACGCTCTGGGTCGCATCTACACAGTACATCCAAATGACGATGAATGTTATTATTTGCGGTTGTTGGTGAATGTTCGTAGTTCGACATCGTTTAAACAACTGAGAACACTTAATGGACAGCTGTGTGCGACTTCTCGGAGGCATGTCAACCATTACATTTACTTGAGAACGATTCGCACTGGGATAATACGCTCAAGGATTCCGTAATATCTTCATCGCCAAATCAAATTCGTTCATTGTTTGCAATTATCATATCGACATGTTTCCCTTCGAATCCAAAAGATTTGTGGGTTAAGTATAGAGATGACATGTCTGAGGATGTTTTGCATCGTGTGCGCCGTCAAACTTTGAATCCTACACTACAAATGACTGAAAAAATTTACAATGAGACATTGATCATGATAGAAGGTATGTGTTTATTGATGGCAAATAAAGTATTGTCGTGTTTGCGAATGACAGCACCCAGCCGTCACGATGCATTACACCACGAGTTGCAAAGAGAACAACAGTACGATATTGAAGCATTGGCCGAAACAGTTCGTACAAATGTACCACAATTAAATCAACAACAAAGAATTGCGTACGACACTTCGATAAAAGCTGTGAACAGTGGATCTGGTGGAATTTATATCCTTGATGCTCCCGGAGGAACCGGAAAAACATTTTTAATTTCATTGCTTTTGGCGAGGATCAGATCGCGAAATGATGTTGCTCTAGCGTTGGCTTCATCTAAAATAGCAGCGACTCTGCTAGAAGGCGGGCGAACTGCACATTCTGCCTTGAAATCACCGAAACACCAATTTGCAACATCACCAAAAATAGCGCAATGGCCAAGATCCTACAGGAATGCAAATTGATTGTTTGGGATGAATGTACAATGGCCCATAAGAGATCACTGGAGGCACTGGACAGAACGTTGAATGATCTTCGTGACAACCAAAATATTTTTGGTGGGATTCTGTTGTCAGGTGATTTTCGTCAGAGTCTTCCAGTTATTCCCCGATCAACTGTTGCTGATGAACTAAATGCATGCCTAAAATCATCGAATTTGTGGCAGTACGTAAAGACAAACCATTTAACAACTAACATGCGATTATTTTCGCAACAAGATGAAACTGCAAATGTGCTTGCGAAGCAGTTTTTAGACATTGGAAATAATAAAGTTGCAATGGACACCTCGTCCGGATTCATGATATTACCCACAGATTTTTGTCACATCACAGACTCAAAAGAGGAGTTTATTCAGCGTGTTTTCCCAGATATAGCGCAAAAGTTCAATAACCATAATTGGCTGGGTGAACGAGCAATATTGGCGGCGAAAAATAAAGATGTCGAGGCTCTCAATGCGACCATTCAGAAGTTTCTTCCAGGACAGTTGGTTTCCTTCAAATCAGTCGACACCGTTATGAACCAGGATAACGTAGTCAACTATCCCACGGAGTTTTTTAATGCACTGAAATTGCCTGGATAACCACCTCACAATTTGCAGTTAAAAGTAGGATCAGTTGTTACCATGTTGCGTAACATTAATCAACCTCGACTATGCAATGAAACAAGACTGGCTGTAAAAAAGATGATGAATAACGTCGTTGAGGCAACAATCATAAAAGGAAAATTCTAAGGAGAGGATGTCTTGATCCCGCGGATACCGATGATTCCAACGGACTTACCATTCGATTTTAAACGCTTACAATTTCCAGTACGTCTGGCCTTTGCGATGACCATAAATAAATCGCAAGGACAGTCGTCAGAAGTTTGTGGAATCAACTTAGAGTTTCCCTGTTTCGCGCATGGACAATTATACGTCGCGTGTTCGCGCGTCGGAAAACCGTCTTCTTTGTTTATTTACGCACCACAAAACAAAACAAAAAATATAGTTTATGAGAAAGCTATAAATTGATTAACAGACTGTATTATAACAGTGTGTGTCTGTAAATATCAAATTTAAACCTTATAAATAGCCAGTATGTCAGAAAAACTCTGTTTTGTAAGTAAGCAACCTGATGTGTCAAAATTAATAATAAATCTTTGTTTTAAAATCATTTTATACAAAAGTTTAGGTCTTTTATTTATCGTTGAGACAGTACAAAGTCTGCCGGGTCAGCTACTCATGCAATATAAGTTTGGTGTTTCACTTCTGAATACAATGACATGTGAGTACATGAGAATACAATGGCGCTGTGCTGAGGGAGGTTAAAGCCAAAGGTTAAGGTTAGTAGGCATTTAAGTTTGGTGATATCGCAGCATGTGGACTAGAGAGACTAAAATGGTCAGCAGCAAAAATAATTTTTACTTTTTTTTAATTTATAAGCATCCGTCATTTGCTTTCGATGAAATATGTTTTCCAAGTTTCTTGTAAAGAAGTGGGATTAAATACACGCTGGTTAAATTTGTGCTTGTTAAAGGTTTGCGCCGTTGTTGCGATACACTATCAATGTGGTCTGTAAGTGACTTCTCGGGAAAATATCGACCTCGAACATAGACGGTATGTTACAGACAAGTAAGAGACGATTTCCCGCACGAAGAACTTTATTACTGAAACATTCTCAGTGAACTAGTTCACGAAATGTGTACTTAAATAAATTGAAGGAAATTAAAATAAATTATAGTAATCAATTTCAATTTCAAAAAAAAAAAAAACAATAATGAACCAAAAGTAAACTTGTGCAACAGTGAATCTCAAATAGAGTAAATATCTTGTTAATTTTCCAATCTTGCGCAGCTAAATACATGAATTTTTCAAAAGTACTTTTTGCGCTCAATCCCTAAAAATTAGACTATTTAACTTATTATATTTTTTAACAGTTTTGATTTGTCTTATTTACCTAGCCTAGACAATCTTCGTTAATCAGTTTTTCTTTTATTCCACTTTTCCAGTCGCCTTGCTTCTGGCAAGCCCATTAGTTCATCCTTCCGATCTTCTACATCCGTATCCTTTCTTTTTCTAGACTCTTCGCTACTTCTGGTCGTAAACTCTTCTCCTCAGGCCGTCCAGAATTTTCCCTTTGATTCAGAACTTGTGCTTTCCCACGCAGGCTACGAGAGGTGCAGGCGCAGAAGCTGCTGCAGGCAGTGAAGTCGGCCAGGACGAGGGTGGAGCGGTTGAGCTACACCAGCTTCCCGTTCGTGCCGGTCGTGGAGCCCGAGCACCCGGGCGCCTTCCTCACCAAAGACCCTCACCAGGTGGTGGCGGAGCGGCTGGCTGACAGATGCCGACCAATGCCCATCCTCTTGGGGCTGATGTCGCACGAAGGGATACTTCGGTTACCGGGTAAATTGTTCGCAGATCAAACAAGAGATTATTCGCGCAACTTTAAATTAGGTTTCTTGAAATTTCTACCAACAACGAATTATTTAAAATTTTAAACGGAAGAAAACTTTACATTGAAATTGTCCATAAATATCCAAAAGAATCTGGAATGAGCGAAATAGCGGAAATGGAGAGGAGGGCAATAAGTATTAAGACACTGTCCGTCCTCTAAATCCCACGAGGTATGTGAAAAAAGATGACCCGTCTTTCATCAGTCCGACAAGGTACTTCAAACTGTAAAAGTCCCTTAGTAAAACAATACAAGTATATTCCAATTGAAGAATTAGCACATGAGGTCCTAGCTAATAAAATAATCATGATAGTAATAATAATAATTGCGATGATAATAGTGATGACAATGATAATATAACCTAGTGCTGCTACATCAGCGCATATGTTCTCGCCCTGTTGGAAACAGCTACGTAATATTGAAATATGGATTTTCTGCGCTACTAACATCTCATCTATTACTTGAAAATGTCCAATTCAATCAAGAAGCGGGCAACACACTTGCCAGCGTAGCGTTGCCACAACTATGAGCATTCGCTTGGCGAATAATTTCAATTCTTGAAAAAAACGCTTATTTCCGTCTGTATTCTTACTTATACTTTTTCTCGGTTATTCATAGTACTCGTACACAGTTGATAAATAACTAATACTAATAAAGTAATTAAGTTACTAATATTCTACGATTTGAAATAGTAAGTTAATTTATTACGGCCTTTTTATTTGTATATTGATACCACCTCAAACGAAGAGTATGAAAATAAAACTCGTTACATCGACCACGGTGAAGTATTCCTAAAATATACTTTAAATGAGAGTAAAATCTCTGTTCTCTCTCTCTCTGTACAAGGCAATAAAAACAGTGAATGTCGCCTTGTATGCGGCGGTACGACAATTGATTTCAAAAACCAACAATGATCGGTCACATTTAATACAATTAAAGGACGCAGTTTAAAATGAAATAACAATCTAATATAAATAATAAATAACAATAATAGAATTTGTATGTTATTTCATGTTTTATTTTAACATACGTAGCATCCAACTGCATAAAATGGGATTGGGTGACCGAAGGCTAGCAATATTTATTTCATATATTTCAAATAGGTGTTAAATAATTATAAAAGATGAGTGTTTAAATGTATAAGAAAAGGTCGAATGTAAGAAACGAACAAAGAACATGGAACACACACAAGAAAGTAACTTTCTCTTCTTAAGAAGTTCCTTCCTAAGCGCGAGAAAGTACTAGTTCACCCGGCGATAATCGGGCAAACTAGGTTTGTCATTTCAGATGAGAAAACACACAAGGTGTTCTCTATAATATTGGCAATAAATAATTCTTTAACCGTTTGATTTCAGAAGTAGAGATTTCCGTAGAATGTTTTTTTGTAATTTTTCGATTTCGTGGTAGTCCGAAAATCACCGCAATTTAATGCGCGTTTTCAAACCTCAAAGTGCTATTGAAGACTTGGGTGTTCATTAGCATCATTTGGGAACAGTGAATTTACTGCAATTTCTGCCGGACGGCTAGCAAGCTATGGTTCTGACTGTTGAAAATAGGGCCAGATCGCAAACCGGTGAGCAATGCAGGGCTAACGAAATTTACACTCCTCTCCTGTCAAATCAAATATTTGCGTTTTTTCGGCAATGCTTATAGCAATAAAAAAACTCAAGAAACTGCTTTGCAGAAATGAATTTATCTACAAAATGACATACGAAAGGTAGTAGAGGTTGTTTATCCAATTGAGAAGACAGTGATATTTTTCCAACTTGGACTCACACTGAGGAATGATCATATAAATAGTGCCAATGCAAATGATTCTATTGGCATACTCCCCATTTTCGCGCATCTCCATGAAATCGAATTATCAACTTGTTGTGCTGGACGTTTGCGTAGACCTTCTCGCACTAGTTAGTTTTCTAATCTTCATAATTTGCTTTTTTTTATTTTTTAATATGCGCATTTAATATGCTTCAAAATAGTTTTTACATTTCCTTGTACGCCTATTACAATTGAAAAAAGGCTTTAAGAGTATTATAGAAGAGTAAATCTATTTTATACTGAAAAATTCGAGCATTTCTGGGAAAATGTTTGAGTGTTTCTCAAAATGCGCAATTTTGAGATTTTCAGAGAACATTTTTTTCGAAAAATTATATAGTAAATCATTAAAAAACTAGTGCTCAAAAATGCCAGCAACAGCGCACTCAGTAAAGAATAATTGTAAAAATAGGGATCAGATAAATTCAATTACAAAAATGTAATAGCACTTTTTAAAAGAATATAATTTTCTAGATTGCGGTGTAAGAAACATAAATTATGTCATGGTAGGGAGAATAAAGTCTGGCATTGGGAGTATAAAGCGCATGGTTTGGGAGTTATGCACGATGGTAACGTGTTTTGTCGGGTTACGTGCATGACTCGGGCTTATGACCTATATTACAATCTGCGAATTTCTATGTGTTTAACTTAAATATCTTTATGATAAGAAGATTGTGGGCAATTGTCTTTCTAGGAATGACACACTTACCGGGTGGCTTAGGGCATCAACTGATGTCACTGCAGTGCCTCTGACCGGAAGGTCCTAGGTTCGAGACCCGACGGTAACAGGATTTTCGACTCTAGCTTTTCAGATAAGTCGAATTTAGTCGCTGTCTGGAGGAACATTCTGAACGCCTGCTCTGATCGGAAGTTTTCCGTGGTTTCTCTGATCAACATTAGGCGAATGCCGGAGCAGTACCCTACCAAACGGGCCACCGACCGCGCGCGATCTTTCCTACCTCTTTCTTGTCCTATCCCCTTACTTCTTTCGATGTACAAAACCGTCGTGTTTGCGTTTGGAAGGGAATAATTTAATAATATCACATTAATATTGTAATGCGAACGCATTGCAGGTGTTCTTTCTCCAGAAGCTTGGGCGCGCACGGATGAAAACTTTCAATATCTCTTGCCTTACGACGTGCTGGCAGACCCCAGGGACACAGAGAGAACTAAAGAAGTATGCCAGCGCATCAAAGACTTCTACATGGCAGGCAAGAAGCTCTCGGAGGAGACAGCAGAGGGTTACGTGCATGTGAGTCTCGCAGCTGCAGAGCGTGAGTCAACAATTCAAATTTCAGTAGCGAAATCATTGCTTATATATGTCACTCGACGTAGTAATTGCATTCATCATGTGTCTACATCAATAGCTCTCTACAAAAATTCACATACATGTACCTTCATTATTTATGACATTAAAATATATACACACGTTTAACTGCCAAGTAAAAGCTTTTCTGCTGTATAATTGTTTTTATACAATTAGGAACTATATCGAGCATTAAAAGGGAAAGAGACATTAATTTTAGCTACGATATTTAATATGCTAGTTAACATTTGTACTGTCTAATTTTAAAAGAATAAATATACCTGTGTCAAGTAATGTACTCAGCTTTAGGGCCAATGACCCTCATCTCGATCATGGTTTTGTCAGTTTCCCTAATTCTGTGAGCAAATGCTGAGAAGGCCTCGTGTTTTACGTGTGGATATAAATGTAATTTTTTATCTGGGAACATCATGTATAGTTCGGTGAAAATACACTAATTAAAATCATCAATTCTCCACGCTGTGGCGGCAGCAAGTCGATGCCGCCGTAAAAGGCATAATGACGGATAAAAGCCTAAATTTGTAGTTGATTTGTCTTCGCAAATAAGTTTTATTACACGGGAGTGAATATTTTCTTATAAATTGTTCTCACTGGTATTTATAATTCATCTTGTAAATAGGTTGGGTTAGGTTAGAGATCCCAGAATTGAAGAAAACATGCATAAAATTCACTATTCCCTTGAACGTCATATACAGTTTTAATAATTTTTGACGATAAATAAACAAGATGACAGCGTTATTTACCATTGCACTTCATCATGCATATTTCTACTGCATTTACCATCAGCGCAGGGATAATGAAAGTGTAATAGAATGTAAAAAATCATGTGTTTTTGGTTGAATATTCTTTATATGCACTAATACGATGCCATATTGTTTTGACTGTACAAATCCTAGTTGAAATGTAAATGAACCCGCTTTCAGCTATGGGCAACGTTAGCTCTGGAATCTGGAGGAGCAATCTCAAACATACGAAACGAAGCTGAATCAAGGATTTACTTTGATAATCAATATTTAGGTTTAAAATAATGAATTATTCAGGAAACTACAAGATTCTGGTTCGAAGCGTTGCTGAAAAACGACAAAGATACGAATTAAAACTAGCTGTAAATTCCATATCGCTGAAGTATAGTACTCAGGGTTAAATCAAGTATTTAAAGTTCCAGCTCATAAGAATATTCGTAAAGCATTTTCTTCGAACTGACTGACTTGGCTCAGGGAACAGGCGATGTTTTCACTGCAGCAACGTGCGGTCTAATATGCATACATGTGATAATTTTTTGAGTCAACGGACATTGTTAAAATATGTGTGTGTGTGTGTTACAATTACACATGAACTATACACCAGAGTGTGTTAATCAATCATTGTACATCGTAGACTTCATTTGATAAAGGTTTGTAGTAGGCTTTCTGTTACGAACGTGACGACAATCTTTTTTTGCTTTCTGTTCTTTAGTTCTCAACAGACATGATGTTTGCGCATGCGCTGACCACGACGGCGCGAATACATTCCCGGCTGGGCGCGCCGGTGTACCTGTTCGAGTTCGCGTACGTCGGGCGCCTCAACGTGTTCGGGCCGCTGTACGGGGCGCAGCGCGTGCCCGGTGCCTGCCACGCCGACGACCTGGGCTACCTCTTCCACCTGGACCGCCTGCCGCCCGTCGAGGACAGCAGCCCCGAGGCGCGCGTGCGCCGCCGCATGGTGCGCATGTGGGTGCACTTCGCGCAGACCGGGTGAGTGCTCGCACACTATTATTCATTCATGTGCGCATGTGGGTGCACTTCGCGCAGACCGGGTGAGTGCTCGCACGCTATTATTCATTCATGTGCGCATGTGGGTTGCGCTTTGCGCAGACCGGGTAAATTCTCAGACTCTTTCTATTACGCAATCATGTGCTCATGTGTGTGGACTTCGCGTAGGTCGGGTACGTTTTCAGGCACTATTATTCATGTGCGCATGTAGGTACACTTTGCACACATCTGATGATTCCTCAGACACTTTGTATTATGCAATCCTTTGCGCATGTTGGTGGACTTCAGGCAGGCCAGGTGACTCCGCAGACATTATTATTCGTTCATGTGTGCATGTGGGTGAACTTCGCGCAGACCAGGTGAGTTTCCAGACTCTTGTATTTTTGCATACATGGACGCGTGGCATGCCCGATGTGTTCTCGTTTCACTGATTTACCATTATGGATTGATGCCCATGTAAAATTTCTTTCAATCTACATATCATTGCTAATCCTCTACTGCGTTAGGCATTGATGTCTGCTAGCGCGTTGACTTTGGCGCAGGAGGGTGTATGACCTGAAAAGACTTTCATGAGTTCATAATATTTTGCAATGGATTTCCCGCAATAAGGGCAAGCAGTGAAAACTAATCACCGTTTTGAAGTTATGTGAACATATGATTTTTTTCAAATCCACGAGAAATTTTAAATCCACGTGTATTTAACTAACGCCCTTCTAATGCGTTCTGTCATCCCTTAATTAAGTCGTGTGTGCTTGAGAGTGATATTCGCATGAATAGAGAATTCTAAAGCCAAGAGTAAAAAGTAATTAAGAGTAAAAAGAAGGAAGAGAGTTGGATGAAAACGCTCTGAAGGTGTTTAATGTAAAGCAGGTTTTTAAGAAACAACTCGATCAAGGCCTAAAAATTAAAAAAAGATTGATAATTAAAGTATTGTTTCAATTACAGGAATCCGACTCCAGCACTGAATGAAGAAATAACCCTGAAATGGGAGTTATTTTCGGAAGCGGAACCCAACTACTTACAAATGAGTCATGAACTGACGCTCAACTCTGGCCTTTTAAAAGAGCGCATGGAATTTTGGGATAATTTGTACAAAAATGAAGGGACTCACAGACGCTATTTAGACAATCAAATTGATTCGTAAGTATTACAAGAGATATTCAATATTATGCAAATGTCTCAAAAGTTAACTTTAATAGGGTATACTTTTTAAATGGTCAAACAATCTCATGATAAAATTCATTGACTATATATTTTAATGGATAGGTTTTTGTACAAATTCGAATAATATGAATAAGGCAAATAAATGTAAGTGATTTGAATCTTATAAATGGCGCATTGGTCAGTTGATTATATGCAGATTCAGGAATTGCCCAAGGGATGGTCACATGGGAGCACTAGAGGGTCTTCCATTAATTACGAAAAGCAAATGTGGAGTATTTTTTATCTCTTCCTTCTCCCCTGTAACCAACCCTTCTGTAACACGAGCTGTAACCCCTACGATTATTTTATAAAGCTTGATAAAACCCTCTCCCTTATAGGATAGAGCACATTGATGGGCATGGTAAGGGTAACTAATATTTCTTCTTCAATGTTTATTTATCCAATCAAAAATACATAGTTGGCAAATGAATTACTACATATGTGTGCATTTATCAGGTTAGTGAGTTAAATATTTCAAAATTACACTTTACATTTTATGAAATGCGAAACTAAAATTAGGGAGAAAAAAAGTGACAGACACTTTCAAGATTATAGTGAGCATTTTGTAATAAAATGATGGGCACTCATAAAAATGAATTTCAAAAGCCGTACGAAGTCAAACAGTATTGTTGAATGCAAAGGGCTTGTTACCGATGGTTTATTAACCTTCAGTCATTTAATAAACCTAAACATTTTACACACACAAAATTTATACCAACATTATACACAATCTCCTATAGCATCGAAAACCGAACAGAAACTGCATGATTCTGAAACTAGTTCAATAAAATAACATGGGTCAAAGTATTGCCGGGAGTACGGCGTTTTTATCGTAATCGGAGTTTACTCGTAACACAGAAAACATAAATTTAAAAAAAAATTACTCACAAATCACGGAAAAGAAAATCGAGAACTTCCAGACATTCTTGTTTCATTTGAAGTGTATACAATTGTCCTTGCGATTGTAACCTAATTTGCTACCAACTCAGTATATTGTTCTGCGATACTAGTTTAACGCCATTCATATTTTTCTCTTCCATACAAGTTACAAATTTATCGTGCACTTTTTCGTAATTTTCAGCTGATTTCCTAGGTATTAGCGACAATTCTGCCTTAGCAATTTTATTAATTATAGCCTCTGGTGATTCCCCTGGTAAATACATTTCACAACAAACAATTAAATGCCCTGGCCAACCACGCCTGCCCCTATTACAGTCGGCCTTGGCCTACATTATGTATGTAACATACCTTTCTACTTCAGATTCAGTGACCATTTTACCCTTGTAATAATTTGATAATTATGTTATACAAATAAAAGCGTATGCAATTCGTTTATGTTACTTTTTTGCACCGATAAGAACAGCAACATTTACTCCGTCGTTCATGCGGATCTTCTTAATCGTGCAAAAAAGAACGACATAAACTAATGGCAAAATATACTATTCGTCGGAATACCTTTCCTTCTCAGTCTTCTAAGGAAAGGCATGATTTTGCGAAATACATTTTGACACATTTGGTAGAACACACCGTATTCCTAAAATTCAATGTGTTTCAACTGGAAGCGCAGCCCTGAAGAAAATACTTCCGTGGACTTCTGGAGGAAACAGACATGCTACTGCTTCTTTCCATCTTTTAAATGCTCATAGAAGTGCTCGCCTGAAAGAAGTCATTATTTCTTTCACCTCCTATGAGTTTAAACCTTGGAAGTATGAATATGACATTGTTTGAGCAGAACAGGACAGGACAGGACAGGACAGGACAGGACAGGACAGGATCTTGAGTGTCTTGCGCTTGGTACGCCTGTCTCTAATGAGACTCTGTCCATGTTTTATTTCTCTGTCTGGTGGTCTGCTGGTTTGTTGCGACCCCTCTCCCCCGTACAGGGACGGGGACAGGGAGCCGGGGTAGGGAAGTGACGGGTAGTTTTTGTTAGGGGGTTTGAGGGTGGGGGAAAGGGAGAGGAATGGATTTAGGAGGGAAATGGGATATAGGAAATATCAGGAATATTTAGTGGTTATCTTCGGTTCGGGTCAGTATTGGTTCTTTGGTTTAAGTCGTCTTTGTCGGTTCTTTCTGTTTCCACCCTTTGGCCTAGGTTATGGGAGGGGGATGTTGCAGAATGTCGAGGAGGTGTTTTTTCGTAGTGTGTCGGGGGGATTTCTGAGGATATGGTGGTGAGATAGGATTAGGTTTCTGAACTCAGGATTGGTGATGAACTTTTGTAGGGTTTATACTGAGGAGTTGTAAAGGTGGGTAAGGATATGGGGCATTTTGTGTTGTTCTCGTACGTCATTGAAGCGGGTTAACGTAGGACAGTAGATAAGACGGATTACTCTGCTTTCGGTGACGGTTAGTTTTCTGTAATTGATGATGGATGTGTTGAACCATGTGGGATGGGCGTAAGAAAGAGTTGGGCGGATATAAGTATTGTAAGCTTGGATTTTCTTTTGGATGGGGATGGACGGATTAGTCAGGATAGAGTAAAGGGCGTTTGTGATTCGGTTGGTTTTTATTATGATGTTGAGGACTTGTTGGGACCAAAGGAGTCTGTGGGAAAGGGTAATGCCAAGATATTTGACATGGGGTTGCCAGGGGAATATTTGTGCAGAATCGACGTTTGTTTTCGGTTCTGAGAAGGTAAAATCATACGATAACGAAGATTATAAACGTTGCTACATTACTCCAAGAGCAGATTTCAAATAAAAATAGACAAATTGACTTAAATTCTTAATAAGAGGACATCTCCGCTAACGAATCTACAACGTTTCGACGCACAGACGACACGCGGAGCACACCACTAACTATTGAAGAGTACCTACGCTCACTGCGGGGCCACATTCAATTCATCATCCGGGGTTGCAAACTTAAATGCACAAATGACACAGAGATTACCTGCAGAGGGCCTCCCTCTTGTTTGAAAATCTTATTATTGTTCCCCTTGCAGTTGCTGTGCCCATCACTATACTGGTGCCCACAACTGTAACCGTTACCCGCAGTAAAAAATAAATTGAAACACAACAAAAAAGCTTTACTTTCGGTTATGAATTCTGAATTTAATTTGGCTTAACACCGAGTGAATAAAGAAGAGAGATGAGATTGAATTTCCTCCCTTTCTTCAGTTTTACCATGAAAAACGCAATTCCTTGAATACTGACAATGACTCCCAAATTGCAGGAGTATCACAAATTGTGCGAAGCCAAAGAGTATACACCGATAGCTTTCTGTGGAATTCTGAGAGATCGTATCTGGTTTCTTCTATTTTGCTAGAATCTTCTAAAACACGCTCCACCGAAAAAACAAAATATATTCCATTATCTTGAGTAAAAAAAGCAAAAACTATTGTGAAAATTGATGAAATATTTATTTAAATACGAACATTTTTATTTAAATACAGATGTCTTTAATTCTCTGTCGGCGAAAGCACGGGGGGGGGCGCTTACGAGGCCATACAGAACATAGCAACAGTGGTGGATAATAGACGGTTTTCACGCGCGATTAGGAATTGAATTTAAACTTTGTTACGACCGCCAAATAAAATATAAATGTCTCCTACCATCAGAATTAGTTGGCGATGCACCTAACTGCAGCTATCTGCACCTAACAATAAAGAGAGGTAAGAATTTGGGGAAGGAAGAATGCAGAAGCAAGATCATGTCTGCCAAGCTAGACAAGTCATGGTTGGCGCACGGACCGCTGTCACATTTGCTAATTCAGTTGGATTCTTGAATACTTTCCAGTTTTGAATATTTTCTTCACAATCTAACATATTAAATTATTATACAATAAAATATCCAAATTTTATAAAATAATTTAAAGTTTTAAAATATTTAAAAAAAATATAGTCTTAATTTAACACTGAAAAAATAATTTATTTGCCAAGATTAAAAAAAATATCAGCTTTACGTTACACTAAATCACCCCCCAACAACGCAGCTTAACGTTTTCTAGAACCCCTTTCCCCTTCTTTTGGCGTTACGTAATTTATGGACGACTCCTAGAGCTATTTTTCAAGAAGCTTCATTTTCGATGTTTGTAAATAATCTGTTTTTACATTCATTTGTATACAAATATACATCATCTATACAAATACTGTGAAGAGAACGATTTTGATGCTCCTTCTATCCGGCTCCCAGTAAATGATTTTAAGCAAGTGAGGTTCGAAAAAAAAACATAGGCGGGGAGGTCACTCTGTATTAAATAGATCACAGCTTTCCTTTATTAATAAAAAGTTAGGAAATTTGCATTGTTTGAAATGCGCGGCTAGAATGGAATGGAAGTTGGCGTCGCAATTTGCGCCTGCCGCGCGGGAAATGCATTAGCAGTTTCTCTTGCAGAGAACATCTTTTTGTGTGATCGTTAAAACGAGTGTTTGTGACTATCCATTATCAAAGTAACATAGCCGCCGCCTAAAACATACGGAGTACAGGGGGTCAGGAGTACGTCACTTTCGTGATGACGTCCGACACAGAATCCCCCTTTACTTGTCGTAAAAGTTCCACGACAAAATTAGACGTTTGTAGATTATGAAATAAGTAAAACAGAGGGTGCGCATGCAACGCACTCCACCCGGCAACACACCGCGACCGTGCGTGACAGGAAACCGACATGTAGGTTTTTAAACCCACGTTTTCGAATCCACACGAGAGAACAACAGAATATTTATAATTATTTGGGATCGGATTTTTAAGTAAATACTTTTTTTATAGGAACAAGATACTTGTCTTCAATATTTTTTAGAGTTTAAATGACATCCTTAATGAATATGAACTATTTATATTTTACATATTGTAGTATAATTACAGATTTTTACATATTTCGCCTGTTACCACATATTTCATTTCATTTAAATATATTTACACGTCGAAACGAAACATTTCATATGTGGGTTTGACACGTGTTACTGGAATCATCTTCCTTATAAAGCAATGTAATCCTTCTCCGCTTCTTTTATCACCGAACTTTCGTCATTTATTGTCAAACTTACCGCAGGCCTTCTACATGCAAACAGCGTACTCAGAACTAAGGATATGCGGATGTTTGTGAGACAGAAGTAATTTCAATCGAGTACTTGCTCATATTTCACAGAGTCCATGCGTAACTCAATCGAAAACTAACAAATATTTGTTTACAGATCATTGTCTTATCATGTTATTGGATTTTGGAGTTGGGTATGTTTACTTCAATCCACTATGTACCCATATATAACCCTCACGTATAACCCCTCCAGTACCCATCACTGGTTCCACGGTACAGGTCCATCAAGCTGGCCCGCCCCCTTGCAGAATCAAACCAGAATTGTTAACTATTTTATTACCAATTTATTGTCGCAAAAGCATTGTTTCTCCGCTCACCTCCCCCACCTAAACCGAGGAGGACAAATAACTATTAAAAGGGACGTAAATGTTTACAAAAGACCATTTAAAAATGTACAAACTTTTTAATGCTCAGTGTAGATTAATTGTAATACAGAAACTGTTGTGCAGCAGGAAATATTTTACTTGGCATTTACCCTTTTATCTATGTTAATCGTTTTATTTCATCTGGAATCTGTTGTACAATGTGCATGTATTAAATGTGATTTTTTTTTGTAGTGAGCTGTTGATACCGACACCTAATGAACTGGTTACTACTACAATACTATGTAGTAGATGAGAATCATCAAAAAGAAAATTGTTTAATTTAACAAAATAATTATATATAATGCATTAGTTTACATGTAAATTGTATATTTTTTTAAAATACTGAATAAGTAGAAAAGTAATGTACTTCAGTTTTCCGGTCAATGACTCATCTCGATCAGATTTTTGTCCAGTTTTCCTAATGAATTGGGCGAATGCTGAGATGGCTTCTTGTTTCGCTTCTGGACATAAATGTAGCTTCACTATGGGAACGTTTTGTTGAGCTCTCCTTTTGCTTGTAGTGGTAGCGGTTTTATTTTTTAACTTTTTATTCATCTTTCAACTATTTATAGTTAAAATGTTGGGAAGAGATTCTGGAACTCAAGATGATCTCCTCCACACGTCACTTACAATTGTTACCGTTTTTTGCTACATAAAAAAATAAAGAGTAACATGTTGTAATTATATAAATCGTTATTGGGTGAAAAAAATGTTCACACACTTGAGTGTTTTTTTTTACAAAACCACAGACTTTTACTAAAGAGGAAAGGCAAATAATAAAATGTCTATACTAATAAGTAGAGGGTTACACGAATCAGGTGGGTGGGATTTGTTAATTATTCGAAAAAAATCTGTAATCTGTCAGCTTGGAAGCTATGGGATGCAATTTCCCTTTGACCTTACAAATGTCGATTTATAAACATTTGTGGGCAGTAATTAATTATCGTGTGATGCTTTGTTCTTACAATTAAGGATTTTTCTAGTGATTTATATACAGAAATACGTAGTCCGCCAGTATCAAAAAATTCTTAGTTTTTGAGACGCACAAAGTATTTTTATCATTGCGCAATGCGTTGTGCGCTTATAATAATTAGCAGGAGTAATTAAAACTGAAAATATTTTGTAATTTAACGGTGATTTTTTACTTTTAACTTTATATTACACTACGAAACGATGACTTAATTATTGGTATTAAACCAGTGTGATATTATTCCACAAGAGTAAAACCCTTACATCAAGTTTCATACAGTACTCTTTCTATGACTTATGGTAACTTTTATAAGATAAACCACACTGAATAGTTTCGTGGCAGTTAACATTCAGGATTCAGCCAAGGCCACCTAGCAGACAGCTTCCTAACCCTACTCTAGCAGTTGGTTTTGGTTTACCAGTCCGCCTGCAAGGGATTACTATGAGTAAATATTAACTTACTAAAGGAATGTAGTTCCGTTAACCCAACAAATTCATTGAAAACCATTTGTTTTCTATGAATAATAAAAGTAAAGAAATTTAACACTGTAAATAACCTTTATTTAATCTCATTGTCGCTTTTTCTCTTATTTCTGAAAGTGTTAGCTCCACCTTAGATTCACTCGACATATTAAAATTATGAAGTAGTCGGTTTTTAATGAGAAGCACAGAGCACCAACATATAACACAGAATGACCTGCTTTCTGATCTGAACGTCAAATGTTCCATCCAATAACTGTCAAATAGGATCAAAGTAAAATTACGATCAAATTTATTTTAAATAAGATTTTACATAAAAAATACTACTAATAAAAGAAATTAAAACTGTGGAGATTAATATAATATTAAACGCACTTACACATGTGTACACTATCTAACGAAACCTTCACTAGAATATTTCTCAATTATTAAGTGTAAATACTTGGTTTGTAAACTACTTCAAGAATCTGTATCATAATGAAATTTGTATCGTAATGAGTATCATAATGCAACGGGTTAGTGCGATCAAATGTCAATCATACAGTGAGAATAGAAATATTACTTATTGAGACGCTGCCTAGCCTGTGCGCAACAACAAACTTGTGGAGGCAAAACTAGCCCGCTAAATCTATCCCCGGATAAGATGGCAAAAGTTCTCCTAAACCAAATTAAGCCCTCGCTGTTTAGCTCATTGGTCAGCGTTCTCACTTTCCATAACTGGATCCCGGTTTCGATCCCGCTCGATTCCTTGCCCGGGTTCCGGGCAAGATTATAGTGCACGTTTTTCTTGCGCATGTCGCGGTGGCCCGGTATATGTTGCTGTGTGACTATTAGAAAACTCTCTTCTCAGGTTGAGAAGACCAGAATACCAGAATAGGGATATATTCGTGCTAAACACAATTACTCCCTTAAACCCATGACCGGGAGGCTGCTAGTAGGCTCTGGCCCTTTCGCGAGCTCTTCAAGGGTTCGCCAAGTACAGACGACATATGAGTAGTTACACTGTAATTTTAACATAATATTTTTAAAAGGTTCCTTACCCCCCCTCACCCACCACTTGCGCCCATCTACAGCCACAAATGTTTTATTTAATTGTTGCTCAGTCTCTTTTTAAATTTTGGACAACAACAATCACTTCCAAAAACTTTTACAGAATAATTTTATTTGTTTGGTACCATTCTTTCAGAAAATGATGTCTCCCTCATCAGAAACAAATGAAAACTTACTAAAAAAATTAAAATGAAGCAAAAATGATTTTCACAATTTACAAAAATAACAAATCTATTCTGTACCCAATTCAATGAAAGCTCACCTTTTTTATTATTTTTTGGGGTCAAAATAACACTTATGTTATTGATAAATATGCAAAATAAGAAAATAATTTATACTATTAAAAAAACACATTTTTAGATAATTTCTCGGCGCCAAATTAAAATGCAAACAAAAAAACGTTTTTACAGTGTCTTAGAACTCTTGAATAGGCTCGAAAAATCCCAAAAGTTCCTCTCAAAAGACATTCTTGTGAATTTATTTAACATTTTTTCGACTGCTGGGCTGCAGTTAAAACATAAAAACTTTTTTACCATTTCTCCCCTTTTAGTCATCTTGACTTATATATACTTTGAAAGTGACTGCAACAGTTCTGTGCATTTATTTTAGTGTTTATTATACAACTGTTGACATTGTTGTAGCATCCAGTAATATTTTGACTTTGGAATGAAGTTACAAATTATCATGATTTTAAAACTTTCTAATCCTTTGTATAATATATAAGTATCTCGCTAAGGATAGTTTTGACAGTTTATGAGAAAACAATTCGGTCGCAGGTGAAGGATTCGTGGGGGACATGTGCGAAAATGAAAGGGAACAGGTTGGACCCGGATTTACAAGAACTGTTTTCCTATGTTCCAGAACATAGGTCCAAGAACGAAAAAACTAAACCCAACTGTAAACGATCATCCCACGAAATGTGGTTTACAGCATTATAGGTTCGGAACAGTGCGAGAGAAACCATTCCAACATTGTCGAGGGTTGGGATTAAAATGCACAGAATCTATATCCCGGGTCTATAATGCTGTAACGCACAGCTTGGGGCTGGACTTAAGAAATTTGGTTCCAGTATGAACTTCATACTATGTAGCAATTTTTACTTTTCAAACAATAATTTACATTGAATGGATCTGCGCTGTGTGTGTTCGCACATAGTCATTTAGTTTGTAATCGCAGAGAAACGTTGCAATCTGCACTCGAAGACGTGAAATATTAAACGTAAAAGCGAAGGTCAGAGCCTTGACACTACTTGCTTTACACCAAACACCCGGCTTTCTAATTTTTAGAAAGGTCGCACGTGCAATTAAGAGTGCAAAGTCGGAAGTATTTCAGATTACGAGAGCAAATTTAATGAGAGTTCACAAATAAATCCTAAAAAAGCAAAACGCTAATTGTGCCTAATGTATTTACTACATCCAAATCTTTATATTTAAAACCCAAAGGTTTTCGCTAAGAAATAAGTTTTGAATTTTCTAATTAACTAAAATTTGTGTTTTTTAATGAAAGGTAATAGAACCTAGATGTATTATGATATGTTCTATATAACCCGTTTTACAGCAGAAGAGGCCGCGACTGAATGGTAGATGGTAGTTTTTAATTGTTATACGGAATGCCGGTTTAGTTTTGACAAGTTTGGTTGTACCGAAGGAAAACTAAGTTTATTATGATACATTGTATTTTTTTTAAATACATGAATATTCGACTGTCGGACTTTGATTCGAAAGATTCGTCAAGTCGCACTTCTTTCATCAAGTCGCCCTTGTTCCATCAAATCGCACTTGTAACTGCAGAAGATCCTTTTTGGCATTGATAAATGGCAGATGGTCTTTTTTGGCATAATAAATTGGCAGTTATATTTGTAGAAGAGTTCTAAAGGGTGATTAACGTTTGAACGTTTGCATTTGTGTCTTGCACACTTTTTAAAAGCGCAGATTGACCTACTCAATGAAATAGTGTAACAAAAAATTAGAAAGCCGTTTTTTAATTTTTTTTTAAATTTGAAAGTGGTTTGTGAAAATTCTCCTTCACAAAAATTAAAAGGTCTGTTTTCAATACCCAAGACTGAGCGCGGCCTTGTCAATCGAGGAATAACCATTTTGGTAAAAATCTTGTGAACTAATTTAAGCGCTAGTCTCAATGAATGATGGATGGATGGATGGATGGATGATTGGATGGATGAACCAGATAAAAAACTGCTTTGGTATCAAGGTTCCCCAAAACGTGCAATTCCGTTAAATGTTGATTTTTGCATCAAACATACATAAACAGTAAATAAGCATTTCATTTGTTAATTTGCAGACAAAGCAAAGGAACTTCTCACATTCTCTCAATTCCATTCTTACTTGTACAAGAGTTTCCGAGTACTCGGCATTGCTTACTACATCATGTACAAATAGAATAGCTGAATTGATTATATTTAGTATATTTGGAAAACAAACATACTTACCCTGGGCAATGACATTTATATTTTGCTCTTCCATTGCAGAAATGTATGGAGAAAATGGTCGTCAAACTTATAATGACCAACTGATAATCTAGAGAAGGTCCTGAACTTCCGAATGTGAAGGGAATTTGTTTCAAAAAAGATTAATAAAATGAACGGTAAGTAGTTTATATACATTTTACAATATATGTCTATAATACTGTCAAAACAAACAACAAATAGGCAGTAAGTAAATTCTCAGTATGTAATACCATAGGTTACTATCATGAGTACTATTTAGTGCAATATGTCTAGTCAGTTGTATATACCAATGTCAATGAAGTCAGCCAAAAGCTTCATTTGCGCTCATTAGCTTTTGCTATAGACAACATTTGTTCTGAAAGGCATCAGTATGCACAAATAACGATGGCACCATACACTGACGTGACAAAAGGCATGGGAAGCAATATGCAAATATACAGATGGTTGTAATATCGCGTACAAAAAGTATATAAGAGCAGTGCATTGCCAGAGCTTTCATTTGAACTCAAGTAAATCATGTGAAAATGTTTCTAACTTTATGGCCGCACGACGAGTATTATCAGACTTTGAACGCGAACGCGACTTTGAAGCTGGGCGCACGGGACATACCATTTTCAAAATCGTTAGGAACATCATTCTGGGATCTACAGTGTCAAGAGTGTGCCGAGAATACCTAATATCAGGCATAACCTTACACAATGGAAAACGCAGTCGCCGTCGATCTTCACTTAATGACCTTGACTTAATGATCATTTGCAGCCAATCATGAAATTTAAGTTCCCAAAAAATGTTGGAATTTGTATGGCTGATATCACCGGGCCACAATTTTTCTTTTTTTTTGAAGAACATTCTGGGCAATTCTAGCGGGTGATTTAGCACCCCAGATCGCCCATTGACCATTTATGGGACACAATTGAAAGGTCAGTTCGTGCACACAATTTGCAACGGCATCACATTCCAATTATGGACGCCAACACAGGCAGCATGACAATATTTAAACTCTGGACTTCCAACGACCTGAGTCCATGCCACGAGTTGCTGCATTTCGCCAGGAAAAAGGAGGCCCGAATCGATATTAGGAGGTATCCCATGACTTTTGTCACCTCAGTGTATAACTTTAAAAAACTAGTTTCATTTCTCTAATACTTACAAGATACATACAGGAAGAATTTATTTCAGAAAATCCAAATTGCAAATTCAAAGACAGTCAATCTTTAGGTGGTTACGTTTAAGAACAGTTCAATCTTGGAGTTCCCATATTTTGGCTGAACCCATTATCAATATTAGTCTTGCTTAAACGCAAAAGTTGAACTCTATTTACTACTACAATCAAGAAAATATGTTTACACTATGTTTTTAAACTAGAGAATCCATTGGGAGATAGAACGCTTTTTCCCTCTTAACTCGTAATAGTACATACAAAGATGAATCATATTAATTTCTCATATTCCCAATAAAAATAACTTAACCCCTCCCAGATTTTGCATTTATAAGAATGATATTTTTGCAGAAAACGCATCATCAAATCAAGTGGAGGTTATACACTTTGCTTCCGTCTTATGAAATTTCATTTCTATTATCTAGTCGGACTATGCCGTTCTGAACAAGAGTGTACAGAATGTTGTTTATTACGGAACCGTATTTTTCCATTTCGGACTGATTAAATCTTGTTGAGAAAATGTTTCTATAATAAAATAAAATAAAGTTGTATTCACATTGTTATTTAGTGTATTAAGAAATTAAAGATATATTTTATTGATTAATTAAATTATTTGCCATGTTCATCAACACCAATCCTACACACGTTATCCTTTTACCCTACAATGTGATTTCTGTTACGTAACGTGTCCATTATATACACAAGTGTTTTTCGTCATAGTGAAAAAACCAAAATATTTCTACTAATACTCAAACTATTTGCGATATATAATCGACGTATCAAAACTCAAAGATATTTTTTTCGAAATGTTCTAAAAGATAAATCAAGCATGGGCCGGGAAAGGAATAGTTGCAAATATCTCCAAACGTGAATTTGTTTCAGAAAACGAAACATTTTGAATTAAGACCTTTTGAATAGTATATAGATGAATAGTATGACCCTTGTGGAAACCACTTTAAATACTAAACCCTATGGTAAACATTTTTATCGTTTTAGATTGATCAGAAGTCTATTCAGGCAAGAGAGTCGTTTTGAACATTTCATTACAAGCTTTTCCAGCTCGAGTACACACTAGTAATAAGATAATTGCCGCTAGAACGACTCGGAAATTTTCTTCTCCTGGCAGATGTTACATGATGTAATAAGCAGTTACCCACTGCAGCCTGCACGTATTTATTATAAGCTCAGAAACGGCACAGATTACTTCTGCAGTGAGGAGAAACCATAGTCAGATAAAAAGAGATACACATAAAAAGGAAAAGGAGGAATACTGCACGACAAGCAATTAACGGTGCGTCAGGCAATCAAAGATTGTCCCACTCCCAGTGTGTGACCCGTGGCTCCGACATAGCTTCATCTGTGCTATTCGATCGCTCTGGGTACTTTGTCATATTCGACCTTCCTCAATAAAATCAATATCTTTGGAGCAAATTAAAATATCGCCACTTGATCGTATTTCCTGAGTATTTCGCCTACTTGACCGACCAACTCGAGCTGATCCCCATTATCATCGACGTACTCATGTGTACCCATTACTAAATTGACTTGCTCGAGCCGAGCCCCCACATGATCGACTTGCTCGAGCCGAGCCCCCACATCATCGACTTGCTCGAGCCGAGCCCCCACATCATCGACTTGCTCGAGCCGAGCCCCCACATTTCCCTCGACTTGCTCGAGCTGAGCCCCACATCATACGACTCTGCTACGAGCCGAGCCCACACCATATCGACCTTGCTCGAGCCCAGCCCCCACACATCGACTGCTCGAGCCGAGCCCCCACAAATCATCGACTTGTCGAGGCCGAGCCCCCACATCAATCGACTTGCTCGAGCGAGCCCCACTACATCGACTTGCTCAGAGCCGAGCCCCGCACATCAATCGACTTGCTCGAGCGAGCCCCCACATGCAATCGACTTGCTCGAGCCGAGCCTCCACATCAAATCGACTTGCTACGAGCGGCCCCACATCATCGCTTGCTCGAGCCGAGCCCCCCACATCATCGACTTGCTCGAGCCGAGCCCACATGCAATCGACTTGCTCGAGCGGAGCCCCCACATCATCGACTTGCTCGAGCGGAGCCCCCACATCCATCGACTTGCTCGAGCCGAGCCCCACATCATCGAACTTTGCTTCGAGCCCGAGCCCCATCATCGACTTGCTTCGAGCCGAGCCCCCACATCATCGACTTGCTCGAGCGAGCCCCCACATCATCGACTTGCTCGAGCGAGCCCACAATCCAATCGACTGCTCGAGCCGAGCCCCCACATCATTAGACTTGCCTCGATGCGAGCCGCCACATCACGACTGTGCTCGAGCCGAGCCTCCCACATCATTCGACTTGCTCGAGCCGACCCCCCATCAATCGACTTGCTCGAGCGAGCCCCCCAATCATCCGACTTGCTCGTAGCCGTAGCCCACAACATCCGAACTTGCTCGAGCCGAGCCCCCCACAATCATCGACTTGCTCGGCCGATCCCCCACATCATCGCTTGCTCGAGCCGAGCCCCCACATCATCACTATGCTCGAGCCGTCCCCCACATCATCGACTTGTCGAGACCGATCGCCCACATCATTCGACTTGCTCGAGCCGATCCCACAGACCGTTAAATTATAACAGGAAAGCTTTTGGAAGGGAAGTTGGGCCCCATGGCTTAATTTACAAAATCTATGCAAGAGCCATTGTTCGAGTCCGAATACCCCCACATTCTATCCATGACTTTGCTCAGAAGCCGTATTCCCACACAAATAAATTTAACGATTGCTCGACCGAACGGATTCCCTCCTTACCTCATCGAGCTCTTAGCCTACGAGCGAAGTATCCCACTACATTTAATCGATTAGCTCGCAAGGGTCACAGATCACTCTCGCCACAGTTTATCACTCCATGACTTTGCTCGAGCCGCACCAACCACATCATCCGGGGCGTGGGTGCACGTCTTGCAAAGCCCCTCAGTATGGACCTATGCTTTCGCACGCCGATCACCCACAATCATCCGACTTGCTCGAGAGCGATCCTCCACCACAAACTTCCCTCTGCTCGACGCTGTATAACGCTCTCACCCAGGTTATAATCTCCGGAGCTTAGACTACAGCGGGCGAATCACCCTCACATCAAAGGGGGAAATATTCATCTTGAACGTAGAGCACTCAGGTTGTTCCTGATTCCACCACACAATCATATCGACATTTGTACGAGTGCTCCGAGGAGTCCCCCTAACATCATTACGTACTTGTCTCCGATCCACGATGGCCCACAAGGTCTAGGAATCGCTCATCGCTGAGGCGCTTGAAGGCCGATCCTAACTCCGCTAACACTTTTACACATGCAAAATACTTTAACACTTCTTAAGTCTAACTAACTCATCGACATTTTGCTCGAGCCGATCCCCCAAACCATCACTTGCGCGGAGCCGATCCCCACATCATCGACATTGCTGCGAGCCGATCCCTTTTCCTCAACTATTCATCACTTTGCTATCACGCAAACGATCTCCTCACAACACTCTATGACTTGCTCGAGCACGTACCTTCGTCACAATCATCGACTGCTCGAGGCCGATAACACCCAACATCATCCGACTTTGCCGAAGCCGCATCCCCACCTCCAATCACTCGAGTTTGATCTTGCAGTATGCCTGAGTATTTCCCATCACATCTAGTGCGATGGTTCAGAAGCCGATCCCGTACCACATCTCGACTTGCTTCGAGAGATACCCTGCCAAATCATCGACTTGCTCGAGCGATCACCCCACATCAATCGACTTGCTCGAGCGGATCCCCCACATCATCGACCCTTTTGCTCACGACGCCGATCCTCCCACCTCCAGTACGGACTTAGCTTACGCAAGCAGTCCCATTTCACACATCATCGAGACTTCTTCTCGAGCGATCCCCCACATCATCATGACTGCTGCGCGCCGATCCCACAACCTCATCGACCATTGCTGTCGAGCCGACTCCGCAAAATTCTATAGCACTTTGGCTCGACGCCGATCCCTCACATCATCGCTTGCTCGAGCCGAGGGTCCACCATAGCCAATCGACTTGCTAGAGCCGAATCCCCACATCATGACTTGCTCGAGCCGAATCCCACACAATCAAATCGACTTGCTCGAGACAGATCCCCCAAACATCATCGTTGCTCGAGCGAATCCCCCACAATCATCGACTTGCTCGAAGCGATCCCGCCACATATCGACTTGCTCGAGCCGAATCCCCCAATCGCATGCGGATTGCTCGAGCGTCTGATCCGCTGAGCAAGTCTCTATAAGTAGACCATCCCGAAGACGTAGGTCGAAAAGCTTATTTGGCCACAAGTATGCCAACACAAGTCGATCAAAGATGTAGGGCTGATATCGCGCACTCAGAGAAAGTCGACCAAGTGTGCGATGCGCTCGACGCATATTCGATCTGGTGGGCGATGCGCTCTGACAGTCGATCTAGGTTGGGCGGTGCGCTCGCCCAAGTTCGATCTAGGTGGGCGGTGCGCTCGACACCGAGGTCGGAGTCTAGGACTGGGCGGTGCGCTCGAGCAAGTGATAATAGAGTGGCGTGCGGCTACTGGAGACCAAGTCGATTCTAATGGTGGGCGGTGCGCCGAACAGTCGATCTAGGTGGGACGGTGCGCTCGACCCAGTCGGATAACTAGGTGGGCGTGCGCTCGGGACCAGGTCGATCTAGGTGGGCGTGCGCCGACCAACGTCGATCTAGGTTAGGGACGGGTGCGCTCGACCAACGTCGATCTAGGTGGGCGGTGCGCTCGACCAAGTCAAGAATCTAGGTGGGCGTGCGCTCGACCAAGTCGATCTAGGTGGGCGGTGGCGCTCGACCAAGTCGATCTATGGTGGGCGGTGCGCTCGACAAGTCGAACTAGGTGGCGGATGCGTCGCCCAAGTCGATATAGTGCGGCGTGCAGTCGACCAAGTCGATCTAGTGAGGCGGTGCGCTCGAAAAAGGTCGATCTAGGTGGGCGGGCGCTTCCGACAACGATCGATAGGTGGCGGTGCGCTCGACAAGTCGATCTAAGCGAGAGCGATCGCGCTCAGGACAAGTCGATCTAAAGCGCATGTGTTTCGAGTCCAAGTCGATCTAAGCGATGTGTTTCGAGCAGCTTATTAAGCGTTTGCGATGTGTGCTCAGCATTGTCCACTGCGGGTGTATGCCCTTGAGCAAGTCGATCTAAGGGGCGATGCGCTCGTGGCAAGTCGATCTAAGCGGCGATGCGCTCGTGCAAGTCGTATCTAAGCGGAGCGATGCCCTCCGGTAGCAAGTCGATCTAAGCGGGCGATGCCCCTCCGACAAGATCATCTAAAGCGGGCGATGCCTCGAGCAAGTCGATCTAAGCGGGCCGATGCTCGAGCAAGTCGATCTAAGCGGGCATGCCCTCGAGCAAGTCGTCTAAAGCGGGCGCTTGCCTCGAGCAAGTCCGATCTAAGCGGGTCGATGCCCTCGAGGCAAGTCGGATTCTAAGCGGCGCGATGCCAACACCGGTAGCAAGTCGAATCCAAGCGGGCGAGCCACGAGCAAGTCGATCTAAGCGGGCGATGCACTCGGCAAGTCGGATCTAAGGGCGATGGCCCTCCGAGCAAGTCGATCTGAGCGGCAGCGTGCCTACGAGCCGTCGATCTTAGAGCGGGCGACTGCCCTCTGACAAATGATCGTATCTAAGCGGGGTGCGCTCGTAGCATGCGATCTAAGTGGGCGATGCGCTCGAGCAGTCGTATTTTATAGTGCGCGGAAGACGTCTCTGATCAAAGTCGATCTAGATGGGCGAAATGCTCTCAGTGCAACTTCTGATCTTAGGATATAAATTCTTAAGAAAAATTAAGAAAACCAAAAATGGATTTTTGTTGAAGTGTTGACATTTGCCTCTACATGCACTTATTAGAAGAGTTATACCATACATACATCGACTTGATCCAGAACAGTGAACAATTTCGATGATATAACACTGATACTATGTATGCAGACGTAAGAAAATAGGCAAAGAACAGGGAGAGATAAGTTCCATGCAATTACTGCATTATAACACGATACATGCACGAACAGCATTATTCTATTTTAATGATGAAAATAACAAGCAATTACTACAACTAACATAAAGAAACAATAATAATATCTAAGCTATGTAGACACATAAATATGAATGATACCATACGTCAATTCAGTTCAAACTACTTTATCATATATTGAAAATTCATTATTGTATATTGGAATTATATCAATGATGGAGCATTTTTTATATTACGTTTCCACTTTGTATTGTCATAGATCATTATAATGAGCTATTTCAAGAATTGAGCATGCTAGCACAAAGCACTAGTTTCATTAATATCCATATAACACTCACTCATAAAGGGTACAAAGAACGAATTCGCAAAGCATGCATTGGAAGACAATTTTGATAATAACTTATCAAAAAAATCTAAATAATATTATGCATACCTGGAAACAAAATTAGCCTTTTAAAAAATTTGGAAAGTAAGAATATAAATACTAGGTATGGTGCAAAATACAGAGTGTTCACAAAATGATTGGCGTAAGATTCACACGAATATACTACCTGATTTCGCTAAGCGATTTTCTCGCTTTTAAATTTTTTTAGTAATGAGGCCAAGAAAACACCATATCTCGTGATATTTTTGGCGATTTTCGTAAACAAAACTTTAATTTCGCATTACTTTCGAAAAAGTTGGTGATGACGCAAAACTAGATATGAGACACAGGTGTGAAAGGAAGTCAGAAGATCAAAACCTTAATCTGAATGAAGATAATTTTGAACCATTAGGAATTTTTCCGGGGACAATAAAGCAGAGGAATGAGTTTCAAGGTCATTGTTGATAGGGGTTAAAAGGACGCTTGAGTATGGTCCGGGTGTAGCACGAGCGCATTCGAAGAATAATACATGAAACGTGAAACTCTGAATAGACATCGAAGCGAACAAGTTTGGTCAGAACTATGCTGATTTGGTAGAGGATAGCATAGATGGTCCGTCATGCATAGGATGTATTAACGTCGTGGAGACAGAAGAAGTGGAAACATGTGGTGCCAAGGATGGTAAAGAATATGGTAAGTAATTGAACAGTAATTTTATTAAAGAGAAATTTTAACATTCGTGGGATAATTCGGTCGTCGAATACTGAGTAAAATTTAGAAGTTAAATTCGCTGTGGCCGTAAGAGCTCTTGGTAGATTAATGGAACAAGGCGCTAATTTTGATGACAACGCCAAGATTGAGAAAAAAAATTTCAAAAGAGAAGTTTAGATAATAAGTGCGAAAAAAGTCAACAAATTATACTAAGCAAGGTCAAAGTTCGGTCTGTAATTGTCTAAGGGAGTAGGACTAATTGTTAGATAAAGGCAATTGTGTAACTTTTGTGAATGGAAAATCTTCGTGGCCATCAACAGTTAAAGAATTTTGATAGATAGAGGAAACAATGTTGAACTTCAGAACTAAATAGAAATTAAAACAAAGTTCGCAGACGACTGACTTAATGTACACGAATACGTAAACGAAATTTTAAAAAGTTGTTTTATTTATGAGTAAGAGTAGTATCAGATATTTACACCTACTAAATTAAATATTCGTCAGTCGAATACTCGTAATGAGCGGTGTTTCTCTATACACAAGAGAAAAGAACATTCCCCTGAGAAAAGTATATGTATGCTGCAACCCCAACTTAACTATAACCCGGGTTAAAGTGGGGTACATGGTACCCTTAGAGAAGCGGGCGGCAGAGGGGTGGGGAGCAAGGGGAGAGGAGTCTTTTAACGCCCTTCCCTCGGAGAGGGATTATTTCAAATATGCGTCTGTGGATAGAAATTTGGGATTTGAAACTTATCTTTTGATGTGCGATTTTCTATTGCGGTTTTGACCTAGATGTTATTATCCAAAGACATCGTCCATTACTAATACCTGAATCATACTTCACTTGCTTCCCCGCGACCATGACCTCTTCGTAAGGAAGTCACAGTGAGGAGTCGCACTCTTCCTGCCTATCACTTCACTTGAAACCATCACACAACTTTCTTTCAGGCTTGACCAACTCATAGGTTCACTTACACACATCACACTTAAAATCCTGCAGCAACAAACTATGTCTTCGCGTTCCTTTCAATGACAGCCAAACACCGCCCTTCGGCGGCAACGGCGATAAAAAGGAAGCCAGAATTTATTCTCACCGTCAATCTGTACACTCAAACATATCACTAAAGAATATGAAGAACGCAAGAAACGTAACTGTACGACAGCAACGCGAGCTAAATACGCTACGACAGCTACCCGACAGCAGAAAATCACATGACAAAAACACAGATTTACGTATAAAATGCACCCAACTACACCATTTCGTAATGAAGTTTCGAACTTCCACACTCCCCACGCGAAAGTTTCCTTCATAACACCGTCATCTCCTCCACCATGGATTTCTCTCGCGGAGCGTGCGCGAAGTGCAGATTTTAAAAGATTCCTTAGTTGTACCGTAATAATAGGAATTTCATGCCAAAAACCACAGCTAGCAACTCATTTTAATTTTGTTAAATATTATTGAGAAGAAGTTACAGATGCAAATGTTGAATTACCCACCCTCCTTAATCTTTAATTTAACTACGGCTCGGCGGCACGCAATAGCACGATCAAAAGACGGGAAATTAGGGATAAATAAAAATGGGAAGTAAAAATATTAAGTGGGAAATATAAATAAAATATAATTGTAAATTTAATGATTGATAAATTAGGAAGAATTTCGCTTACATGCATGCCCAATGCGGGGCAGTAAAGCAGATAAAAGTACATATATTTAATTATTATAAAAGTGAGATAGTAGTGATACACTTAGAGTATTTTTTGTCTATCGGCCCCTTGACTAGAGGGAAAAGGAGCGGATCGCCGATCGGCCCATACCTACGCGCCGCCCTGATGTATTTCTTTCATCAATGTGTGATCCTTTTTACTATTTCATAGCTAGGAAGGAGAATAACATAACGATATTTTCACAGGTATCATATGTTTTAATTTTCATTTATTTCAAAATGGATGTCAAAAGAAGAGTCTATTTTTTACACAATCACAATTATGAAGCGAAATGAGTGTCTGCAGATTTACACGAGAAAAAAGATCCGAATGACACTCATGATTAATAAATTTGCATTAATTGTACCATGCGATATAGGAGTGAGACTTAAAATTCTTTCTTCTACCTAACTACTTTCTACGACTTTCTTTAAGCATTTGGTCTTGATTCGATAGAAGTTAGACAGATACATACGTGCAAAGGGTAAACGGGGGGGGGTTAATATTTTGGCGAATCTCTTTGTTTTTTCTTTTAAATTCTACTTTGTTGCATATCAATCTCGTCAATAAGCGATTTTGGCAAATTTATCCGTCACAAAAATAAATGTGTGTGTCACAAATATTGAGTCACAGCTTCCACAATTAGAAAGATTTTAATAATATTTTTAAAAGAACAAATGTGGCAATGTTACCCTGTAGGGGTCAAACATTTGCCACCTCTATTTAATTTCCAAGCTCTCGTCAATGTTTAAATGTGTGAGAATAGGATAGGAAACGAAACACACGAACATGATCAATAACAAATTTTACGTTATTACTGGTTTTTGTTTTCTTTTCACAGTTGAAAATTGCACAAACAGGAATAAATACGTTTGAGAACTTGTTCTAAAATAAGATTTTCATAAAGATGTTTGTAAGCTATGTAAAAATGCGATTGGAAAAAAAGTGCTATCCTTTTAATATATTGGTCTGGGAAGCTCAGCCAACAATCGTATTTTTGGCATAACACACTCGTGCAAGTGATTTAAAGTTGATTCTTAACATAATTCCGTAAAACAGTTCGTATAGCTTTTTTCTAACTTATTATTTTTATTCATTATTTTACACTTTTCATTGCTTGGTGCATTTAATTCTCAATAATGTTTTAGAAAAAAACACATTAAGAAACGAATTTTAACGTTTTGTGTAGTTTTTTTTTATTTGCCTACATGTAGCACTTCTTAACTAAACACAAGATAGTGAAAATTAATTGAATGAGTGAAATCCTCTAAAGACGAATTACAGCGATATGACGACACAAAAAAAGTATATTCATGGTATCTAGAAGTAAAAAGTTAATTACATAAAATATTTCAAATTATCACGTAACGTCCTAACTGCCCTCATTTTAGAAATGATATACCCAAACTAATTAATGTCTTGGGACATTTTTCATCAGGTTAAACATATCAAGAACTGGGTAACCAATTCAAATCAAATCCGATTTTATATAGATGTTTGCTTCTGAGAAGAGATAGCAAAACTATAGGAATAGAGGCCGTATTCCAAGGCACAACAATAACAAGTATCTGACAATGCCAGATCGCGCTAACTACAGTGTGCAAGATGTCCTTGTGGCTGTCACCTTTGACAATGTTTCACTACGTCGTTGACATTATTAAGGACATAAATTACACCAGAGCGAACCAACTGGGAGGAAGGAGAGGAATGATCCAAAAAACAAATCTGATTGGGGGTATCTACCGATGAGTCGTTCTCACGATCCGACAAACCCTTTACAGCGAGGCGACCTCCACCCGAGAGAAATGTGGAAGTGCGGGCTCTTGTCGTTGTGGGGCTCACCATAATCATTACAACCTGAGAAATCTAGAATTCTGGTTAACCAATCACAAGTACTAGTCTTCAATATCCTAATTAAAACATTGCATTTGTCTTCCTGCTCTGACCTTTCGTTCTGTTCCTTGCCCCTCGGCCAGAAATCAATCATAATAACTATTATTAAATTATACATGTTTTCTAAAAAAAAACTATAACTAAAAATAAAATACTAACATAACATAACAAATAAATAATTTTAATTAACTGTATAATTCGCGTCGGGAGATACACGGTTGGGCAGCAGCCGAAGGGGAGATCTGGTCCCTAAAAACAAAGCACAAGAAGATTCTTCACCCCCCTCCTCAAATCATTTACTTACATCAGCCGATTCTATCAAGTACAAGACGGAAACAGGATTGGGCCGATGGCCAATTATTGGGAAACGGGAAAAATAATAGACAACAAAAAAACACGGTGACGTTGTACCTCGCATTGGAAGAAATAAGTTGTGATGTAAATAAGGAACGAGCTAGTAATTAAGCTTATTAACAAGCAGAAATAACTGTTAGCAAGCCTCCTCTTCTTGCTGCGTGTTCGTGATCCAG
>BOPP01000001.1:26500372-26567901 GCA_017312745.1 Gryllus bimaculatus | reverse complement strand
GATCTAGGTGGGCGGTGCGCTCGACCAAGTCGATCTAGGTGGGCGGTGCGCTCGACCAAGTCGATCTAAGCGAGCGATGCGCTCGAGCAAGTCGATCTAAGCGATGTGTTCGAGCAAGTCGATCTAAGCGATGTGTTCGAGCAAGTCTATCTAAGCGTGCGATGTGCTCAAGCAAGTCCATCTGCGGGTGATGCCTTCGAGCAAGTCGATCTAAGCGGGCGATGCGCTCGTGCAAGTCGATCTAAGCGGGCGATGCGCTCGTGCAAGTCGATCTAAGCGGGCGATGCCCTCGTGCAAGTCGATCTAAGCGGGCGATGCCCTCGAGCAAGTCGATCTAAGCGGGCGATGCGCTCGAGCATGCCGATCTAAGTGGGCGATGCGCTCGAGCAAGTCGTTCTAAGTGGGCGATGCGCTCGAGCAAGTCGATCTAAGTGGGCGATGCTCTCGTGCAACTCGATCTTAGTTAAATTCTAAGAAAAATTAGAAAACCAAAAATGTTTTTGTATGAAGTAGTTGACATTTGCTCTATGACTTTTAGAAGGTTATACCATGCATACCACTAGACTGGAACAGTAGAAACACATTTCGGATGATATACACTCGAATTATTCGTTGCAGAGTACAAATAGCAAAAAAGTGATAGTCCCATGACATTATGCTTTACAATACATGCAAGAAAAGCATTATTTCTTTTAATGATAGAAAATAACAGCAATTACTACACTAACAATAAGAATAATAACAATAGCCATAACATTAACAATATGAATGATAACAACGCAATCAGTTCAATGCTACTTTACAAAGAAAACATTGTATATTGAAAATCAATGATGGACAATTTCATATTACGTTTCCAACTTTTGTATTTCCAGGATTGAATTTTAGAGCTTTCAGAAATTGATGCAGCACAAGCATAGTTTCATTATTCCATTAAATCCTCATAAAATAGTACAAAGACAATTCCAAAGCATTCATGGAAGACAATTTTGATAATACTTTCACATTCTAAATCTTTTGCAGTCTGGAACAAATTAGCCTTTTAAAATTTGGAAGTTACTATATCGTGCAAAATACAGAGTGTCACAAAATATTGGTGTAAGATTCACACGAATTACATACCTGATTTCGCTAACGGTTTTCTCGCTTTTACAATTTTTTAGTAATGAGGCAAGACACAATATCTCGTGATATTTTTGGCATTTGTAAACAAAACTTTAATTTCGAATTACTTTCGAAACAAGTTGTGTGATGACGCAAACTAATATGAGACACAGTGTGAAAGGAGTCAGAAGATCAAAACCTTAATCTGATGAAGATAATTTTGAACAATTTAGGAATTTTTCCGAAAATAAAGCAGAGGAATAGTTTAGGTCATTGTTGATAGGGGTTAAAAGGCGCTTGATGTATGGTTAGGGTGTAGCAAGAGCGCATCGAAGAACAATAACAATGAAACGTGAACTGGATAGGAAATGAAAGCGAACAAGTTTGGTCAGAACTATGCTGAATTTGGTAGAGGAAGCATAGATGGTCGTCAGGATAGGATGTAATTAGTCCGTGGAGACAGAAGATGGACATGTGGTCCAAGGATATAAAAGAATAGGTAAGTAATTGAAAAGTAATTTATTAAAGAGAAATTATTAACATTCGTGGGATAATTAGGTCGCGAATACTAGTAAAATTTAGAAGTTAAATTCGCTGTGGCCGTAAGAGCTCTTGGTAGATTAATGGAACAAGCGCTAATTTTGATGACAACGCCAAGATTGCAGAAAAAAAATTTCAAAAGAGAAGTTTAGATAATAAGTGGCGAAAAAAGTCAACAAAAATATTGTAGCAAGGTCAAGTTGTCTGTAATTGTAAGATAACACTAAGTTAGATAAAGGATTGTTACTTTTGTGAATGGAAATTCGGTGGCCATCAAACAGTTAAAAATTTTGATAGATAAAGAAACAATGTTGAACTTCAGAACTAATTAGAAATTAAAACAAAGTTCGGCAGACGACACTTAATGTAGCAATACAGTAAACGAAATTTTAAAAAGTTGTTTACTTTATGAGTAAGAGTAGTAATAGATATTTCCTAACTAAATTAAATTATTCGTCAGTCGAATACTCGTATGAGCGGTGTTTTCTATACCACAAAGAAAAGAACAATACCCTGAGAAAGTATATGTATGCTGACACCCAAAACTTAACTAATAACCCGGGTTAAAGTGGGGTACACGGTACACCCTTAGAGAAGCGGGCGGCAGAGGGGTGGGGAGAAGGGGAGGAGGAGTCTTCTTAAGCCCTCCCTCAAATTACAATAAGCGCTGTGATAGAAATGATTGAAACTTACCGATGTGCGATTTCTATTGCGGTTTGACTGACGGTGTTATTATCCAAAGACATGTCATTACTAATACCTGAATCATACTCCACTTGCTTCCCGCGAACCATGACCTCTTTCGTAAGGAAGTCACATGAGGAGTCGCCTCTTCTTGCTACACTTCCACTTGAAACCATCACACAACTTCTTTCGCTTGACCAACCTCATAGGTCACTTACACACATCACACTTAAATCCTGCAGCAATCAAACTATGTTCTTGTTCCCTTTCAATGACAGCCAAACACCCCCTTCGGCGCAACGCGTAAAAAAAGCCACATTTATTCTCACCGTCACACTGTACACTCAAACACATATCACAAAGAATATGAAGAACGCAAGAAACGTAACTGTACGACAGCAACGCAGCTAAAACGCTACGACAGCTACCCGACACAGAAAATCACAGACAAAAACACGATTTACGTGCCACCACACACCATTTCGTAATGAAGTTTCGACTTACCAACCCTCCCCACCGAAAGTTTCCCTTCATAACACCCGTCATCTCCTCCACCATGGATTTCCCTCTCGCCGGAGCGGCGCGAAGTGCAGATTTAAAAGACTTCCTTAAGTTGTACCGTATAATAGATTTCTGCCAAAACCACAGCTAGCAACTCCATTTAATTAGAAATATTATTGAGAGAAGTTACAGATGCAAATTGTGAATTACCACAATAGCACGATCAAAAGACGGGAAAAATAAATAAATCGGGAAAGTAAATATAGGGAAATATAATAAAATATATTGTAAATTTAATGATTATAAAAGGAAGAATTTCGCTTCAATAGCATGCCCAATGCGGGGCAGTAAAGCAGTATAAATAATTATTTTAATTATTATAAAAGTGAGATAGTAGTGATACACTAGAGTATTTTTTGTCTATCGGGCCCCTTGACTAGAGGGAAAGGAGCGATCGCCCGATCGGCCCATACCTAGCGCCGGCACTGATGTATGTTCTTTCATCAATGTGTGAAACCTTTTCCTATTTCATAGCTAGGAGGAGAATTACATAAAACGATATTTCTCACAGGTATATTTATTTTCAATTTATTTACAAATATGGCATGTCAAAGAAGAGTACTATTTTTTTACCAAAATCACAATTATGAAGCAAATGATGTGTCTCAGACTTTACACGAAGGAAAAAAATCCGATGAACACTCATGATTAATAAATTTGCATTAATTTGTACCCATGGATATGAGGAGTGAGACAAATTCTTTCTTTCTACCTACTACTTTCTACGACTTTCTAAGCAATTTGGTCTTGATTGATAGAAGTTAGAAGAACATACGTGGCAAGGGTACGGGGGGGGGTAATATTGCGATCTCTTTGTTTCTTTTTAAATTCTACTTTGTTGCATCAATCTTCGCAATAACGATTTTGGCAATTTAATCCGTCACAAAAATACAATGTTTCTTCAAAATATTGAAGTCACAGCTTCCACAATTAGAAAGATTTTATAATATTTTTAAAAGCAAACAAATGTGGCAATGTTACCCTGTAGGGGTCAAACATTGCCACCTCTATTTATTTCCAAGCCTCTCGCAATGTTTAAATGTGTGAGAATTGGATAGGAAACAGAAACACACGAACATGCATCAAAACAAATTTTACTGTTATTACTTTTTTGTTTTTTCACAGTTGAAATGCACCAAACAGGAATAAATACTGCTTTGAGAACTTGTTCTAAAATAAGATTTATTAAATGTTGTAAGCTATGTAAAATGCGATTGGAAAAAAAGTGCTATCCTTTTTATATTTGGTCTGGGAAGCTCAGCCACAATCGTATTTTGGCATAACACACTCGTGCAAGTGATTTAAAGTGGATCTACTAATTCCGTACAGTTCGGTAGCTTTTTTCTACTTATTTTACATTATTTACACTTTCCATTGCTTGGTGCATTTAACTTCATAAGTTTGTAAACCTTAGACACTGTATTTTTTATTTGCCTACATGGCATTCTCTAAACACAAGACTAAGTAAATTAATGATGAGCCTCTCAAAGTTACAGCGTATGACGACAACAAAAAAGTAATTAGGTATCAGAAGTAGTTAATTAATGTTTACAATTTATACGTAATACGCTTTAGAAATGATATACAAACTAATAAATGTTTGGACATTTTAGGTCAAAACTGTAACCCAATTCAACAAACGATTTTATATAATGTTTCTAAGAGAGATAGCTAACTCTGGAAATAGAGCCAGCAAATAAATTTACAATGCAGATCGCGCTACTTACATGTGCAAATGTCCTTGTGGCAATGTTTCACCTTTGACAATGTTTCCCGTCGTTGCCTTATAAGGACATAATTACACAACCCTACGCAGATGGCAATGCAAGATTATCATAAAAGAAAATGGACAAATAATTTAAAGGGAAAATAATAAATCTTTTGGCTTACTTTTTACTTCGTGTTATTTACTATAAAAAATATTTTTTCACAGAAATCGACAGCCACTACCATTTAGTTGTTTTTTGCCTCCGTTTAAAGTCTTATTTTAAAAGTTTTAATTTCTTTATTTTGTAATACTAATATAAATATTTTCATATAGTCAACATTTCTAGAAGATCCTTTGAGAAGCTTATTTATGAGCATCTTTAGATTAGATTTATTAATAATTCTGCAATTAAGTTTGAGAACTTTGTGGTCTATTGCACATCTTCAGTTTCCACAAATATACTCTGTCCTACACAATTGCTTGTAAGATATTTTTTTTAAATGTCAATATGAACTAACATAAAACTGTTGTTTATCTTGCTAAGAGTTTTTCACAGGTCTTGAAAATCTTGTTAAGATCGCGAAAAAGGACGTGATAAAACGACTCTCCTGAATTCATTTATGATACACAAAACATGCCGAACAACACACTTATCTGACTCTAATAAAAACAGAATCTATCAAATTGCATTAGTTTCTTTACATGTGAAATAATTTCAAAAACAAGTTCTGTAAAGGAAAAAAACAATCTTAGCATCTCTAACCCATTTTACTAAAAATAAAATGAGTGAGGTGATACTGTGATGTTTTTAACACATGTTAAAAACATCACAGTATCACCTCACTCATTTTCTATGTAAACAACTCAGAAAACAAGAGAAAAGATTTAGTACATTAAAATAATTGTGTATATCATTCAACTTGGTCTCATCTCACTGTTTTGATGACCCTTCTCGTCATCTTCATGAATATGGACGTTCACCAGGCTTTAACAACGCACCAACAAATTCATATTTTTGTTGGAATTGCAATTCCCATTCTCGAAGGGATGCCAATTCTGTTGGAGTAAGGTCACTAAGATCATCGTATCCATTTTCATTGCTTACAACTGAAAATGTTGCCAATCCCCTTGACGCATCTCGTCCAGCAAAAGCAGCATAGGGTCCTCCTGGACCATAAAACTGTTTCGCTTCTGTGACATCATATACAAAGCCATTAACAGCAATTAAAATTCGACCATCTTCTTGAGTTCCATTGTACTTTTTAAGTTCTTCGAGAGTAAAATCTTTTTGTAGCTTAGGCAGATTCGGCTTAACGGGGTCCTCAACACTATCGCCGAGACTTCGTTTTATGATTCTGTAAAGAAGTATTGTAATTACTCCCAAAAGAAAAATATTCACAGGATTTTGCACCATCTCCAAAAACAAATTTGGAATTGGACATCTGGACTCAGTAGGAACATCACTACTATCACTATTATCAACCATCTTCACAGTTATTATCACAGTTGTAACTTCCACGCTATCAATACTCAGAACCACTGCCGTTCGTCCTCAAGCACTTTGTTACCTAGCTTTATTGCATGTTGTTAACCTCCCTCACAGAGACAATATTGCTTTCTAATAAAATGTCACTTCACAGGAATATTTTTCATGACAGAAAAGCTACCACCTCATCTTCTTACTTCACTCATGAATTTTAATAACAATTGATATTCATCATTCAATTTATGTCACAAATGATAATGTGACGTGGTGAAATGGTATTCGAGGTCGACTATAATTCTATTGTCTATCTGTGTATTGTGTAGTTCTGTGCGTGTTTTATTTATTTGTAATTCATATTCTCATATCCATCACTCACGATGTGGAGCACTCTGATTTTTATGAGTTAGCAAGTGCATAATCGAGAATGCACAAATCAAACTTTTAAGTGCTTTTGATAATTAAAACATCAGTTATAAAAAAAGTAAGTTTGATATGGTCACAATCGGGAGGTAGAGGCAGCGAGAAGGAACTTCTGTCAAGGTGAAGGGTCAACCTAAACTAATAGAAGCAGCACCTTACCAGCCCAAGGGCGAAAATCGGATTAGTCGTCTTGAAACAAAGCCGAATGCGATATTTGGCTGAGCTACATATAGGCTGCTTATCCATTCCTTGCATTTTCATTTTGTTTTTACAATTTACAAATAGGAACTCTTGAAATGTTTCCAGATAAAATTAAAACATTAAAATTATGACATTCAATTATTAAAGTATGTCATTCAATTAGTTTGCTTTCAAGTTTCGATTTTATATTTTTAGAAAAGTAGTGGAATAGGATTTAGTTATTTAATGGTGATGCACATGAGCAGAAAAATTTTAAGAAAAAGTTTTGAGCGGTTTTTGAGAAAAGCATTACTTAAAAAATTAAAAATCTCCTATATTTCGCGCAAACTATTTTCGAAAAATTGAGCATAACCTTATTCCAAGATCCGTCTTTAAAAAACACATTTCTCATTTCTTCAAGGAAAAGAGTTTCTATCTTCAATATTGTAGCTGTAGAAAGAAGAAATCCATAAAAAAATTCCACTTTTTAAATTTTTGAAAAATCAAGGATTCTAACGAACATGAGACCTGCACCATTCTTTTTTAGCGTCCTTTGTGTTATGGACAACATTCAATAAAACATTTGGGACCATTTTTGTGAAAATTTTGAAAATGTTTTTAAAACTTTATATAGAGAACAAAACATGCGAACTCCCAAAGCCTCGAGATCATTCAGATCGATCGGTGAATATCAATTACACAGAAAATTGGTCGAATGTTTAGGTGTTCCCGCAGGTGAACAGACGTTTTGCCGTCAATCTATTTTTCGGTATGAAGGACCCACAAAAGTTTGTGGATTCTGGAGGCACCATGAATTAGAGGAAGTAATTCACGTTATAAAGGAACATGATTTATCCAATTTTTCGAACCTCGGACCCGACAATAAGAGATTTTCTGTTGAAAATTTGCATTTTCCGGCGCACGAATACAATACTCTCTCTTCTTGCATTCGTAAAAATTTACCATATTAACTTGAAACCTTGTAGAGAATATTGTTTTAAAGATAACGAACGATTCAGCCACAGTGGCCTGGCTCTTCACTGTTTTAGGAGAATTGCAGATGGTCTTTAGCCACAAAATTTAACATCAGACGTTCCCACTAAACTTTTCGACCCGATGTTTGTTTCCGAAACTTTTTTGTATGAAATTCTCTAAATAATCGATAACCTGAAAAATAAATATTCGAACAGTTTAGATGAATTTCCGGAATGGTTTGTAAAAGACGTGCGCCTGAACCCATTAACATCAATGCATCCTTATACAAAAATGGCCTCAAAGAATCTTTCCTCACGCCATAATCTATAGGATAAGATATTCTTGGACATTCTATTAAATTTTTGCTGGTTCGGCACTTATCGTTACTACCAATGCCACCTGGATTTCAACCCTTGTTGATGGTGGCCATCTTTGTGACGTCACGCTTAGAAGGCTTAGATTCCTTTATCTTAAACTATTTACGCTATCCGTGTACACTGTGCTTCGCGCAAATTGATATTATTAACATAATTATTCATTCAAGATTCACTCTCGCAGCAACAACTAGAAGTATACCGATGCTTAGTTGCTTGATGATTGTTTCTAATGCGTGTGTTGAAAACATTTATTTAACATTTTGTCTAAGACTACAAGTGCTGTGTACCTAATTGTGGAGGGATGTGGGTGTACAGTGAAAAGTGAAGACGTGTCTTGTTAGGTTTGTTTTGAATTACCAGTATTTACCTTATCAGCAGTGAATATTATTATTATTATTATTATTATTATTATTATTATTATTATTTAAATATTCGTTGTTGATGACCACATTTCATTAAAAAATATGTTGATAATTGTAGTTGTTGGAAGACGCCGAATTTTTTTTATTTTTTTCTATTTTCGGAAAATTAAGGTTTTCCACTAACATGAGACCTGCACCATTTTCTTAAACGTCTTCAGTCTATCCAACAACTAAATTTAATCACAATCGATGGCGCCATTTTTTTTTAATTTTGAAAATGTCCCAGGGGTTTCATGTGAATTACCTCTCAAAATTAAAATATAGATTTCAAATTCAAGGGTCCGCGACATTAGTCAGATCTATTGCAGAACGTCAATTTTGGAGGAAATCGTGTGAACGGTGCAGTCGCTAGCGTTGTTCACAGACGATCAGACGTTTTGCCATCAATCGATTTTTCGGTATCAAGGACCCATAAAAAATGGATTCTCGTTGCACCACGTGTTAGAGGATTTTGTTCTTAATTTAGCAACTGGATGTATCCACTTTTTCGTTACTAGGGCCCTGTAATAACAATTTTTCTGCCGAAAATTCGTACTTTTTCGCGTAGCATTACAGAACTTTTTCAAGAAGTCCCTTCTCAAGCGAGATAAAGTAATTCAATTGTTAGTATATGTTGAAGAAATTGACAAGTTCTATTCTATAACCTTATTCTTAACAAAACGATACATATAAGATACTAATACGTACATGATGTCACTACATCGTATTGTCAGCCACTCACAGCGACTGACTTTCAAACACTTCCCCGCAGTGAGCGCCTGGTGGGGACGGCGCCACTCTTAGCCATCATCGCAACTAGATGGATTGTCTAACAGTATATATATATATATATATATATATATATATATATATATATATATATATATATATATATATATATATATATACACACACTGTTAGATACTGATAACTCCGACACCGTGTAACAGATCTCCATGAAAGTTGGCACATCTACGTGTTTGTCACCCTGAAGGTTTATGTGCTGTTAATTTTGTTGTAACTCCACTAGAAGGAGCAGTAGAAAAAAACTAAATATTCATATCAAATGCAATCCGCATCTCTCAGCAGCATTTGCGAGTATATATCGTTAAATAACTCGTAAACTAAGCGTTTTAGGCAATTAAGAACTAAAATATTGAGGTCCGAGGCCTCAAAGGAACGTTTCTCACACCGCAATCTATAGGATGAGATATTCTTGGAAATACTTTTACATTTTTGTTGCTTCCGCTCTTCTCAATATTGCTCCACCTGCTCAGAGACGTGCAGAATCTGCAACTAAATGTGAATGAGAGGGACAGAGAGAAGCTGATACAGAAACACACAGAGAGAGAGAGAGAGAGAGAGAGAGAGAGAGAGAGAGAGAGAGAGAGAGAGAGAGACAGAGAGAGAGAGACAGACAGAGACTCCGTCAGACTGACAGGGACAGAGAAAGACTGAGGGAGACGAGAGGGAGAGAGATAGGGGGACACTGCGCTGAGATGGAGAAAGAAAGGGGAGGGAAGGAGAAAGAAAGATGAAGGGCAGAAAAATCTTCTTCCGGCTTCTGCTAGTAACCCTACGATATCATTGACAACACGCATGCAACTTCTCTTGGACTGACAGCAATTTCTAAACCACTGATATTGAAAATGTCTACAAAGAAACGAATAAATTCTTCTTAACCTCAATAGCACTTCAAATTTAGACAGTTTTTTTCGAAGATGCATTATCTCATTACGGTCCATAACCAACAATGCAAGGATACCATTTATTAATGATACTCTATTTAGCGACTATTATTATTATTATTATTATTATTATTATTTATATTATTATTAGACTACAATTCCTTATAGGGCTAAGGCCTCCTGATTTCTCAGGGAAGATTTGTGCTGTGTAGCTTTGTAACATAGCTAGTTCGCTGTCAACTTCACTAGTTCACAGAGTTAGTTCACTATTCTAACTACACTTCTTATTGACATTTTCACTCTCAATAGCTACTTTAACTGATCGTACATTGATACCTATAGTTATTCGTTTTGTTTGATATTCACACTATTGCTAATCACTTACCGTTTTTCACTGTTTCTGACATATTTCACCTTTTAGTTACACACTTTCCACTTTGTTGTTATTCTTTGTCAATAAGCCGTTGCAGACTGCCTCCCTCAAGCTGTCCAACCATCGTTTGAGTTGCTTTCCAGAGTCTCGCCATCCAATTCTTGTTTCCCATATTGTTGTTATGTGATCATCTTTGGTCGTCGTGTCTTACAATATGTCTGCTCCATTTCCACTTCAGTTTTTCAGCTTCTGATGCATCATTTATTTTGGTTTTGCCTCTTATTTCTGCGCATGTTATGTGGTCTTTGAGGGAGATATGGAGATTTTTTCTTTCTATCTTAATTTGACATTTTGATTTTCTTAGTTTTTGAGGTGAGGTTAAGGACCAAGTCTGGCATCCATAAGTTAGTGTTGGTAATATTACTTGTCTCTTTTAAGCCCATGTGTTTTTCTAGTAGGATGAGCTCCAGAATCTTTGCCAGGTGAGGGCAATTCTTCTGTCAATTCCTCGGTTACGCCTTTTGCTGAACGACATCAGTTGTCCCGGGTTAATATATTCGTGTGCATATTCTCTCTGGTTGTCATTAATTTTTCCCTGTAATGTCATTAATTTTGTTTTACCTAAGTTTAGAAGAATTCCTACATTCCGGCTTTTTTTTTGTTTGATTCTTCCAACATTCTTTGTGATTTAGTTGAGAGGTCGCAAGTATACTGATGTCATCCAATTTGAGGTTGCTTAGTCTATCCCTTCACAGATATCCTGCTTGGAATGAAATTAATCGTCTAGGAAAACCTACATATTTCGGTACAGCGGATCACTTGCACAAAATTAAGACAAGAATACAGAAAACGGACGTTGAAAAATTTTCATTCACAAACCGAACTTTTAGAGACTGGAATAGTTTGCCTGCGACAATCTTTGAACTGTTTCCTGAAAGCTTGAGAAAATTTAAAAATAAATTAGTTTTCTAGCTATTTATGTATATTTTTGGTCAATGTATTACTGTTAAGATTCTACTGTTCAATTAGAATTATTTTCTAGTAAGTTTGTTTAATTATTAGTAGCAGTTTATTAGCATTATTATTATATTACTATTTATGTAGTGCAATGCAATGCAGTTCAGTGAAGTGAAGTGATGTAAGGATTGCGCGGTATACTTTTGTATTATTTATTAATAATTATTTTTTTTAATTAACTACTCTTGTAATTTATTGGTATTCAATGGAAGCTTAATTCATATAAAGTTAAAATATTTTGCCAACAAGTTGCAAAACTTAATTGCAGAATTAATAATAAATCTAAATCTAATAAATGACAAGACGGCGTTGAAAATAGAAATTCCACGATTATTTGCGATGAGCCAGTCTCTCTTGGCAGCAATCGAAGTGGATGATGCTAATTTTGCAGACTTAGGCTGAGTCACATTTTTATGATAGGAAACAGGAAACTTACGTTAATTGTGTGATTTGTTTATGTGTGATATATAATTTGTAATTCGAGGGTTTCATATTTAGTTTGTGTTGTAATTTGTGATTTTGGAGATTCATGTAAAATAGACTTTCTACGTCGGGAATTAATGTAGAATACATTTGTTACTGGACATTATAAATTGTTTTAAGTTACATTAAACGACAGGCAGTCGCAAGTAGGCGCTTTATTAGAGGCGCAGGAAGGGGAAGTCGCATTTCCGGACAGCATTAATTGAATATATCGTATTATATCAAACAGTAAGAATTTTCGGGTAACATTACAAAAATTCTCCCGTTGCCAGAATTTACGACGAGAGCAGGAGCATCGCGAGGGCATCCCATCGACGGCAATTGGAAGACATCAAGACCTGTGTGGAAGATATTTCCATAAGCTTACGAACATTTATACAAGAAATACTGTACGGAATTTGTGAATGTACAGAGTTAAAAAATCAGATCATTAATGTGCTCAAAGACTAAAAGAAATGTAAATCTATAGAATAAATGTTAATTCTTATTATTAAACAAAGTAAAAAGGCTGATAAGTTATCGAAACTGCCTTCAAATTTTAATAACAGGATAATACAGCAGAACTTCTAGGAATAGCGCCTCTTTATAGACTCGCACGTCAACGTACTGTAACGTTTCTCAGTGGTAAATTAAAACACACACACACGATAAACTTCAACAAAAACGTTTATTCGTAAAGAATGCTACACTAAAAAATTATTTACAGATATATTGCACAGTCTTTGTGTTCTTCACTTGATTATTTTCCTTACACACAACTCCGTTCTCTTGATAATTTATTTATACTCTTCACTGCAATCTGATTATTTATTTACACTTTTCTCTTCTTCTACACTATCGCACAGTTGATGCACTGTCCACGGTCCACAGCGCAGACCACAATTCACAGCGCAGACCAGGGTCCACTGCACTGCTGTCTACCGTGATGCACACTTCACAGCTCAGCTTCCACTTCAGACACACCACTGCATACACACACTGACGGACTGACTGCTTACTACTTCTACTACTTACTGACTGACTCGCGGCCGCCGGCAGCGGCGAATGTATATCTGGCCGGCGCCCGTCTCGACACAACCAGAACTTGCTCCACAGTTCTACACGACTCACGAATAGCCCGGAACCATCCAGTTCGGGGGGAAGGGGGGCGCCGGCAGATGACGCAATCCGCGCAGCAAATTCCGGCAGATAATGCAATATTCGTTACAACATAATAGGCAAATAAGAAGGTAAGGTATATATTGAATCCAGGTTTGTGAAATCAATGTAATGTTTGAAATAGCAATATTAATTCATATTGTAATAAATGTAATATTAACCAGGCAATATAAATAGTCAAATTAAATTAGTAAAAATCGTAAACTACATTTGTAATTGTTGTTCTCACATCATTTATGGTGATTGTACATTATCTTCTGTGGTGGTATGGTTTTCTTCCATACATTTCTTCCAAAGTTGATTCTTACTAATATAAAGCTCTTGGTAGTACTCGGTGGCAGTTTCCTTAACTGTCAGTCTCGATGTGAGTTTTTGGCCCTGAGTGTTGTGAACCCCTAGAATTAGGTGTCTGTAAATATTTATTTCTTTGCACTCTTCACTGACTTAGATTCTTTTATTCTTTGTTTTTGTCTGTTGTATTACTTGCCCCTTCTCTTTTTCCTTCAAATAAGAGTACTTAATGTTTTTGTAAATAAATGGTGAAATAAAAACGTAGCTAACGTAAGATACGGTGATTTTTAATCTCATAGTTGGAATGGTAGCCAGAAGTCGAATTCTAAGAATATTTCGTAATAATGTACATTACATGCTCCTTCAGAATGTTAGCAGTGTTAAGGTTTTATTTATTGGCATACTTTTTTTGAGAGAGAGATGTGAGAAATCTCAAAAGCAGAAGAAGCACATTAAGTAATGTAGTTTCATTGAAGTTTTCAGTTTTAGGTTATTTTGATTTTCACGTACTGAGAATAGTTTATAGTTATCCCACAATTTGTAATGAAGCTTCTCTTTTTTAGTCGTTACTCTAATATTCCAAAGATCATTAAATTCAGTCGAAAAGTGGGCACTACCTATTTACTCTCGTGCATGACAGAGGAGTTTTGGGCACACCATTATGGCGGACTAATTTGCGGATCTTTTTTTAGATCTTTCAAAAACATTTTGACGTTATTGACTTGCAATCAAAATGAAATTCGTATGGAATTCGTGGTACCTAGATTGGAAAACCCCGTATCTTAAACATCGATCTCAAAGAGTAAAAATACCGTACTGACACGAAATGACATTATTTTCTTATCTTTAAATTCGTTACTAATTGAATATGGGGCCCCGCAAGGCTCAACCTTAAGTCCTATCCTCTTCCTATTATACGTTAACGATATGCCCTCGTCTATTAAAAACGGAAGAACGGTTGTTTAGAGATAACACGAATGTTCTTTGCAAAAAAGAAACAATAAATAGTGCGATTACAGAAGTTTCAAATTGATTTTTTAACAACAAATTAATAGTTAACGAAGGAAAACAGTTTCAATGCATTTTTGCATTTCTAATCAGCAATCGCATGCTCTATTGAAAATGAACAATATGCAAATAGCTGATGTTCAGATAACAAAATTTATGGGTCTCTGAATTAAGTCAAACCTCAAATGGAATGTACGTATAACAGAATTCAAATCTAAATTTCATTATGTTACGTATTCAGAATTCTAGCAAATTCTCTCAGCCTTCACGCAGCTCGTTCCGTTGTTGTTGTTTTTCAAATGTACATTCCCGCCTGCGATATGCTATAAAATTCTGGGGGAAACTCATCACTCCGTCCTTTAGATTGCAAAAGAAAATGATTCGAATAATGAAAAAATACCATCCACGGTACCCTTGCAAGCCACTCTTCATTGAGCTTGAAATCTTACCACTGTCTTGCCTATAAATTTACGAAATCTATAATATTTGTCAAAAGTGACTTAACGGTGGGAACATATTTTCCTGCAACACACGTAAAAATCAGGTTCAATTGTCAATCAACAGCTCACTATCAGAAATTCACATACAATACATGTACGTTACTTTACAACGCACTGCCAAATGACATTAAACAATGGAAGTCGGTTCACAAATTTACGTTTAAAGTAAAATCTTTTCTGCTGCATAGCTGTTTCTATACAATTAGAGACTAAACTGATTATCAAAAAGAAAACTGATGATTATTTTAACAAAACAGTGATATATAATGAATTAGTTTAAGCCTCTCTCTATTAAGCTGGGTATTTTACCATTGCCTTGTCTCTTGATTTATTAATCAGAGTTTTTTGGTCAAAAACGACTTATTTAATGGTGGGAGTATATATTCAGCAAACGCCGATGTCTATAATTACATCACTCAACGTAGTAATCATATTCATCAGATGACGTATCAACAGGCACAACAAAACCTTCACATACAATACATGTACATTATCTTACAACACTTTGCCAGATGACATTGAACCACTAAATTCGATACAAACGTTTCATTCCCAAGAAAAATCTTTCCTGCTGCACAACTGTTTCTATATAATTAGAGACTATATGGAGCATCCAAAAGGAAAGTAATACTAATTTTAACAACGACTTTTGGTGTATTATTTACCATTTGGATTGTATAATTCTAAAGAACATGTAGCAAGTATGGTACTTCAACTTCTGGGTCAATGACCCCATCTTGATCAGGTTTTCGTCCGGTATCCCTGATCCTTGAGCAAATGCTGAGATAGCCCCTTGTTTTGCTTCTGGACATAAATGTAACTTCAAATTAACTTCTCCCGATCATATGTCTCACATTGTTTTTAACTGTTTTTGATGTAAAGAAATAAATAAGGCGCCGATTCATATTCGTCCATTGACCCCCAATCGACCCCTTGATCATCGGTCCCAGGGGGTCTATACCGATACCGTTCAGAATCCCTGCCTTAGAAACTAGGTCTCGCCGGGTGACTCGCAGGGAACGAAGCTAGACAGTATACCCGTAAGCGTTCAGATCTCGAGGGACGTTGGGTGTTATGGCATAAACAGATAGGGCCGCGGCAGCGGCCCAGGGGCGCGCTGGAGAGGCTGGTGGCACACTGGTACCGGCCGACTGGGCGTCGGGCCCAGCAATGAAAGGTGCTGGGAGGCGCCGCTAGGGAGCAGGGCGGCAGCGGCGGCCGGGCCGTCCATTGAGCCGGAACAGCGCGGGAAAAAGGGAGACTCGCTCCGCAGGCTCGGGAGCTATAGCTGCCGGCCCGCGGGGCAGAGCAGTGACGATCAGTGTTGCCATATTGGCGGAATTCCCTCCGTTTTTAGAGGATTTTGAACTCGTACGGCGGAAAAAAAATGAGTTTCGCGGACAGCGGAATAAACGGCGGGAATTAATAAAGTTAGTAAAACTGTAAAATAAGTAAAGCATCAGTTTTCGTTAACCTCTATTAATAAGTTGTCTTGCACAGATGTATATTTTGAAAATTTCTAACTCCATGTTACTAGCAAGAATAAATAATATAATACTTATACAATATATTATATACTACCTGAAATCAGTTGTTATTATTTTGAAAATTTTCACCCAAGTAATGCATTCTATACTATTTAAAAATTGAATTACAGGTTCAATAAAGCCATTATATTTCGCAATCATATTTTTTTAATAGAATAAATTAATACAACATTTAAATATGGAAAAATAATTTATTTTATGTTTAGCGGATTTAGGCGGGAAATTTAAAACCAATTCAGCGGATTTTCGGCGGAAACTGAAACGAACATGGCGGAATCTAAACACATCTGGCAAGACAGGTGACGATCCGAGTGCAGCGAACGAGCGCAATGAGCAACCAGGTGCCAAGGTGCTATTTGACGTGTAGTGTTGGTAATGGTGATTCTCCAGGTGACTGATGATTAATGCTAGTAAAAGGGATCTCTTCTGGAAACCGGTGAACTGGCTTGTACTTGGTTTATGCTTTTTGGACTCGGAATAGTAAACCTGTATTGTTGATAAGAACTGTTGTCTTCTGAATCGTTCTTGAATATGCAACATTGGGCATGCACAACAGGCTCTTCAACTCTCAAGTCACCCATTTTCTCTGACACGGGTCGCCGCTCACAGCAATCTATACTGTGTATGATTTTGAGCGCCAGTGGTGCCACATCTAGACCAATTCCCTGGCTTAGCCCCAAAACCAATCCGCCAGACAGACGTGTGACAGACGCACGCTTTCTCCTAACTTTGCAAGGAACTTATATAATTTACATAACAGTAAGCTATATCCTAAATTCATTAATTACGTGTAAATGGGTAAGACACTTAATTTCCAATTGCATTTATATTTTAAGAAAAGACGCTAATACTCCACCTTTGAAGATGTCTACCTATGCGAATTAACCTCACATAATTACACACAATTTGACAGATTGATGATACTTTTGACAAATTTCAGCGAAAGTCTATCGTTATATTTATTAGAGTGAACGGTCCAGTAATGTTCATGTTTGTTTAATCTTTGCATGCGAATAGTCTCTTCACCCGTCAACCTCGATCTCTTCGGGCTTTCATCTTATTCTTCTAGCTGGGCCAAACCGCCCGAAAGAAGTCCAGGGTGCGTGCACAATGTACTCCAGAGCGAGAGAGGGCTTGCATATTTGATTAGAGTTGAGAAAAAGCGACCTTCGTGACCCCGATAAGCTACAATTTGTTCCCATCCCACACCTAGATAGGGTGTACAATATTTCAATAACCGACGCGTGCCCCTGTGCCCTGTCCTGATACCATTTCCTGCCTCATACTTCTGAGGGTTACATTGGACCTTCAGACATTTGAAATGCCGAGGGCTCTCTCGCTCGACGCGATCCCCCTCCTTGATAACTACCCACACAGGGCGCGATTGCGCCATCGGGCGACGCCAAACGTCTCCTCTTAAAGTGTAGATACTTTGTAAGAGATAATTGTACACATGTTGACCACCATTTTAGACTTGGACATTAGCACTGGATATTTGTATAACTTTGTACACGTTCACTTTAGCAATACACTCCCTGTCTCCTTACTCTCTGTTTCAATTCACCAAGTCTGTTTGAAGAACCTGTCGGCTAACCATCGACGTATTTAACTCCTGTATGGAGAGAACCCACCTCTCAACCGCCAGCTCCCTTGATCGGAGGACTTCCGACGTTGCCGTCTCTGACACGGAAATCCAGGCGGTCATCCTCTTTCTGGTAATTACACGTTGAGGGAGAGTTGTATCCACAATTTTTTAGCACGGAGATTTAATGCAGTTTAGTGTCTGGAGACTGGCATATGTGCAGCTAGTGTTCTAGGGTGAATCTAACTACAGTGTTCTGCCTCAACTTCAGGTCTCGAATACCACCTTATGAGACAATCGAATAATAAATAGTATATGACACTTTGCTACATTCAGAGAGGGAACTCAAAAAGTGTAGTTTAAATAGTTGGGCCATGAAAGTGCTGTGCTGTGCCCCTACATAATTTACTAGTTCCAATAAGGCGCGAATTCCTCTGTTCTCCATTGCTCTGTTCACCAATGCTCCTCCACTTGAGGAAGAAATGTGCGTTCTACTTGTGGCATAGATATCCCATATTCGATACCATATAACAGTTGCCATCTTTATCTGTGCTTTGAAGGGAATTTTTTTCTTTTCCAAATAATATAGTCTCTCCGTCCAGTCATATCTCCAGATACCATAGGAATGAAGTGGTAATCCCGTTTTAGCCTAGGTTTGGCGTTTGTTTTCATGGCCACTGAGTTGTTCGCCCGTGCCGCAACCCCGTCCCTCAACTTTTGTACGAGGTTACTGTACAAGACCGCGTAAGTCTCGGTTGTCTGCAAAGCCTCAACTATATTGTGGTAGTCAATAGTTTTCATAACCACTTTGTCCGCAGATCTACGTCCTCGGGTTTATCTTGTTCATGCAACCCTACACATCCCCCACGTGGCAATTTGACGTGGACAAAGATGCGAGTCGATTCCGAGCGAATGTGATCTACCTCGTTGGTGGGCAGCTTTGAAACTGCGTCTCTATCCTTGCCACGATATCCGTAATAAGAACATGTTCCTGTACGAGGGCAAAATTGATTCCTTTACCCACTGTTACGATAGCTTCATTAAGCTGTTCAGGCAGGCTAGTCAGGCCAACTCTGAAGACCAAATTTAAGAAATTTGCTTACATCTGACGTTTTCTTGCATACGCTCCACGGATTCCACCTAAACCGTGTGTAACCCAGGCACTGCACGAAGGCCAGCAATAAGTGTAAAGCAGGTAAATCAATTTCGCGGGCAACGTAACGAGCATATTCGAGTTCACGGCCAATGCGTCCAGAGCAACTGGCGCGAGACTTAAAAGTTGTACAAATTGCTCCAGTTTGGAAGTAGATCACTGGATATCTAGCTAATGACAGTCTTTTGGATATGTCAGCAAACAGTTAATATCACAAATGTATTTATTATATTAATTCCCATTTCCTCTACTAAAGAAAAGACATGCTCCATTGAAATGTAATAATACATCAGTCAGATTTCAAATTGTCATTTGTGAGTAAAACTAAACATTTTAAGTATAAAGTATCTTGATTTTGAAATCGTGTTTACTTAAGAGTGCAATAATTGCGTAACTTCCAACATTCAGATTAGATGGTTTAACAGACAAAAATTCTTGTCTGTTAAAAGAGAGCTCCGCTCATAAGCATGAATTGTTAATTTACAGAGACTTGTTAATTCATTTCACATCAATGCTAAATCTAACAAATTACTGAAAGATTTAATGAAATATAACACAAAGCAAAAACAACGAAAGAATCCGCCACTCAACATATTCCTACCCTTTCGCAAAATTGTATACAAAAAGGGAAATAATAAAAGGAAAATAAACATGAAATGGTAAAAATAGTAAAGAATATAAACATAACTGTAACTTAAAATTAACTTCTCCCCATAGGATGTCACACACAGTTTTTAACTGTTTTTGACGTAAATAAATAAACAAATCTCAGTGGTTTCTCAAAACAAATTTGGAAAATATTTTCAAATGACGCCAATATTACCCGCCTCGAACTGCTTTAGTTTGCACGTGTACATCCCTTTTCGGATTTGGAGGGGAAATAAGAGTCAGGAAAGTTCCCTTGTTCGCAGGAGAGCCGCGCTTCCCAGGCGGGCTAGTAGCTCGCGCGAGCGCGGCTTGACATGCTTGACGTTGTTTACAACGTAAATTTCAATGTAAAATCTCTCACGCGGGAGTGCGATTCCCTTCCTACGGAGAATTCGTGATGCCACTTGAATTAGTCGCGTTTCGGATTTCGATAAATAACGAAAGAACGTTCTCATCCCAGGACCGTTGAAGGAAGGCGAATTTTCTCAGCTTTCCCTTCCTTTTTTTCTTGCAAGTTGGAGAACGCACGAGTGATTTCGATTATTTCCTCCCTGTAGAGGTTAGTAAAATGAAAGAGCAGGCTTCTGCGACCGGTGTTAATGAATACTTGGCTGACCGGAAGGCGCCCCGTCCTAGACCAATGTCAAGGCAGTCATGCTGCGACCTTCCTGTAGGTGAAATTCCTTAAAAATGAGAAATGCCCCTGAGAAAAGTCGCAGCAAGATGGCCATAACGTTGGCATTTGTGACTAAGACGTGGCGTCTTCCGGTCAGTCAAATACCTATTGACTGCGGTTGCAGAAGCCCAGACGGTTTCATTTATATGCAGTGTGCTCTAATTGACTCCTCCGATATTGCAAAGAACACAAGTGATGGGGGTAAGCGATTTAGGGAACGAATGAAACATTTTGTGTGGACTTTGCGCTTTTCAGCAGCTGGTTGAACGGATTGAAAGGCCAGTGGCAAGTCACGAACATGACTCTACCGAGTCCAAATACACACAATTAAGTTCTACCTACGATTTTCTGGAAAAGTATAAACATTTTTTGAACATTCTTTCAATCAAATGTTTTCCCGGTCCTAAGCAAACGTTAGGAATGAAAAATGGAGTGAATCATAATATAAGGGGCCCCACATATAATACCGTACCAAGACTCCCACAATGGGTAATCGGGCCTTCTTTTAAGTGCTGCTCCGATGCGATCGAAGTAGCTCGGAGGATTGTGACGCACGTACAAGACACCCTGAGCATGGGCGGTTATTGTACTCACTGATGATGAATGAAAAGTGCGGTGAAGTGTCGGGGAAGGCCATTGATTTTGAAATCCATTTTTTCACGATTGTCTGAGCCACATTACCAGTCATTAACAGTGTTCCTTGAAATCTTGATACATTTTTAATTCACGATTACTTATAATATCTTGGTTGTCTTTACAGTCACTGGGCGATTTTAGCACGAGTGAGCCAAGACAGAATGTACCGGCCCTCTTCATTAAAAAGCAATGTCCAAGCCCGACTACATAGAGTTATGAACCACGCCTTTCAGAACTGGAGTTATTTGCAACAGTTATCAAGTTCGTGTTAATAATTCTGTCTTCAAGTATAACACTTACGCTCACTTAATCACTCACTTCTACCAGCACTGTCCATTCACTTCCAATGTAGATTGCGAACTCTTTGCAAAGAATTCACCAACTCCCTGTCCTGAACCACGCCTCAGCCGGCCCGGCAGCGACGAGTGGGGGTGTCGCGGAGCATTTGGTTGGTATTTGGCTGTCCGCGGCGGGGCCAGCGTCACTCAGCGCTCACTGGTGCCCTCCGGAGCGCGGAAAAGGAATTATTATTACTATTCACACGAATTAATCTAACATATCTACACGCATTTTGACGGGGAGTGAGGATACTTTTGAAAAGTTTGAGCCAAAGTATATCTTCCTATTTATTACTTTTAGCAGCCGGGTGCGTTCGCGCACCGCTCCGCTGGCACCAGAGAGCGCTGTGCCCGTGCGGCGAGTGCAGAAACCGCAGGCGCGCGCTAGTGGCGCTCAGTTCAAAACCGCTTTGGCGCTGTCCATAAATTAACGAAAATTTGGAGTATTTTGAGTATCCTCTCTCCCCATTACAACACGCGCTTGATCCCCCTCTAATAATTACGTAATGTTTGCAACGATATCTCGCCCCCATTTACAATAATGGTGCAATAACAGCACATGCTTTCTTGCGTTATTGGAAACTACGAAACTACGATATATTGTTAACATCTCAGCTAATACTTGAAAATGTCCGATTCAACCAAGAAGTGAACAAGGCACTGTTGCCAGCGCAGCGTTGACACAACTATGAGCATCCGCTTGGCGAATAATATCAATTTTTGGCAAAAACGCTTCTCTCCATCTGTATTCGGATTTCAACTTGTTTATGGGTTAGTCATAGTTCATTATACTCAGTTGATAAATAACTCTAACACTATTAACCTAATTAATATTCAACTATTTGTAATATTAAGCTAATTTATTGTAAATAAATAGGTTTGTGAAAAGAATTCGTGTCTTATTGTCATTTCGCTACCACGACGCCACAGTATATAAAAAGGCGGTAATAAATTAACTTAATATTACAAATCGTAGTATGTTAGTAATTTATGTTGCTTATTTGCATTAGAGTTATTTATAAACTGTGTATGATGTACCATGACTAACCTATAAACAAGTTGAAATTCGAATACAGATGGAAAGAAGCGTTTTTGCCAAGAATTTATATTATTCGCCAAGCGAATGCGAATATTTCTGACAACGCTGTGCTGGCAACAGTGCGTTGCCCGCTTCTTGGTTGAAATGGACATTTTCAAGTAATAGCTGAGATGTTAGTAGCGCAGACAATGCAATATATCAATATTACGTAGCAGTTTCCAATAACGCAAGAAAGTATACGCTGTAGTACGAGTAGCACCACTAGTTTTGGAATATGCAATGATAGTCTGGTCATCTTATTCTGAGGCTTCATGCACAATCATCGAAAGAGTCCAGAACATAATTCTGAGACATATAGCATTTACTGACAACTCAAGACTATATCATATCTACTAGAACATCCGTGCAAGAATGAATATACTAACACTATCAGCTGTATCACGATCTCATCTTCATGCATTATACTCGTATCTGGAGATATGAACTGTCCAAATATTCTTGTGCTCCGTAACGCAATAACAGAATTCACCTACCTTTTTATATTTCTAATTATAGAAAAAACTCAATGTGTAATGAAGTTTTCATCAGAAGTTCGCGTGAGGCAATGAATTGTGCAATGATAATAACTTCTGTGTTAATGACACTTAAATTCAAGAAGCCACTGAAATTAATTTTTAATTTATCGCCCTTTGCTATGCTTTACTTTTTTTATTCCTTACTGTACTTTTTGTTAATCTAATTATTTGTTATTGCGATACTAATTTATCCATTTTGATTTATGTTTTTATGTTAAATCACGTTGTTAACAGACGGACAGACGTTTTGCCATCAATCGATTTTTCGGTATCTAGGACCCACAAAACGTGGATACTGGCTACACCGCGTGTTAGAGAACTTTTTTTCTAAATTTAGCAACTGGATTCATCCACTTTGTTGTTATTATCCGTGCACGTTTTCTTGAGCCCTCGTTTCGCTAGTTGCGAGAGGAGTGGGGTGTTTGGTTATTTGACAAAAGGATTCATATATAAAAATTGTTGTTCGTTTTTCGATGAAAAATAGTTACTATTACACGGGAGCAAACTCTATCCATCTAATAAATTTTGTTTATAACGGTCGTTGCTATAACTTATTCTTAACTAATGTTGATAAATGGTGGGGTAGGTATTCCGAGACTCAAGAAGACGTGCGCGTATAGTACCAGGGCCCGTTTTTTTTTATCGAAAGCTCGCCGCCTTGTCCTGAAGCATTACATAACTTTCTCTTCTTAAGACAATAAAGTAAAATTCACTGAAAATGTCGGCTTACATCATTTGAATTTGAAATATATGGCGAATGAATTTGAAATGTTTGAATTTTAATTGAAATTTATGTCTTAACTGAACAATAGTAATAATAAAGTATATTCTCGGTTTAAATCACTTGAATTTGAAATGTAAAGTATCAAAGAACAAAATAATAATACATTTCAAATAATGAAACGATATTTTCAGAGTGATATTGAACTTAGTAAACTTAAAATGACAATATTTCAAAACTGAAAATTTTGAATTGTTGCCTGCTGAAACTGGGTCATTGGCATCAGATTCTTATATTTTTTTGGCAATTGCTCTTCATTTTCACACCTCTACGATAAGCAACTGCTACGCCACTGGCGATTGTTTGTAAAACTTAATTACCACTATCATAACCAAACTGTCCATTTACTTTAAATACAAAACGCACGGCCGCTCAGAACAAACGACACAGCCGGCTGTTCACCTACCCACTCTCTTACTTTCTCACAAAATAAAAATAAAGGGAGCTCATTTGGCCTATTGTAACATTTAAATAATTTCCCCTTGTTAAAATTTGCCCAAAACACTTTGATTTACTCAATATGGCGAACACTGGAAGTCGGAAAGTTTCGCGCTGCTTTGTGGTTTACGATTGCCTATTCAGTAATATATAGAGATCAGTGCAGAGAGTAAATTGATCAGTACTTTGGTTACTGGTGAGGCAACATTGTAGCACGATAATGATCGTGTAAGCAGTGATACATACAAACGTGCGAAGTTGGGAACTGTGCGGTGGATGACGGCTGATCACCTTTAACAAAAGCATAATAAGTACACACCAGAAGGTTCAAGGCCACAGGTCACATGTAAGAATTTTTGAAGGTCTGTATTTGTTATGATCCACCTAACAATTGTTATGATACAACGGGTACCCGTTATTATCACATATTATTTTATAATTTCGTTTATGACATAGCAGTTACTGTGCATTTAATATTTATCCGGGTGCTTTTCTAGGTATTATTAAGTAAGAAAAGGAATGCCATCAGCACTTTTCATTGTCATTACTTGGACGTGTTTGCAAACAAGTAGAGCATATCATTTACAAATTTACCTGGAAAGTAAAGTGGTCTGCAAATTTGAAATAGCTGTGTAAACTTGAAATTGCCATGTAGTATTTTCAACGTTTTTTGTTTTGAAGTTTTTCATGAGATTAAATGGCGTTATTTTGGACATAAATTAATTGACATTTCTCAATTGTGTGTGTTCTTGAACTATGTAATTTATATTTTATACATGTTGTAGATGGCTCTGACTTGTGTCAATGATGGAATGGATTGGCAACTTTCAAAGGAGAATGTGGTAGACAGAATTCAAGCCTTGTTTAGAACTTCCCAATGGAGTGATTGTTCTTTTCGTGTTGAAGGGCAAAATGATATTCAGGTACATAATACCTCAATTTTTTTCCTGATTAATCATAAATATGTTGTATTTAACAACAAGTAGATAACTAGAGAGATATTGATAGGAATTTGTCAGGATAAATAGAAATTATAATTTTACGTGGTATATCAAAATTTTATTTAACCAACCAAATCCCATCATCATCCTACTGGCTCTGTTATAAACTAATTATTATTATTAGTGTTAATGTATTTAAGTATTTAATTAACTGTCCTATTAATAGTCTAATCTACTGACAACACACGTTAGTTGATTATAAACTCTGCACTTTTATTATCGAATTAAAGGCATGTTATTTTTGCATTTATGCATAAAAAATAAGCAAGTTTGCATGGACTACAAAGTGAAAACTATTAGTTAATATATGTTGAAAAATGGAGTGACAAAATTCCTGTAATTTTTAAATGTTGGTTTTATGTGATGATACTTGTGTTATTTTACAATGAATTTATTAGTTTTCATTAGTATATGAAAACTGATTTAAGGTGATTTTGTAATAGTGTTCAGGAACCTGCAGACTTTATAATGAACATGTCTGTGAAGGGTCTAATTGTTGATGGTTTGTTCTAGTTTGTATTGATGACTGTTAGTAGTGAACAGCTATCATTTACAGCGTATATTAATTTATATTTTCATTTTACTGATTTAATTTCAATCAGAATTATTGAAATAAATAAGTAACTTTCATTGCATTATTTGAAGATTTTATAAAAATCACCTTGAATAAATTTTCCTCTGACAATTTGTTCATATTTGTAGAATTTATAAAGGGTATGGTTATTGATGAATATGTAACATACATTTAACAATGAAATTGGTGATTGGTTTGCTGTTATTTAAGAGTACTTAATTAGTTTGGTATGCAGTATTCTCTTAAATTATTTATACTTTTATTGCATTGTCAATTGGATATTGCATAAGAGCGATTCAGATTGTAATAATTTGAAAGTTAAAGCTATTTACATAAATGCAGTTTGAATTGTGAAATATTCATTTATTTAGATATGCTTATAAAGTGGTAAAAATATGATGGTGTGTATTATTTGAGGGTGTAATACTAAATTTTTTTTTTTTGTTTTGGTATTGTGAATGGCATTGTTTGTTTTTTTGAAGACTTTTTGTTTCATAGGTTTTCAAGGCACATCGCCTAATCCTTGCCTCCTCCAGTCCTGTGTTTGAAGCTATGTGTTTTGGACCATTGGCAGAGAAGTCATGCATTAATGTTTCTGATATGGAACCTGTTGTGTTCAGAATTCTCTTGGAGTAAGTATTGGCCTTATTTACAGTTTTTTAGAATCGCCAATAATCATGTTTTATTATTTCCTTCCAACAAGTAATTACTTATAGTTTAATTTGGTTTGAGGTCATAATAGTTTGTACATGAAAAATTATTTCTAGAAATGTGTTTTTTACACAATATTTACATTAGGTAAAGTAGTCAAAAGTATTTAACTGCCAAATATTTGTCAATAGCTCAAATGTACCTTACTCTGCATCTTCCTTGGACTCTAGTTTTTATTTTTATCTACGATGCTTGTATTGAATTTATAGTTTCTGGTGTAGCGATAGTTTTTAAGACAATGGAAATAGTCTAATAACTGTTACACTACACAGTGTGGTAATTGATAACCTAAATTAGAGCTGCTTCAAATTGACAATAATGATGGTACTAAAATATTCAGATTTATTATCCAGGGATTCTATAAATTGTAAAACAATCCCCCAAAAAATTACAATTTACCTACAATTGTGTGCAGTCATATATGATAATCATGTCCATACATTTTTTTGAGTTCCAGATTCCCTTCCTCCTTTTTTCCGCCAGTTGAATTCTGAATAAGTGTTGTTGTTAACATTTCAACATAAATTTTTTTTTCTCCTGAGTAATATGAATTATTTGTATTGGCTAATGAGGTACAGATTTTATTTCATAGTACTTTCTATGAAATAGCTAAGCCTCCATCTCTTCTCTTGCATTTAGCTAAATGAGAGCTTGGGAAAATATGTGATACATGTAATTGGTTGAAGTATGTGTGCGGGTTAAATTTTTTTTTTTTCTACTGATGAAAATATTTTCCTAAACTGCAGGTTACAATGAGGTTCACTAAAATTGTACTTTTTATTTGTTCTGGGAGAGGTGGCTCAGAGCATTAACTGATGTCACTGCAGTGCCTCTGACCGAGAGGTCTTGGGGTTTGAATCCTGATGGTGGCACGATTTTTGACACTAGCCAGATAGCTAGGTTGGGTTTGTCGTTGTGTGGAGGAGAATTCTAGCAGTTGGCTGCTCTGAACGATAGTTTTCCGTGGTTTCTCTGGTCAACAACAGGCGAATACCAGAGCCCTACCAAACAGGCCACACACGATCTTCCCTTCCCATTCCTTGTCCTATCCTCTCATGCTTACATGCACTACACTATTACACATGTGGGAGACTGGACAGCTTGTCCTAGCTGGGGTGGTGCCCCGCTGATGGGACATAACTGGTTGGGGAAAACTCCACTAAATGACAGTAGGTTGGTGCTGGATCTCACCATTCAACTGGGCAAAATCACTGCCACCTCCAGAGAAAAACATCAACTACACTTACGGGACAAACGACCTTAGCAGTTGACACACCCAGAATCACTAGTAATCAATCAATTAATGTAATTTTTTGTTGCAGGTACATTTACACTGACAAAGTGCAGCTATCGTCATGTGAGGAGGCAGCTGGAGTACTTTATGCAGCTAAAAAATATATGATGCCCCATCTGGCTCGTACCTGTCGGGAGTATCTGGTTACCAATCTGCGGCCCAGCAATGTGCTCTCAGTTTTTGATTTTGCTGATGAGGTTCAAGAGAATGCGTTACTAGAGGCGTGCATCAAGGTCAGTGTTTTGCTTCTGATCAAATACTTGGGGTGTATATGTAATAATTGTATTTCTACAAAATTACAATTGTTTTAACACATGTTACTTTTACATATTTTTTATAAACATTGGATGTAATGTTACATTTTCTGTTTCTTAATAAAATCAACTACCTATTTAAGACCTCTATAGATTTGTTTGTACCGTACACCTGTGAAAAATATCCCTTTAATCTTGCATCAGCTATAATACTTCCTATTGTACATTCATCCGTGTATTGCTAACTTTTGGATTTCTGTTACTTGATCAAGTTGCTGAAGTTGTGGCCCCTTGAATTAGAAACCAATATTTCAGTTTTGAGGGTACTTTACATGAAGCCCCTGGAACATTTTCAAAATTATAAAATAAATAGGTTCGTCAGTTTTGATTAAATTTTGTTTTTGAATAATGTGATGGATGTCTAAGATATGATGCAGGACTCACATTCATTAAAAACCCTGATTTTTCAAAAAAAATTGCAAAAGTTCAAAATTTGATGGGGACCTTCCTTCAACTACAATTTTGAACATAAATATTTTTTCCCTTAATGAAATCTGTCCCTTTAAAGATAGGTTTTGAAATAGGGTCTTGTTCAATTTTTCAAAAATTGATGTACTTTTCGCATAATTCTGTTTGAAATACAGGGAGAAAGTACATTCTGTTGAAGTGCCACTAGTTTTAAAGTAGGTAAGAAAACAAATAAAATAAATGGAGAACTTTACTCTATTTTTTTATGGTTGAGGTAATTAACATTGGGAACTTAGGGTTCACAGCCTGTCCCAAAAGGCACTGACTGTGAACATAATTAGAGTGATACATATCTCAGTTAATCAAGTGGGATAAACAAGTTGCTGCCATTGCCAGAAAGGCTAATGCCTCTGTTTACCTGACCCTGAAGGCATTTCTTGACTTAACTGTCCCACTAGTTAAACAAGCCAATACAACCTAAGTGAGGCCAATTTTGGGATATGCCAGTGTTGTAAGAGCACCATATTACAAAAAGGACATTCAGCATTTGGAAAACTGCAGCGAAAATTAACCAAACTGCTATGGGTGCTGCAGAACATGACAACAATAGATAGATGACAAGAGTTTGGACTCACAGCACTGGCGTGCAGAAGAGAAAGAGGTGATCTCATTGAGATCTTCAAGATTCTTAATGGAGAGTATGACACACAGAAATTAAATTTGAGGAAATTTTCATTAGTTGCCCAGACGTTAGACTTCGAGGACAACCGAGAAATTGAAGTGACCTGATAAACTCTAGGATGAACTACGAATTGTGATACATGATGTGATGTACTATGTAATTATAGATGTATGCATTTGAGTTTTGCTGCATCCCTGTAATAAATAATTTTATATCATTACTGGAATAGAAAAAAAATCATTGTAGGGCTCACTCTCGTTGAACTTTAACAGTTTATCTTCAATTTACAATTTTTTATTTATTTATTTTAGGACACCTTTTATCAACATGATGATTAACTACTTCAGACAAGCGTACAATTAATAAGAATTTTATTTACACATACTTACCATTGATAATAATTTGTCAACAATAATTTTTCCATCATATGTAATTAAAAAATAATTGTAATTGCCAATTCAAATGCACCACTATGTGCTATTGCATTATTAACTGTATGTGTATAAGAGGCTTCAACGCATTTTATCCAATACAAGCTGCTATAAAGGTTAAGTAGGTATTTGGAAGTATGCAGTACTGAAAAAGATTTAAAATACTCGAGAAGAAATTGTTAGTTATGATTCACATTAACTGTAAGAATAAGATGGATAAGTAATTCAATTAGTTCAATTTTAATGTAGAGTTTGAACTTTGTATATTTTTATTCAGTGGTTACTTTTGAATAATGGCAAATGCTGTAAACATACATTTCTGAACAGGTTCTTTGTCAGCATGCTTCTGAAGTTCTGAAAGCACCTGGCAGTCATCCCTCTCCTTTGGCTCTTCGAACTGTGCTTGAGCAAAATGCCCTCAATATAGGGGAAGCTGAGCTGTTTGAAGTGACACTGGAGTGGGCCCATGAAGAACGTCGCCAAATGGGCCTTGACAATTCACCCGAGGGTGTTCGCTCTACACTTCTGAAGGCTGGGCTGCTATCTCGTTTGCGGATGCTGTGTATGTCCCTGCAAGAGTTTAATGATGGTCCTCTCCGGTCAGGCATACTCTCCTCACAGGAAGCCTATGCATTGCAGTGTGCCCTTCAAAACCTTCGCAATAAGGATTCCATCGGTGGGTAACAATGTTGTTATTTTCCACTGTTAATCCATTTCCCCTAAACCTGTTAGTAACTTAAAGTGACATATTTTTTTATTATTAATAAATGAATAACGCAGGAGCATGCTTTCTGCTGATTCTAACCTTTGTAATTCGCTCTGGAAATTAAAATAATTTATTCCAGTACAGTTTTACTCATTCGTAAAGTTTATCATTATTAATTGTTACATTAAATATTTTACTCAATTTCTTGAACATTATTTTCATCTGGAATTTAATTTTTTTTTAATCTTCACCATATTAACAAAATATAAGACTGGTCTTGTTTATATAATTTTAAATTTGTTTTTAACCAATGAAATAAAAAAAAATGCATCTACGTTATTTAAATATTCTAAGCAAATATCTAAACTTTTTTGATTGATCATTTCTGTAATGCAATTCTTTTTCAAATTCTTGCACCTAATCCAATTGCAACAAATGAGGTTGTAAAGGGAGAATGTGTCACAGAGAGCTGATGAATTGTACTTTCATTTTAAAATAATTAGGACAAGACCCTGTAAATACTTCATATCTCTTCATACACTCCTTTTTGTGGAATCGATGTCGATTACAAGTTGTTGAATTAACTTTTATTAGTAAAGATTTGTTGAAAAATGTACCTGAAATAGTTGGGGGGAAATGCAATTTACAACATACGATCCACTCAACAGTGTATTTTGTGATGTCAATCAGGCACAACTCGAAACAGAGTGAGTGCTAATATCTTACAGCTTTGTGCTAAAGCTCTCAAGTTACGTTCCTCATGTTGTAATCTTCGGAATGTCTTTTGGGACTATTTGTTACGGTTTTTGAGAGTTCAGCTCTTGAGACACATACATAATCTAATCATACTAGTACATTTTTCTTCGTGTGGGAAAATAAGACAACTCCCGGTTTTGGGAGTACACTCTCATATTGGATAAATATTTTAATAACCATTTTACTTAATACTTTTAACTGAAAATCTGAGGGTAATCTTTCCCCATTGTTGTAAATACTTTTTGACATTTTGATCATAGAAATTAAAACAACTTTCATGTCAATGAATTTCTTTTATTTAGCAAATCTGTGGTAATTTTGCAGGTGGGAAGTTAAAGGTGGAGGAGAAGAAATTCTATGGCCACAGCAACCAAAGTGTAGATGTACCACCTGGTTGGTCCGGCATAACACAGCCACGTGCACGAATCTCCATCAACCAATTCTACTGTGTTCGTCGCTTCCTTAAAACAGCAGTTACTGTGTCAGGGCAGGTTCGGTTGTTGGCGAATGTGCAGGCAGACCACAGCGTGGTGGTGAGTGGTGTTCGTATATTCACACGACTGGTACCTGCAGCATTTTCTTGTTTCACAACACCTCAGAAATACAAGGAAAACATTGAGGTTTCAGTGTTGGACAGCCAAGGGTCAGTGCTATGTCGCACTCACTTTAGGGATGTTGTAGAGTATAACACTCTTGCTACAGTTACACTCACCGAGGCAGTGCGATTCTCAGCAGGCAAAGAATACAGTTTCCTTTTTGTGCTTCCTACAGATGAAGAACATGCTTTTGAATATCCATTGAGCTTCATGGCACAGACAGAGCGAACACGTGACATTGAGTTTCGGTTCTGTGATCATGCTGATATTGGAGGTACAGGAATGTTTGTTCGCCGTTTAGATATGGGCTACGTTGATGCTGTTGTGTATTCTGTGTAAAGTTAGTGTTTTGTTTGAAAGTTAAAATCTCAGCTGTGTGTGCAAGTGTTGGCTTGCTCTTTCTTCTATGTGGAGCTGTTAATTATCACAGTAGAGGAAAATTAAATATATATGATTTTGCTCAGCTGGTATGGTTATGGTGCAAAGCCACTTTTTGTCTTAGCCTTCTCTCTGTGATATAATATCACATCTCTGGAACACATCATCACAAAATAGAAATTAGCTCTTTTGGTTGTGTTACTTCTGATCAGTATTTTTGGTTTCTATTTAAAAACCAAAGAAATAGCCTTATTCTTTACAAAAAAGAAGCTTTAAGGTGCGTTGGCATTCAAGATAGTTCAAAATATTTGAAGCAATATTGTCATTCTTTTATCATAAATGTGAACTGGTTAAATCATAACTGCATTATGATGGGAAATTCATATTATTTAACTATCAGTTAGTTTTTCTAGCCAAGATCTATTTCTAACTTATTTTGATCTTCAGGATATTAATGCTTAGAAATGTGTCCCTGCACTCTCACTCTCCTGAGGAGGGAAAGATTTGTAATATTATTAGATGTTTAATTGAATAATTGCTTACTGATTGGAGAGCAGGAGAAATTACATTTTGTATTGAGAAAACAGATTGGATGGGAAATGAAAGGCAAAACATCAAATGATATGTGATGAGTGTAGGGCTCAATTCTTATTTGTAGAAATATATATTAATTCATGAAAGAAAATAAGTATACATCTAGTTTTACTAACTATAAATAGTTGTTTTATTTGGAAAAAAAATGTTTTTGAGGGTAGTTAATTCAGTAAGTTATCATTATTTTTTGACTCCCACTTCTGAATGATACTCGAGTTTATTTCAGTTAATATCAAGTGGGAATTCATAAGAGTTGAATGTGTAGTTGTATTTTTCAGTGTACCTAATTTTAATATCTTCAAGTTGAATCCAATTGTTGGGTAAAGTTTTATCCTGATATGGGACTTTCCTGCTCAAGTTTAAAAACACGTTTTATATAGAAATTATTTTGCAAGACATTAATGTTTCAATATAAAGTAAACATAAAATGTAGAATTTTTGATTTTAAGGTTTTGTTTTGAGTATACACATAATGGAAAAGCTTTTATGGCTGATTTTACTAAGTATTTTGATTCGAATTGTAACAAAAGTTCACCTTCCTTTATTTACAAAGGAATTTACTTACTTAAAACTATTAAAAAAATAAAAATGTACTTCTATTTGTAAGTAAACTGAATTGAGTGTGGCTCATCATTCTATTAATGGTTAAGCATTTAAGTAGTTAAGGTGAAAATCAAATCGAAATGATGTTTGAAATGTTAGTACATTAGTTGCATTATTAGAACCTTGACAGTGAATACTTGGGATTGACAGCAAATCGATTGTTCTTTTGAGTAATGTTCTTTTTATAAATAAGAGAGTTCAAATTATGCTTTCTTTTATCTTAAGATTTCAAGTTTTGTTGTGATTACTATAGCTTTTTTTCACGTCATGTTTTGAAGTATCCTGTGATAAATTAAGGTGAAAACAAAATAAACTAATGGTTGTCTCTTTGCCTTTCTCAAGATCTTTGAAAAGAAAATAAGAAAAAATGACAATCATTAATTTTACATAGATACGTAACATTGCATATCTAGACTATCATTATTTTTTGGCAAATGCAAGGGGAGTTTTCATAGTCTTACATCCAGAATATTTACCAGGTTACGTAGGACTGTCTTTTTAATAAAAACAATTTGTATAATATTTAAATCTTTTAAAACCAAACCTTCCAGTTGATTTAACAGAGATAATTCTCTAAGCCCCTAGAATATTTACCATTTTCGAAAAATATTCATTGTTCTGTCCAGTAAACTACATTTGCTTTCATTAGATATCATCACAAATAAAGCAGGTCTTTGCTCAAAGACCCCATTGGAGACAACGCGCTAAATGCCCCCTGGGGCTTGGAGGTATGTTGTGTTAACTGCAGACGCAAGAAAATTAAAATCCCATAAAGACATGCACAATATTACTGTTTTATTTAATTGGGGGTTACTCACCAAAGCAGGAAAAGATAATATGCCTGTGGGTGCTATATAATTTAGAAAAATTTGAATTTTCTAAAATCTGTTTAATATGTAGAAACAATTGTTATTCGCATTTGCCAAGAACTAATTTTGTTCATCAAATGCAGTCACAAGGAATATTTATAAGGTAAATTTTGTTTTAAAATCCAAATGCTTGGTTGATGCAAATGAGAGATTGAATGTGTTCATTTAGCATAATATCAGATTATCCTTTCTTTATTATTATTATATTATTATTAATTATTGTTATTTCTAAATGCTTTTTGTCACATTTAACCATCACTGATAGCCTAGTTAAATAACTTCGGCTTAACAAATTTTCAACAATTTCAAAAGGGTCTATAAAAGATTTAGTCAGGCTCGCAAATTATCCTCAAAATGCTTTGTAGTAGTTCATATTTAACCACAATTGTAAGTTGTGTCATGGTTCTTTTACCTGTAACATAATAGTATTAAATACAAATAAAAGTGAATCTGGCAACTGTTGTGATTAAAGAAACGTCTTAGTGCTAATATGAGGATCAATTGAAGTTGTGTGCAGTAACCAGAGTAAAGCTCTCTATGAGGCACTTGTGTTGAAGAAATTGTGTAAAAGCAACAAAGTTGCTTTCATTATTTTCTGTAGTATAGCAGATTCAAGGAGATTTAGAATACACCAAACGAGATTTATTATTTTGTTTCCAGAGAGTTTTTCTAAATTTTCTTTGCACCAAGTGAGAAACAGTGTAATAAGTGTACTTTAATATTTTGCTGTCATTTGACTTATATTGTGCTGGGGAGAATGGAAAACACAATTATGGTGTTCAAGTGAAAAAATGACCATTGTAATTGGCAAATATGCTTCCCAATTTGAAACATTGTTCCATTAAATAGGACTTTACTTCACTGGTATATAAAGTCCTCTCCGTGAGAAACAGGTGAGCCCATTTAATTCAGAAGATTATAAGATTGTGAAGAGAGACAAGTATTTCAATATTATTTCAGTATCATAATTTTCGACATTAAAAAGAAAGCATTTGTATCTCTCATAGAAAGCTAAATGATCCTTTTATTGAAGGTGAATGAAACTGATATACTGTTCAGGATTAGATTAGATAAATATTCTTAATGTTTCACTTTTTCTATAATTGTTCTATTGTAATCTTATTTAAGTCATTGAATATGTACCTTATATGGATTGTTGTTGCATGTTGTGTGTTTTGTTTTTGTTTTTTGCCTCCAGTTACATGTTCATCCTGTGATAAAACAAATGGTGTGACATTACAAATGGCACCAGTGTAGTGCAAAAATAAGGGATGCATTTGCCATCTCTGTGTTGACTAATTCATTCAAATTAAAACCGATTAGACCAATAATTCTCAAGCTGCTGCATGTTGATATAAATTATATTTTTGTCAGATATTTTGCAATGAATATCCTTGTAGCACGTTACAGTGGAACCCCAGTAACCTGTACCCCCCGCCCCCGAAGATCTGAAATTCTACATAGGAGCATAATTTTAAAAAGAGTGGAATGAAAAACTAATTATAAAACGTCTATTTAAAAAAGCAAACGTATTTTATTTTATACTATTAAGAAAACTATTTAATAATATATACATACACCACATTACTGGGGAACAACAATCTGCGATTGTCGTTACATGTAAAGAAGTGAATTGCTTCAGAACATTGTTGTTCCTAAATTATAATTTTTTTCAGAGACTGAACAGAGCTCCGCTCTAATTAGTTTCAGATACATACAAACAACAAAAGCTATTTTTGTTATAATAAAATACTGACAATTGAGAATCATTGGTCTAATCTAAGGTGTGTTAATACATGCTACACCAAATTGGCAACAATGACTGTCAGTATTCTTTCTTAATGATAATGGAGTGTCCTTCACGGACATGGATTCTTCTGTGATAACATCTCTAGCATGCCTGAACTGGATCAGTTGGCTGCAAAACTTGTTACTGTGCTGTAATAAATCTCACTAGTATTTCTCAGTGGGCACAGCTCACTCAATGTGTATAACTGTTCTGAAAGTGCTTTCATTTTGATCTGCTTTTTCTTATGTGATTTAACAAGATCATGAATAAAAAAATATTGAAGATCAAAAAGTATTTTTGTAATTTATATAAAATATTTTTGTTATGCATGCTGTTCTTTCCCAAATGCTTCTTCAGGGTGATAAATTTGAAGTGGTTCTTGCCCACAGTAATGAAAGATAGTTATGCCTCATGTAAGTACTATTAAGTGCATAAATATTACATATTTCATTTCTTCACTTTCATTATTGATGAAATGAGAATACATGATTAATTATTTCCTCTCTGCAGTAGAAAGATCATTGATAACTTTTGCAACAGTTTTATGCGGTTTAGTATGATTTATCTCCTGGGGAGCATCAAACAGATTGGGCTTGAAAATGTAGAATTTAATCATTGAAGAAATCAACAATATACGTGCAACCCACAACACGTTACCTTGGGCATCCCAAATTTTTAAAACCCAATCTTGGATTCCCAGAGGGAGCACAAGTTGTTTCGTGCTCTAATCTATATCTTAACAAACGTCTGTTTGCGAATAGTAAATGCTTAGCAATATTACGAAGTTTGCCTACGCAATATCAAGTTGCTACAAAAAATAATGTTGTTTACGTCCTCACCTTACAATATGGATGTGCTTTTAAAACAATGATTTACAAAGTGCAGATGTTTGCACATGCCCAATTAGTAGCAACAAATTTTGCCAAACTGATTGCTTCTCAAAAACTTCACTTCTGTAATCTTATGTCTTTTCATACCTTTTGAAACTACCATTAAATGTGACTTAGCTCAGATGCTTCAATTTCTTTTAAAGTCAGAATTTTGTTATCTTAGAACTTGGTGATCCTTGTAAGGAAAGTACTAATTTATACGTATTAGGAATAATGTTGGGTCACATGGTAAAATAGTTTTAAATTTTTTTTCATGTACATCATCTTCAAGAATTATACTTAAGTTCTTACAACTGTAAAAGGAAATATGGAAATAGCTTTTTTGGATTGTATTGAGCAACTACCAAAATGAAATGTGTTCATTCTTTTCAATCCAAACTTTTTGAATAGGTTCTGAATTAAATTTTTAGATGCTTAATTTACAAGTTAATTATTTTGCTGGTACTTTGAATACAATATTTCCTTCACACAATAATACAATTAAAATTTAATAATTTTCGTGACTAATTCAGACTATAGATTATTGGAGGAAAGGTAAAATAAAATGTTTGCAAAACCTAAAAAAACTTTTGTTATAAAATTAAACTTAGAAATGGCCAATCCCTCCTGAATCATTAATTAGGTTCGAATGCAATGGATTTAATAGTAAATTCAATATGTAATGCCTGTGGATCACCACCTGTGAACCGTATGTCAAAACATCAGAATTCCAATTGAACAATTTTCAGAATCTGCAGATAACAACCTGGCATAGGTGGGTATGAAGCATGTGCGCTGTTTAAACATATCTTTCGCTGGTCCTGGAGCAAAGACTGGGACAATGTGAAACCCTCATGCAACAGGAAGCAGACCAGCGACCAATGGGGCAGCTTGATTTATTGAATTCTATTTATTGACACTAACAATGAATGACCCAAATCTACTTAATAAATATATGTATATATAAAAACATAATATGTACATTATGATTCAAATTAGCAGCATGTTTTGGTAAAAAACAAAATGATTTACATTTTAGTAAGCACACATTTATAATTTTCACATGTCTTTGATTCAGGTGTGGTTTGCTCTCCTGCATCATGGAATCATAAACTACCTTCACAGAGCACATTGCATGCTCTGTTGATTGCTCTCATTGCAAGGCTTGTTACTGATTTCTTTGAGGGAAGCTACTGTTATGCAATTATTTATAAGTTACAAGTCAAGCAGCCACAATTGCTCTGATTTGTCCATTAATACATATTGAACCATGGTCCTTGCTGGCAAGGAAGACAGCTGCAATTTCACTTGACATCTTGAAAGTGCAGTATGCTGAATTGTCATACACACTTATGCTTGGCAATGAAATGACGGAGTATTTCTTTTACCCTCAAGAAGTAGAGTTCACTGTTTAATTAAAATTGTAACTATAAGTTACTCTTATTAATTCTCTCTTATTACTTCTTAAAATTGAAGATGATAAACAGATTTTCCCCCCCCAGTGAATAAAAATAAATTCAAAATTTGTAATAGTATAATTTATTACAACATTCAAGAATAGTCAAGAGAAATTGCTAATAACAAGTTCTTTTGCAAAAAGAGTTTTGCATAACTTGTTTTGAGGGATTTTATCACTGCAACATCTGTTAGTGTTTTTGACTTGTAATACCATAAGGCTATGTACGTATTTCTTTAATATGACAGGTCTCATTCTAAAATATCTTATTTATTCATCTCAGGGAATGTAACTTGAAACTGACTGTGCCTTTTTTTTAAAAGTAGCCTTATAGCAATACAAGTAATTTAGTTCAGTAGTGCACACAACTCTTCATTTGCACCATCAATGAAACATCTCTTCAGTTAATACTGTTTGAGAAGACTTCCAAGTGGTACTTTTTGTTTTATTGAGTTTCTGAATAACATTAGGGCACTACAAAAAATACATAATATACAGTTAAGGTTTAATATGTTGCTTTAGTAACAAGGCCAACAACCTCCTCTGTACTCCAATTACGGTTCTGCTGCAAAAACCTACCCTAGGCCCTAGACAGGTTCTCTACAGCATGTTATGTTCCAAGTATTTCCAATGGAGCTGTACAGTAGAGGAACACTTAATAATATTATTATCACCTGCAGTAGTATTTCTGGATGGCTTATTCAGACACAATCTTTACGACTGCCTAAGAACAAAGAATTTGCAAAAACAAATAGAGGTAGCCTCACTCATAACTGGAAATAATATTTCAAGCACTATGCAATACACTGACCACAATTGCAAGGGAGGACTGGTAGTTGCATTAATCACCTCATTTTCTCCTAGACTTCCATCAAATACTTGCATACATTGTAGCAGATTCAAGAACAAGGGGAGAACATTTGATATAAACGACATGACAAGTCACATACAGAGACTCCTTGAAAGCAAGCTCAATCTATTTCGCCTCTATCACCAGGCACTTAACACACATTCCCACTACCACAGAACAAGGGGAAGAATGAGACTAGTTCTACTGAGACAGTGTACCAATCAAACATTCTATGGGATTGCCCACAGCTGCATAGAATTCAACATACACACACAAATCACAATATATTTCAGTCATACTCAAAAAACTACTTTTTCTAAGGAGTAAATGCATTTGTCAGTAAGTTTTCCATAACCAACCAACAAGGATACACAACACAATGATGCTTGAAGATGTTAAATATAATGCATGTGCATCTTCGAAATTGTGATCTGATGTTATCAGTCTTGGCAAAATATTTGTATGTATAATACAGACTATGACTTTAAAAAGTACAACAGAAAATAAAATAACAATACATCACAAGTACATTACACATGTATACATTTTAGAATAATGAAAAACCACAGCCTGAGACTTAAATGAATGACACAAACTGCTTGCAACAAGCTTATCTTACTATCCGTTTAAACATTTTTCAGCAAATGAGGCAAGGATCACGAGAAAAATTCTTTAGGTGAATAGGGCAGAGAATCCTATAACCATCCAAGAGGAGAGAGAAAAAAACATACTGCCTAAATTGACATGACTGACATGCATGGCTTTACAAGTTAAAATTCTCAAATGGCCCAGCCCAAGAGAATAGAAGAAAAGTTCTTCATCCCTGGCAAACGAGAGATACAACGATATTTAGATATCTCTGTTTGCTTTGTAAAGAAAGTACTGACCTCATGAGGTTCTTAGTTTTGCCTTTATCAGTGGAAACATTAAAGAGAGAATAGCAGCATTATCTCAATCCTCAACATAAATAAATCTTTCAGTCACAATATATTATCTAGTTTATTACCTATAGAGCAATCACATTTAATGAAGTTTTGAATAGAGTACACGGCATTGGAAACTTCCTATAAAAGGAAATTGGAATATGTAGATCTTTCAAATAACACATTGTTGCACTGCTCAGCATTACCGCATAATACTATGGTGTGGGAATGTGCAATTCAGATTCACAAGTTTTTGTCAACTCTCCATTCATATCAGGGCCATCTCACATATCCAGTGGAAAGAATAGCATGAAAAAATCAAAATTTTCAATCAAGATGATATTTAAATCAGATGTGAACCATGATTTAACTTTAAATTAGCAATGCAACACTATTTTCTATATCTCCTTTCTCTGGATACTGGTATGCCCCAACACCCTTGCAAATTAACTGCTAGAAGATTTTCAGTATATCATAGTGCCTTTGCAGGCTAAGGCAAATTTAAGAATTAGGTCAAATAAAATTGAGTAGAATTAATAAATAAAATCAAATGCATGTTCTTTGTTTTCTGTATATTTTATAACTTAAAAAAAACTTAGTTTTTTCAATTAAACTAAAGATGACTTCTGTGAAATGATTATCTTTGTAGTTTCAGGGCACGCTTTACAAAGAGAAATGCCCAACACTGCTATTGTTCTTCAAAATAAATCAGGAATAAACACGTTTTCTTGCTTTTTTTTTTTTTGTTTTTTTTTTGTTTCATGCTATTTCATTTCATCCTGACAGATCTAATTAGAACATTAGTAAAATACACATTGTGGTTTGTGAGCTCTGTTACATGGAAATTAGTATCAATTTAATTGTTTTTAATTCAAGGTAAATAGTATTTCATACTCAATATACACTTATACATCTGGCCTCTGAGAAAAGCACATCCTTAAATTCTTGTCTGCAACACCTTAAATCACATCAAGTTGCTCACACACATGCATATACACAAACATACACTAGCGATTCTGTCTCAAAACGTTAAAAAAATATAACAAAGAAATGTACAAGAAAAATTATAGACTGTAAATAACAAAAATCATGGTGTGCAGAGCACCTTGGCAAAGAACTAGCAGTGATGAATACCAATTCTTGCAAGTAGATAGTACCCACATGCAGGCAGACAACACATACTGAAACATTGGAAACATGTAGATCCCTTGCAAACTGAGCTGATGTCTGTTTCAAGTCCATCAGTTGAACAGGTCATAAGAAGCAACTTCAGCTTATTCTATTGAAAGCACCTTTGCAGTAGCAGGATATGCACCAAAAGTAGCGCATGTGCCAACGACACAAATGACACTATGGTCAACATACGCCACTGATGTGAGTGCCAACCAGTCTCCATTGTCCAACTGCCAGCAGACTAAATGACGAGAGGCATGTCCTTTTTGTTGGGCAGTGCTACTTTTTTCCCCTGCCAGAGGCTGTTGTGGATCGTAAAGGCATCGATGGTGACTGTCAAGTGCTTGGTGTGAACCTGCGAGAAGCACTTTCCACCTGAATTGTACCTAATAGCAAAACAATATAAATTAGACTCTGTTCCAAAACAATTAAAAGATGTCTCTTGACATAGCTACCAATTGCAAAAACAGTATGCGAGGGTGGGGGAAAATTTGCATTAGCACAACTCTCTAAAATAGATGGAAGAAAATTCTATTATTCCCAGAAGTTTAAAATACCGATAATATAAAATAATAATAATAATAATAATAATAATAATAATAATAATAATAATAATAATAATAACAATAATAATAATAATAACAACAACAACACCAACAGCAGCAACTACCACACTGTTGTATTAAAAATCATTATCTTATCAATTTTGGATTCCATCCACATTCATTCTAAAGCTCGGGAAAAAAAAAAGACTTACTTGAAGAACTTATCGAACATTCGATCGGTGATTTGTTTTGGGCCTGTTCCATACAGCTTGGCAACGTCTTCGCGTTCAGGGCAGTAAGCGTACAGTGCTCGGAATTGACACCCAGCATCCCGGAAGAGGATAAGGAAATGTTTACTTTCCGATCGTGCAATTTCTTCTAGTACTCGCCGTTTAGCCTCTTTGTTGACTGCACCAGGGAACACACAGTACTCCACTGCATTTAACATTATTCCTCGGTTGGACTTCGTAGCTGGCTGCTTGTAGAGTCGTGGTCCTACTCAATATACAAAGAGAGCAGTTAATGGAAGAAAAGAATAAACCTGTTACATAAACTTATTTTATACACTTTGGTTATCTCAAGTCTAACTTTATAAAACTCAGATCTCTAATCATCAAGAATTATTAGAAGACAAGTGTTTTAATTATTATTATTAGTAGTAGTGTAAGAACAAAGTGTTATAACCCTGCCTACTAATAACTACCATCAACATTAGTCTGCCACATTTGAAAGGATGAATAGTGAAAATTACAGTTCATTGGAATTTTTAAACAATCTTAGGGAGTCACACTGAAAGGGCCACCAGATGCAATTTTGGGTAATTTGTGACTGTTGCCACTGATTGCTAAGTCCCATGGAAGAATCCAATTTAGTTCCTCTGATATGTTATCGGAACCCAACAGCAAGATTAGATCTACTGTGTTCCCAGAAGTCGTTTGAATTTTGTGAAGAGTCAATCTTTTGCAAATCAGTTATGTGATTCTATGTAGAACCTATTACATCTGTATTTTATATCTCCAATAGTTCCAAACCATTTTTTTTTTTAAATTATGAGACTGTGATGCAAGAATTGCTAAAGGCATTTGAAAACCTCTGACATTACATATGTGCACAAATGAGCATACTGAAAGATTGCAGAGGCTTAGAAGAAATAATGAAGAAGAATATAAGTATGCAACAAGGAAGGCTAAGATCATATGCAGGCAGGAAAAGAAAAATATGCTAAGAAAACAATTCCAAAAAATAGAACAGCTAAGAAAAGGAAGTGAGATTAGGAAATTCTATGTTGCCGAGAAAAGGCTTTCAAATAAAAGACAGAAGATGCAAAGAATGGAAAGATACTTAGTAATGAAGAAGAAGTAATAGATAGATGAACATAGTATTTTGAAGATCTGTTAAACAAGAAAATAGAATATTGAAATATAGAGGAAAGTAATATTGGAACAAGAGAAATAAAAAATGAAGAAAGAAAACCTGAACAAAAAGAAGTGGTACAGGTGAAAAAAAGAATAAATAGTGATAAGGCACCTGGTGAAGATCAAATACAAGAGGAATTAATTAAAAATGGTGGTTTTGCTTTGTAAATGCAAGCATCAGTGTTTATCGATGGTATGGTGAATTCAATCGTGGTCGTAGTTCACTCCAAGACGAATTTCGCGAAGGTCGTCCAAAATCAGTTGTTGTTCCGAAAATCATTGATGCTGTGCGTGAACTGATATTGCAAGATCGTCATGTGACCTATCGTGAGATTGAGACAACCTTAGGCATTAGTGGGACCAGCATACATTCAATATTGCATGAACATTTGACTGTCAAAAAAAATTGTTCGCGTTGGATCCCACACAATGTGTCCATCACTCCAAAAAAAAAGCTCGTGTCGATTGTCGAAAGAAATGCTCAAAAAATACGATCGCGGTGCTTCGAAACACGTCTAAGACATCGTGATAGGTGCTGAATCGTGGATTTACGCGTATGAGCCCGAAAGTAAACAGCAGTCGACTGTATGGGTGTTTCAAGATGAGCAAAATCCAACAAAAGTTGTTCGCGCACGAAGCACTTCCAAACAGATGGTCGCCTGTTTTTTCGGAAAAACTGGACATGTCGCAACCGTACCACTAGAACAAAGCAGAACAGTCAATTCTGAGTGGTACACAACCATTTGTTTGCCAGCTGTCTTCCAAGAAATCAGGAAAACCAACCGCCGAAGACGGATCACTCTTCACCACGACAATGCGAGATCTCACACATCGGCTCAAACAACTGCATTTTTGAGCACCCAAAACATCGATTTGATGAGTCATCTGCCGTATAGTCCTGACTTGGCACCGAATGACTTCTTTTTATTCCCTTACGTAAAAAACAAACTGGGAGGTCAACGTTTTTCGACACCTGAAGAAGCGGTTGCTGTATTCAGAATGCATGTTTTGGAGATAGAGTGGCAAAAGTGCTTCGACAATTGGTTCAAACGCATGCAAAAGTGTATAGATCTTCATGGGGAATATTTTGAAAAACAATAAAGTGATTTTCGATGATTAATATTTGTTTTTGTTCTGAAATATAAAATAAATCCTGAAATCCAACCATCATATGACAAGTGTTTGATCATTGACGGAAACAATGTTGAAAAATAGTATAAGACTGAGTAACTAATTTTCATGTAAGAATAAAATTGGATTCGAAAAAATTGTTCTACTATTTTTTTTCAAAATGGTACTTAGTTTCCGAATACCCCTCGTACTTATGTATGGCCTTGACATATGCAGATTTAACTTAGAAACTCGCACATCAAATTCTTTATTTCATCACATATAGAGAGAGTGGCAAGAAATTATAGTTAGAACGCTTGTTTTCATTGATGTGTACAATGATGTGTGATATAACTGATGGCTTTTTCTGAAAATGTTCTAGATTTACAGGCAAGCACAAAAGGGACCCTATAGTCCAAGTTCTGTCCTACAATTAGTCACAACGTTTTCTTTGTTACAACTACCTATAGGCTTGGAACGTGAGATCCTCCTTTTAAATTTTTAGTCTGTCATCGTCCGCCACGATCAGTCTCAATCCGTCCTCGAGAGTCGCGGTCAGTCATCAGGGAATTTGTGCCACCTCAAACGTTAAAGCACTATCGATCTGCTCATTCGTAGTCGAAGTTTCGCACCACTTTAGTGTTTCTAAGCACGCGCCAAAGATCGATAGTGCTGACACTATGGCGTGCACAAACGTCCGTCCGTCCGTCGGTCGGTCCGTCGGTCGGTCCGTCGGTCGGTCCGTCGGTCGGTCGGTCCGTCGGTCGGTCGGTCCGTCGGTCGGTCGGTCCGTCGGTCGGTCGGACGTAGTCGGGATCCCAGGGTTCCTGTACGGACACCGAACATGGAACACGCGATGTTCCATGTTCTTTGTTTAACCTTTGCGACTTAATTAGGCCGACGACAGCACCTTCGATAAGTCCTAAAGCAATGCAGTTCTAATAAGCGAAATTAGATATGTAGGATAAAAGCTGCTGTAGAAAAGAAAAACTGTTCAGAAAAGTTCCAGCAACAGTTATGGACTCTTATTTTAAAAATTAATTAATTATTCCTGAAAGATAATAAAGACAAAATAACAACATATTCATTATAGTGGAAATAATTTATATTTAAAAAAAAAATGAATATAATAAATTTAGAAAGTGAAAACTGATTTTTCTGAATGTTTTAGAATATGATTAATGTGATCATGTGGATGTTCATGAAGAACGGAAAGAATAAAACTAAGAATAAAAATAAAGAATATGAATCCTCAATTTAAGTCTTTACACTGACTATTCCATTCGCGAAATTAAAATCAATACTGTTTAACTATACATTCAAAATGTCCCATTCAGGGCGGTGTATCTCAATAGATCGCTTTTTCAATCAAATTTTTCTTACCGCTTCGACCAACTGACCAATCATAATCTGCGAATCGTTTTTCTTAGGAGGCGGTATACATCGCATTTTGGAACTCTGTTGGACATAATTTCACTCGTGGAATAGTCCTATTAAATATCACTCGAGCTGTGGAAATTCTCAGATAAATGCCTCCTCGCTTCGCGATTCGACGATTTATCGACAATTTCCAAAGCACGTTTATTACCTATGAAAAAAAATTTGAAAAATGTTTCCATTCCGTTAAATAATTTTCAAACATTTCTCGAAGGGATCTCGATAGATTCTGTACAAGCAAAGTCATTATGTCAGCAGCTTCCCGTGCAGTGAACGTCGACCCATGGGATTTGACAGTTTGGCTGAAGTGGGTATTTTTTCACACATTCCATGATGTGCTCAACTCCTCCTCGGAGATAACTTGTTTTCATTAATGAGTGAATGATTTGGTCTTCTCGAGTCCAAGAACTTACTATAGTGAGTAGGAAGAGGGAGAGGTGCTGCATTTTTACTTTCCCGTATACATACGTATATACAGAGTAAAGGGAATGTTATCGGCAGCGGAAAACTGATTTCGAGAATTCAACAGAAATGCAAGTTTTGGGGTCCTCCGATACCGAAAAATTAGTTTTTTCAAAACATCCGTCTGTCCTTTTTCAATGAACACTACTAGCGTCTAAACCATACGTTTTTCTTTAAAATTTTGGGGTACTGTACGTGACACCCGAGAGACATTTTCACAATTTTCTCAAAAACGGCTCTAATTTTTTTTTTTAATTCTTGAAAGAATAGAGAAAACACACAAAAGAGGCATAGGTCCGGTTTTTACGGTTAACTCAATGTTCAAAACTTTCAAAAATTTTCTGGCGTCTTCTTACAACTGCAAATTTGAAGGTGGAGATTTTTCCAACAAATCAAATTTTTGTTCTCCATAGTGAGTTCTTTCATTAAGGTCATGTATATTTTTTTTGAAAGTGTAGTAGTTTTTGCGCAATATGAGCAATTTTAATCAAATACAAGATTTTATCAAAATCGGCTCCGATTTTTTCTTTTAACTTTTGGTAGAAATAGTGCTAGGTGTATTCTATAAGATGACAGACGCCATATTGCGCAATTCTTTTGTTGTTTCAAAATTACAAAAATGTAATTTTTTTGGCTTGTCTCACGTCGTTAATATTTATACTAGCGGCAATTTGTTCATATTATTATATTTATTTGAGTACATGTGCTTTAAATAATATCAAATAAAGTTTCTTGAAAACAACAGATTTCTGTGAAAACAAGCTCAAAATTACTCATTTTCATTAATGTACAAATATTTTCTACAAACTTTTTGAACAGATAGTGATAATTACACTCTTTAATATGACGTAAAGTTCATTTAGATATTTTTGTTGTTTTTTTCAAAAGTTACACAAATATAATTATTTTGAAAGATCTCTCACTCCATTTTTAAACCCATTTCCAGCAATTTCTAAACACTGTTGTAGTGGTGGGTTAATGTGCTTCAAATGATTTTGCATGAAGTTTTTCGAATACTCAAAAATTTTCTGTTAAAAAGAGTTTCAAATTTCAAATGTACAGTAGCACTTAAATACCAGTTTTGTAAAAATGGCTCCCAAATATTCAAAGAAAATTGCCATTTAGGATGATGTTTTACTGTTCTTTAATATCCTTAAAATAATATTTTCATTCTCAGAAATTGAAAAATTAAGAAAGTGTCAAAAAAATGTACTTTATGCGGCGATAGACGGCAGCTGGCATCAGTATGTGGCAAGTTCGAGTAGCTAGCCGAAACAAAAGCAAATGGAAAACTAGAACAGAAAAGTCTGTGCCATTCTCTAGTACCACTAGTTTCTGAACATGCAATGATGATGATGATGATGATGATTCAAAATTGGTTTTCAAAATTTCCAACATAATAAATGCTGTATCTGCCAAGAACAAGTTGAAACTACTAATCATATTGTCTCAGCTTGTCCAATTCTAGCAAAGACTGAGTACATGAAAAGACACGATAGAGTGTATAGTTACCTCCACTTGCAAATCTGTACCGCCCTTGAAGTTCCAAAAACAAATACTCGAAGTGTTACAACTCACCAAACTCGACGACGTCTATTGGATTGTGTACAATATTGTAAGACCAACAAATTTAAATTGATTGTACAATAGTAACAAACAAACTGGATATTCTTATCCAGGATTTGGAGAAAAAATTTCTACTTGTATATGTGGCTGTACTATGCAACCAAAACGTCGTAACAATAGGGTAGAGAAACTTCTTAAATACAAGAGTTTGGAAATAGAGATCAGTGGAATGTGCAGCGTAAAAGCACAGGTCATCCCAATATCGAAGCTCAGCAATTTTTTCTGCAAAACGTGTAAAAACTTGGCTAAACTTCCAGGTAATTCAAAAGACAAAGTGCAAGACATTGCTTTATCTGGAACAGCCCACATTTTGCGCAAAGTTATTTTAGACGCAGTGACGATCCCTGGATCTGCTCCTTAGGAAACTGGTTACAACCTGGAGTAGCTTTTATATTCAACTGACTCATAACATCTTTAGTTGTGAAGTAGAGGAATAATAATAAAAATAAATAATGCCATCATATTTTCATATTAATATTATATTCATATTATATTGTTTCAGATTTAATAGACAAAATGGATTTTGTTCATTCCCATCTTTTATCTCAAGCATCTTTGATCTCTCATATTATACCCATAATACTTACTGCTGCAAAATTTTCCAATTTCAGTTTCTATCACTATCAAACCCCAATCTCACTCACACTATGTAACTAAAATTGTGCCCACCTGATCACAGAAAAGCTATAATCAACTAATTAATTGCTGGTTCAGATGTTACTTCAATCACTTCATCATCTAATTCTTCACTTAAGCTTAAAGGAACTGATAAATTCTAAATAAAGTGTTCTTACCTGTGTATTCCATCATAGAACTTGGCGTAGAACTAATGTCACTTGAGCCATCGTCAAACATGCGCCGTTTTGTCATCAGTCCAGGAGGCAATGAACCAGGTCCTGCACAGATTTTTTTCCCTTAGACATTCCGCCAGTACTACTTATACTTATTCCATTTTAACTATCTAATATTAGTTAAGTAAAATATGCAAATTAAATCACTGATTAAAAAAGACAAGAAATATTAAAATACCCTTAATGTGAAAGTTTCGAAACTCCCTCAATTATCAGTAACAACGTGATTTTTTTTTTAACGAAGCATCAGTTCTCTCTTTTGAGGGGAGGGGGAGGTACGAAAAACAGCAACACTTTTCTTTAAGTCTGTTTTCTTACATTCGCTTTCTTTTCAATTTTGAAAATTTGTCTTCTAAATCATAGTGTACCATAAAATTAAAAATTTTGAAGATACTTGGAATAATTTTTCATAAGAAATGAAAAGAAACAGAGAAGTTGAGGAGACAATGTAATCACAAGTGTTTCACAAAAATTATGTAATCTCAGCGGCTAATCTAGTTATAATTGTAATTCACACAACCACTTTAAGAGAAAATAACAACACTAGCACGAAAAGAAACTGTATAAAAAGTGTTGTTCTAACTTGATTACAGACAAATAGTGAAAAATTAGTTTGGAACCTTTAAATGCAAGCATACAGAGGTATACAAATGGCTCCTGCCCTTTAAAAATGGCAGAATTGCACCACAAGTAAATTTGTTTTATTCCTCATACTTAATACAATGTTATTACAAACATGCGCACACACACATAACTGTCAGACCGAAAGCGTTTGAGATGAAAATTGGCAAACCCTTTAGGAGAGCAAAATGTAGTTGTGCCTTTCTGAGGGTAATGAAAATATTTTAATAGGGAGACTTTACATGAAGCTACAGTGAAAATTTCAATTTTTTTGAAAAATGGCTGCAAATTTTACCTTTTGACTGTATAGGGAAAGAGGCATTTATAAATATATTCCAGTTATGATATTCATTCAGTACTATGAAATTTTGAGAACTGTAAGTTCAAATATTTTTCGGATATGTCATACACCTTCAATATTAAAAACATTTTATCTCTCGATGCAACTTATTCAATTTGTAGATCATTAAAAAGTATACCATGCATTTCTCTTAAAAATATGATTAGTTTTGTAATGACACTCCAGAAAAGTTTCAGTATACTACACATTCCAATTAGTTTTCTTCTTCTTCTTTTTTGGGGGGGGGATAGAGAACACTGCACTGAATCTGAAGGCACAAGTGCCACACATACATATGGCTGGCCTGGAACTATGACACATTTTGGCTAAAATCCAGGATATAGTAAATTTGATCTGAACAGGTGAGCATCTATACATTCTAAAGTGGTCTATGTGACATTTGTCTTTGCAGGTGTTGCATTATAAAAGTACCACTTTAGTATTGGCAGATGGTTTTCATGTTAGTCAATTCTTAAGTGGTCTAAGTCACATTGTGTAATGTAGACTACTGGAATATGATATTCTTCACCATGTTCGTGGTGAATAATTTGTCACATATTAATGAAACTTTTGTGCACTATCTTGTAACTGGTCACACATATTTACCCAATGATGGAGACATCTCATTTATTAGTACAGCTCAACATTAGCAAAGACACATATTTACCCCTAAGGAGTAAAAGGAATTGGTGAAAAACTGTAGGAAACAATCTTATGTTGTTCACAATATGGTGGGTAAGTCATTCAATTTACTAAACCAGATCTTTAAGAATTACCATGTTTTGGTGGGGGATGGCAAGATGGTTTCAAAGATTCAAAAGCAAAATTTGTCATGGAACTATTTATGATGCATTATGATGATCATTACACGGACATTTACAAATCATTAGAACTAAAACAATGATCTGTAAGCCTACAGAGCTTCATAGATTCCTTGCAGAGCTCCACTCCAGATAAGGCAAGTATTCCTATTTTGCTTACTCATTAGAAGATGCTGGATTTAAAGGAAACATTAAAATTTGTATCGCCAGCATATCACGTTTCATTGATTCTCTCCGTTCTTACTATCCGTACCATAAACCACTTTAGTTCCAGGCTAGCCATATGTCATTGAAAGACTACACTGAATGTATGTTCTAATTTTTTTTCATTTAGGGCCCTTTTAATTTTTCTAGTTGTTTTCACATTTCTTTGATTTTTGTTTTGTTTTTTTATGATGTTACGGTTACTATTATTAAAAAATACTTACAAAGCACTATACTAAAAACATACTTACAAAGCACATATCATTTACCTAATAATATACAGTAAAAAGTTGCCCAAAGCGGTACCTCAAAGGACCAGAATTGTTTTCCATATTAGATAAGATTCTGCTTTATGGAATGTAAAACTGTAGAATATGTGATTGGCAGGACCATGATTTAAGTTCACATTGGACAGCTTTCAGCATTAAACATGTTCTGAATTTAACAAGTTTTACTGTATTACATTAAGCAAATTTATGTGTTACAAAAGCAAATAGATTCTCTTCCTCTTTTTCTTCTTTTTTTCCTTTTGAACAAATATGCTACAAATTTGTTGTAAGCCATAAGTACAAAGGCGAGACATGAGTAGTAGAAAAATAACAGTTATTTAATTTATTAGTACAGAAAGTCTGTGAATCTTTCAAGTGAGTTTTTGTGAATGAATGAATTGTTGATGCAATGTTGAAACTAGCACGACAAAGAAACTTTTGTAAATATTACGTATATCCCCCCCCATGAATTTGTTGAAACTTACAAGAATATAATTGAGATCAATCTCATTATGTGAGGCAACAGCCATGTTCATATTGATTCAGGTTTCCCTAGTGTTTTTACTTTGCAGTACCCAATTGTTTGATATGGCTGTGACTTCTCTGAAGTACGCATTTGTCTACTTTTCTATACACATGCTGCAAAGTAACACTATCCAATCAGTAAACAATGAAAGAAAGAACTAGATTCATGTACAATTAAAAATATTTTGTTTAAAAATGTTCCTTTGTGATTCCATGTAGATATATCAGTGCATGTTTTACAATTCTTTAGGGTGAAAGATGTATGTTCAATTACATCAAATGCTGTAAAAACACCTCCAATATTTTGGCAATTTTTGAGATTACCACTCCTTTTATTAATCCTTTCATAATAATGTAACCTGTAATAAGTAAAATATTGTTATGTCTCTTGTTTTTTCTACAGAATGCCTACTCTGAGACATTAATGCACCCAAGAGGTGATGAATATGAAATCCATAGGGCCGTAGTTGGAAAAAACAACCATAGCAGCCGCAGCAACAACAACAGAGACTATAAGTTGCAAGATATATCATAATATTAATAAGAAAAAACAAACTCAATGCAGCAGAGTTCGAGATAACAAATAATCACAAAATCTAAAACGCAAGCAATACCTCAAATGTCATAAGTGCCAATTTCTCTCAGAAGTGAGTGATAAACCTTGCTAAGGATGCGGATATCTAAAAATAATTGCCTATTATCGTTAACAAAAGGGGCTAACTCCTAAAGAAATTTTCAAAACCCAGCATAAGGGAGACGAAACGACATGAAAATATGTTTTAGCGCAAACAAACGGCGCATTTAGTGTACAAAGAACAAATACAACGTGAACACAAACGAGAACTTGACTGAGGCTAGGTTGTCCCACTCGCAGGCCACCGCTTTCAATGTCTTTCCAAATGTTTCACGCATTTCACCACATCCACCCCAGATGAATGCGACAGACAACTGCCCGGTGCGTAGACCTACGTGCCTCTGTCGCACGTTACCGGCACCGAGCTGACGGAAGCTGAGGAATGGGCCCCTCCCCCCTTTCGTTGTCCCTGCAGCAGCGCCTCGAGAAAAGGCACCTCATTTCCCTCAGAGTGTGTTTTCGTCGCAAATACTTTATATATTAATAAATAACAATTAGGCGGGAAATTAAACTGCTTGAATGGTCCACAGTAGACAATGCGCTAACAATGACACGCTGTGATATGCAAATATAGAAGTAGAATAGAAAGTTATATAAGTTGTATAGTTGTGTGTGTGCGCGCGCGCGCGTGTGTGTGTATGTATATAAGCAAATATAATGTGTGTTCAATATATCAGAATATTTTGATTTTCTTCTAGAAGTCGAAAGAAAGAACTAATACACCTCCCACAGAAAATGGCGCAAAAATCACAATAAGAACTGCTGATCCATACGCTGCTACTCGTAAACAAGACAACCCACTGAAGAGAAAACAGCCAGGGTGCACCACACTGTGGTGAATGGTGCAATGGCGTACCTGAAGGCGAAGGGAGGTGGCGCATGCTGCTCATGCCAGGAGATGGCGCTCGCCGCGGTGGAGTAGCACGGCCCAGCCCAGAGTCGGTGTCTGCATAACGGTACACCATGCTGTCTTGATCAGTGCTCGAACCTGAGCCCATACAACACACAAGCTGGTTTCCCCTCAAAGCATACAATCCACAACACATTTTTCCCACGCAAGCACCCGACTTCACACAGTAATATAAACTGAAGACAAAGCTTATAGTAAACACTCACTCACGCTCACAAACATTGCATCAGAATTTCTTTTTGATAAAATAAAAGACAACTTTGTGGCTTTTCCCGTCTGTTAATAAGAACCATAACTCCAATCGTTTCACAGAAACAAAAAATACTTTTTGTTTATTTGCTTATTAGATTTTTTTAAAATTAAACTTTCATAACAAAGAAAATTTAAAATTAAAAAATATTTCATTTATTAATTAAAGGTTAAACAGGGTTTCTTAACTTTAAAAAAAATTCAGGCAGGCGTATTTCTTCCACTAAGGCCCACAGGCACGTTCCCTCATCTATGAGTAGATGTATTTATTATATATGAATGGGTGAAAACTAGAACGACATAAGTGACATTTTATAAATTCTGAGATATACGTGTTTATATATATATGCTAATTGCAGTGGCAATTTATTTTTGTGCTTTTAATGAACAACTGAAACGCTGTGGTTGTAATGATCAAACAATGATTGAATTGATATTAAATTAAACTATTTTCTACGAATTTATGAAATGTTACGTATACCATTCTGGTTTTCACCTATTCATATTTACTTGAATTTTCTGTATATGCATTATATTACGAGCAATATAACCCCTAAATATATCCAAGCAAGGCAGTCTTATTTTAGACTGCCTTGATCCAAGACAGCTGTATACTAATGACATGCCGTTTGGTTCGCCGCGGCGCGCCGCAGCAAATTTCAATGAGAAGACCAGACGAAATCTGGAAACAGTTGGGGGCACATCAAAGTTGTGGCCTTGCCGACTTGATTTAACACGATCCCCTTCTTTCCCAGCGGGAGAGGTGGGCATGGGGTCTACGCAAAATAACACAATCTTACACACATCTTAGTTAAATTTCTCGAAGCATTGATGAGGCTGATGTGTACTGAGACGCGATGCCGAACTATCTTGGAAGCAGACCGTCAAATCATTTGTTGAGTTGGTTTAAAGAACGCTTCGACAGTTATGGTCGTGGGACCATGTTGAATAATTTAAAACAGTAATACGAATTATAAAAAGTGAAAGACTATCTGATATTCAAGGGGACGGGAAATCTGTTTGGGAAGATTGGAAAGGCTGAGGTGAATATTAGAACGATGGAGTTTCCAAGGGGGAACGAGGTTGCTTGGGGGTTTCACGGGGGTATGAGGGAAGATCTCCAGATCTCGCAATACATGTGGAAATCGAATACCTTGAGGCCGCGGGAGCGATGATCGGAGAATATAAAAGGAATGATAACCAGGCTGGATTATATTTCGTTGGACTGGTTCGAGGTATCCCAAACTTTAGCGGCATAAGATCCTGATAGGATTTTTCTTCATTTTAGGGATGGGTCCCCGGTGCCAGCTACAAGGCTGTAAATCCTGCTAGTAAGGTAGTACGTTTACACAAAAGGCAAATAAAGTCGGCTTCCCATGAGGTAGCAATTAGCCCGCGAAGTTTATTTAAGAGGATCCGATTTGCAGATTATGGGATACGGGCAGTCCACGTAAGGGTTTTATAAAAGGCAACCCGAGGAACCTGGCAGATTCGGTTAATGGGAACTGGTCGCCAAGGTAGAGATCTGGAGATCTCTGAACCCGCATTGTGTCGGGATGAACAGCTCTGTTCACCAAGGTTAAGAACAAATTTTGGTGTATCATGCGTTCCCGCATCTAGGAAGACTGTACGTCGGTCGGTAGCCCGATGGCAACTATCACTTCCTTCCTCCTTTTAGTATTGGGACGGCGATGGCTTTCACTGCAGAGCAGAGACGGCGTGGTCCTTCCAGAGAGTATTAAAAAGCCGTAGGATGAACTACATTGCCATTTCAGGAAGAAGTAGCATTCGGTCGCGAATTTCATCTGGGCCAGGGGCATCTCGAGATGTAATCATCGCTCCATTCTCAAGCACACCGGAAACTATTTTTGGATGAATAAACTTGAATTTGAGGTATCTCCCTCCGTACCAGAGGTGGGGGCGCTTAGCAATTGAGAGAGTAGACGTATGCTCCCCACGATGAATTTTTGCTTTCTAAAATATTTCATCTTGCCTTCTTTCTGCACCTTTTTGTATTCAATTAGGTTTACCACGTTTGGATAATACTCAAGTCGTGGCAATGCCGTGTAGGCCGTAGGCATTTACATCCCCAATAATCAAGGGTAAGGGCAGTCGATTTATCAGGCCCATGATCCAGTTGATTTATCGGCAGATATAATTAGCCGTGGGGGATGTAAGGTAAACCTACACACAAACTGAAGGCCGGTCAAAATACATCCCTCTACAGAAAGCAGCAAGTCGTGAATCAACGTAGCAACTCTATGAGCGCGGAGACCGATATAATCATGGACCCTACATGGGGTACAACAACGGAAGAATAGCGGGCGAGATGGGAATAGGTCTCTCTCAACAGATCAACATATGCGTTCGTAGGCTTCCGCGGCCGGAGTCAATTCATTCTTGGCAGCAAGATGGCCGAAACGTCAGAACAATTGACCGAGACGCGGCTCATCCCGGATAGCCAAAGATGTAGATCAACATTGTCACATAAAGAAACAAGAGTTTTAATTCGCCCTGTCGGGAGCAAAACAAGTTGCAGGTAAGTCATACTGTATGTAAATCTGAAGTATTTTTCTTTTCCTTCTCATGTTTCCGCCTTTGTTCGCAGAACAAAGTGAGTCCACCCTGGCTGAAGTTACCTTGAAGCAGAGTCCTTCTGCGCACTAGGGATGACATATCGATGCCGATCTCAACACATTTCTATAATATCATTGTTGTAATGAAGCCGGTGTGTTTTAAACATCGATGTTTTGTACTCGATGTTTTTACATTTTCGGTGTTTTCTTTGTCGATGAAAAATTCCCATAATCACAATTCTGTACAAGTTAAAATATGAAAAAGAACTGATGCGGTACATGGAACTTCTTTCATCGAGCACACAATCGCTCGCCCGAGATGACCCTGATGCCTTGGCATTTGCTTCGTCTTTCTGCCCATATTCGCACTAGATAAACGGTTTATAACTTTGTTTCCTAATAAATTTTAATTATACGATACACCTTTGTTTACCATGGCAGAAGCTTTGGCATTTACAGCAGTGCAAAGGATAAAGCATATACATACGAGAAGATTACCGAGTCCGCAACAGGGCGTTAGGTCGTGTTAGAATCGAGGTGTAAAGGTGAGGAACTCTTTTCCATACTCCTCCTTGATCATGAACAGTTCAGTGGCGACCTGACTGTTAAGTAAGGAGAGAAGTTCTTTCTCAGTTTGTAATCAAAAATCCTCAATGCAACCTTACAAAGACTGAGGGGAAGGAGTCCTTCCATCTGGAGGCCGGCATTCTACTTGGGTTTTAGAGGTTTTTGGATTTGCTCGTAGGTGCGCGCTTCAAAGAGAACAGTGCCATTTATTCATTGCAAGGCCGATTTGTGCTTCCCAAACACACACTGTGGCCCGCGTCAAACGGACCGCACTCACACTTTTGAATGTTTTCCTTCCTTGGCGTATGCCGTACGGAGAAAACGCTGTTTCTTCAGGTTGACCTCGTCTCGACCCCGCAGGGGGGAATCACGGCCGCGTAGGCGGGCATAGTTTCTGGTGGAGAATTGTAGACGACCACCAGGTCCCTGACTTTCACGGCGGCACTCACGTCGTAGTATCAAGGAGGAGGCAATGAATTGAAGATGTAAGCTAAGCTCCGTAATCCCGAGTTCGCCGGGTAACCCACCGGTTGGGCTTCTGGTGCGTCTACCTCTAGGTGGGATTGGGCGAAGGACGTTCTTCGGAATGTTCAGGATCTTACATCTAGACGCCCAGACGGGTTGCCTAGATTCCGGCTGTACTCACGTCGGCAGCATAAAGTGAGGGGGTCCGAGCCGTCCGGACGTTAGTTCACGTGGCCCCCTGTCGGGCTCGTGGCTTCGTGCTTGGCTTCGGTTCTCTGGGCATAGAGTAGGGACTGGTTCCTGGCGCATTGTTCCGATTCTGACACCGACCATAGCTCTAAGCTGGCACAGCAGCCCGACTCAGGCATTGAATGGGAAGGTTGTGCGCCGGCGGGGGGGATAAAGGCTAACGCTTAGGTGCACACCCCGGGAGCATTCCCCCTGGAAGAACAAGGAACAACGTGGAGTGGTAGTCCACGCTATGCATACATTCACCTCATCTCGAAGAAACTTCAAATTTGTCCGTTCCGAACATTGTCGACGGACGATAGTTGTTGCTTATTATATTTGTGAACATCTTGAACAATCTGTTTTGGAGACCAATGCTTCCATATAAGTCTAGCGCATCTATGTTCCCTTCTCCTTTATGCATGACTAACATTGTAGTGCGCCTCCAGATAACAGGTAATCTTCATAATTGGACACATTTATTAAATAAGTCTGTCTCACATTCTTCAAGGTATTTTTACTTTCTCGCTACTGGTTACGGAGAGAAAGTATTGTAATGCTGCGAGAAAAATGGTAACGAAAAGTGGATAAACCTTTTAAGTCTATCGCAATTGATGACGTGCGATTGAAGACTAGTACAGTAATTTGTTCATTTAATAATTTCAAGCTAACACAAATATTACAAAAGTTATTACATTGGAGAAAATACTGCCGCAAAAACATTAAAGTTGATATCGGATGGTCTTTTTCTAGCACATGCTAGAGTAGCATGAAAAGATAATCATGTATGGATAAAAGTCTGTCTTCCATTAAGTTTATGGATATAAAATGAATCGGTGTCGAGTTAAGTTTCACGAACTTCCCGTGCGCGTTAAAATACAATAGAGTCATAATATGAACGATTTCATTTAAATCAATTGTCACTGATACCATGGTTTTTTTAAGTTTGGTAGTGTAATATACATTAATCAGTGGCGTGCATATAACCCCAGCAACCCCGCACCGCTGGGGTAAACAAGAACGATAATTTAAAGAATGTTGAAAATTAAAATGTCACATGGTCAAAAATAATCCACCCACTGTGCACTCTACTGTGATCTTTGCGACTGCCTACTGTGCTCCAACCCCAGCGCTGAAATCTTCGCGGGAGACGAGAGGCGCGGGCGCATCAAATTTAATGGGCCAGCGGCAAGCAACGATGGCGGAGAAGTCGCAGCAATGTAGCAAGCTGGAGATGGATGACGCTTTCCCCCTCCCACTGCCTCAAGGCTAGGCCTAGCTTCGATCGTTGGGATTTGTAGTATCTTTTCAGTATAGTAATAAGTACTTTTTCTAATCTAACGGGTATTCAGGAATAATTATGTGTAGCATGTCTTGCAGTAAGTATCACTGACGATATTTTGAGGATATCATTTTCAACAAGATAGTTACTCGAAAAGAAGCAGGTAATTGTATACGGTAGGCCTCGCAATAATTACACAAGATCCCAAAAAATGGGGTGGGAAGGTATTCTGGTCGGCCGCCAGCAGTTGGGGCACACAAAGTAATCACCGCACGGCCCTGCATTCAATAATTTGGCTAACTCTCTTCATTCCATTGTTGTCGGTCGTGATTGAACCATATAGATAACATTCTTATCAAAGGAAATTAATTTAGAACACACAATTTTCTTTACGTAAAGAAGTTTTGATCGATGATTGTGGTATTCAAAAATGGAAAGCTCAGATGATTGTAATTAAGGCAGGCTTGTGTGAAATTCATTTTCTGTATTATGTACTGCAAGTATTGTAATAGTTAAATTTATTCATGTTTGTTTCATTAGTAAAAGTAATAAATGACTAATGTTCCTGACAATCAAAATAAATATTGACATGCATCAGAGGAGCTTCGATTGAAATTGTTGAATTGGACTTCAATTTATAACTGAGGTGTTAGGGCAAATATTACGTAACGTTTTCCAATACTGCGATGAGTATGTGCTGTTGTAGCACAGGTAGTTTTCTTCCGAAATGGTGTAAGGAGGAGCGATAAGGCTCCATATGATCCAAGTTTTTTCGTCGCCGTGTTGCCCACTAGCGCTGCCCCCGCTCACCTGTAAGTTCAGCCATCGACCTATAATGCTGTTTTTATAACTCTGCCCCTAAAGGCCCTACTTCACGGTGACATTGTCACAGTTTTTTGCGTAGTTCTCAGTGGTGCCGCTAGACGTCGCGTGAGCGCGACCGTATACTACAGTCCGAATGGGATAGCTCCCAATTTGCCGGTCTACGAAAGACCGAGGCGTAAGTAGTGTGTGTATGTACGTACATACCTACAAGCAATCACAAGGGCCCTCAGGGGTTTGAAGACTACAGTTTGCGGGGTTTTTGATGTGCTTCATGTTCTCTTATTGCAATACTGATTTTTCTTATTGCAGATCTTTCAGCAAAATGCCTTTGTGTATTGCTATGTTCTTCCATAAACCTTTTACCAACATTTTACAAACTTCAACTTTACGGGAGGAAAGATCCTTACTCTCCATTTTGCAATGCTCACGTATAACCCTTTAAAACAGCATAATTACATTAAGTCTACTCGTTAAACAACATTTAAATGAATCCAACGCAATGAACTACGTCGGCGCAAGACATACTTTTGAAAAGAAACATCAGAACGTCATAATACTGGGCGTTACCAGAAATACATTTGAGAAGAGGACCGTTGGGTTTAGCGGAGTGTGCTTTAGTGCGATGGGCAATTAGGGTCTCACAGACCGGTGCGGAAGATCCGCAACGGGTGCCGCACGGAAAGTTCCCCGCTAGACGCGTCGGGGGAATCCATCACGATCCGTTCGCACCGCAGCGTCAATTATGTCTCAGCGTTTGGTGACAGTTTTCCTCGGCATATAAACAAAGACAAGGCAACCCGACGCAGAGGGAGCGAAGACTCCCGAAGACGGCCAGACTTCCACGAAACACGATCAGGAGCGGACAAAACGCGACCAACTGCGTTACGAAATCCGCCACGGTTTAAGTGCTGACAATTCACTACTGCGACGCTCGCCTGGCGCTCAGGTCTGAAGGTGCTCATAAGGCAACACGAGACGCGAAATTACCGCTGCGGCCATTCCACTTAGGCTGCTGATCTCCCGCGCCGGTCTGTGGGAGCCTGATGATTGATGTGGCTTTACTACTTTAATCTAATAGAATAAGAGCGTGAAAGATGAATTTTCTGTCTAATCATAAATGTTAAGACGTCGAAATAGCTCGATTTTGCATTCGTGGTGTGGGAGAGCGAGTACATTTGTTGAACGACTTGCAAGAAAACGCTTTCACTGATTCGTGAAAGAGAAATTTCTGAAATAACGAAACACTATGGCTGTTAGCACACATTGGCCTCAGAATCTGATTTCCAATACTAATTATTTTTTAGGAAAATAATGTTAATGTTTTGCCTGCCCTGAGAGTTATTTACGTTTCTGACACCTTGTGCGTGCCTGGAAGCATAACATCCGCATTTCGCTCCGCTCCTACGCGCCAAAAGAGTTGGGACTCCGGGTTTCGAAACAAAGCACCGATTGTCAATAAAGCATTTAATAGCTATGCGATATGCGAAGTCCGTCTGATGATTGTAACAAATTCGTGCTAACGGTATCTTACGTAGAAAAACAACTATTCTTTCTCGGTAAAGCGACAATTTGAGGCACTTGACGTATTATCGTGGCGATGCTCGCTTCGGCCCGGTCCGAAGATATGGTGCCCTCTCCTGGCCTTTTGCGAAGCAGTTATTCGAGCGCTTAAGCCTAGCACGTATTGGGTCAGTACGGTACGAGACCGCCGCGATGGCCGGAATTTTCAAATGTTGATTACATTGATTTCCGTAAGGGAGCGCGCACTAGTCCGGCACGGACGTGATGGAAGTATCTGTACCTTCCACCGTTTGCAAAAAGTCCGGAAGAAAGATCTGGACATCCGATGTGCCGACCAGGTGCCGACGATGTCATCGGGAAGGTCGAACTGCCTTGTGAAGCGTGTGGAGCGATCATGAATGCGCCGAATTTAATTATGTTGATTCAGAATTATCCCGGTATGTACAGCGTGATATTAAATTTTTCATTTAATGTATTACCTTATTAGGTTAATTTAATTGGTTAGCTAAACTATTTGAATCACGGAGGAACATTTGTGAAATTTTAATTTCTAGGTATTTATAAGCTGTACAATATTGGTGAAACTTACATTCTTGGCCATTTGGGATGAGCCGCGTCTCTGCCATCTTGCTGTGGCCTCCTTCAGAGCTATATAGCTCTATATAGCAGTATAGCACAATTGACCGAGACGCGGCTCACCCCGGATAGCCAAGAATGTATTGACTCCGGTCGCGGAAGCCTATGAACGCAATGGTGAAACTTCGTTGATTAATGCACTGTGAATAATTAATGTTGTTTTGGAGTGAATTATTAGTTCATTAATCAATGTCTTTTTTGTATGCATCTTGCGTGAATTACAGCGCCGAATATTTTTGAAAGTTTGTAAATAAAGTAATGCAATTATGAGACCGTTACTAAGTTAAATGTTATCAACATATTTATTGATATCTTTTGTTTTTTCAAAATATTCAATTCAGCTTCAACTTAATCGTGAGGCATCCTGAAGAACTGGAACAATTTTTCATCTTTCACCAGGTCGGGATGTAATACATGAAATTCCCCTTTTATGTCATTATCGTTCTGATGAGAAGAGAAGGGAATTGGGAATTTCTTCGACTCCTTGCCTAATTTCCTTCTTCTGTTATTAAAAATGAACCTAATGCAATTGCTTCTTTACTTCAATTCTGAAGCCGTCGTACACAACAATACAAGAGACGGGGCGAAGTGTCCGTGCCGTGCCGTGCTGTCCTGTCCTAGTACGCGCGACTCTCCCAAAAACCTGTCCGTCCATGCCGTACCGTAGCGATCCAGTGTGCGCGTATTGTTCCACACTTCTGATCCATAATTCAAAATACAAATTGTCATTTAAAATATTTTCATTTTGGTCTCTTATGTGATACCTTTATCCCATAAAATACTAATTAAAATTGAAATATCGTTTCTCCTAAATTAATTTTCAAACCAAATTTCTTAAAACCATTTCCATCATTTGTAATTTTAATTTGTGTGTATAATTTTCACCATGCCTTCTTCTAAAACCATATCTTTCCTATCATACTTTTAATAGGCATATAAAAGTTTGCGCCTTAAGCGATGTGATATGAGGAAGATAGATCCAAAGAAATTTTGCAGATTTTTCAAGGAAGGAAAGCACATATCATATTCTTTTAATTTTGTACTACCAGCAAGGCAAACAAATTATTTTTTTTCACAGCAATAAAATTCTCTTCCATTTCCATCAAATGCTCAAAATTTCACAACACCACACTCGAAAATTCTGAGCTCACCATGCTCAGAAATGGAGTTTTACTCATGAGAGACATTGGCACTTTACTAGCCGTTTCAATGATGGTAGAAAAATACTGTTTGTTCCTTTTGGCCCTTATTACATTACAAGTAGTCCTTACTTTTGAAATACAGTATTACAGTCAAAGATCTCTTTTGCAAAACAATCAGGATACCTATCAAACAAAATATGTATTGAAACACTATTGCCAGAAATGTGAATTGAAAACTGTTCATTTCATGAAGAAGGCCTCTGACAAGTTGAAAAGATTTACTGTCAGACTTCTCAGAGTAAAATGGTTTCACAAAAATCTTCCAACATTTCTCAGTCAAACACAATTTCAGTAAATTTCAAGTTGGAGCTCCAGTGGCCAGGTGTTACAGTTGAAATGCGTGATCCTGGTGCAAAAATATTTGCGTAAGTTCTCTTCACTGATTGACGAAAGATTGTAGGAACGCTGGTAATGGATGAACAAATATACAATCTTCATATTACTTTGCAACACTGATGCAATACCAAATTTAGGTGTTGTGCCAAAGAGTACAAATATTGGAGTTTTCTCCTTTTTTTTGAGCCCATTTGAATGGCCAGACATTACACTTCGACACTCCGCTACTAATTTATTCTTGTAGTTAAATGGTCACAAAAGTCTGCCTGCCTGCCTGCCTGCCTGATTCTACGCTTTTAATAAAATTGATTAATTTACCTAGTGTTTTACAATTCCTTATATAAATTCAATATGAATGTACTAAAATAGTAAATAAAGTAGAGAGACAATGTTTTTAAAAAAGAACATTACTACTAAATTTAGTTATTTTGCAAAATGACCAAATTCAACCCCTCTGCCAATGTTATGTTGCATGCTGCAAAATTAGTCAAAGCCATTAATTTTAATCATTGTATAATCACCTTCTCATACACAAGGCGAAAGGAGTAAGGGTAAAAGGGAAGTTACATTCTTTTTTAATTGAAGAGGAGGGAAAGAATATGTATAAAACATGAAAAGTTAAGAGTTGCAATACATCTTTCTTCTCTCACACAGTCACTTTCATCAAATAAGAAATTGAAATTAAATGTCAAAAGTATGAAAGTGAAACAATACATGCACAATGACAGAGCAATCATACAAAATTATAATACATTGAAATGTCACTACGATCATACGTCTATTAGTGTGTTACTTGTGAAATGCTTTACCCAGATAAACAAAACAAAACAAAACTAAAACAAACAAATGAAGTGTTTTGAACAACCAAAAACCAATTCTTCAGAAACAATTGTCACCATGTGTTAAAATCCCAGGATCATGCTGAGTCGCTGAAGCACTGACGAGCAACAGAACAAAAAGACCACAATCACCCCATGAAGACTAATTGTTGCCTTCTCAAATACTCATTGATTGAATTAAATGTTTTTTAAGCCTTTACCATCACCAATCAGTCGTGAGAAAATACTGAACATGTCAGTGTCTTGTTAAAATAGCCAACAACCCAAAATGAAGATGTGCAGAGCAACAAAGAAAGCAGCGTACTGTGTGGCCCCAATTGGACAGAACAAATTCAGCAACAACATTGAGACTTCCACCCAAAGAGATGGCCATTAGTCAGAAAACTCCACCAAACAAAAACTGAACGCCTTACCGCACAAATTCATGAGTGAATTCGACTTGCGGCCCCTAAAGTTGCCCTGATATGTTGGGTATTTCTGAGACCCTCTTGTTTGGCGGGGCTCAGACGTATCTGAAACCGCAACAGAGCAGAGCTCAGGTGAGCATTTCATAGTTGTCAGATATGACAATGCTCCATTCTGCATCAATTGGACTCAAATTAAAATCCTTTTCTTCTTTTTTTTCTCTTTACTAGTTAACAGATTGAAACATTACCAGATACTTTCATAAATGGGCTCATGTAAAAAATAATTCTTAAAAAAGTGAAACATCAACTTTATGTGGAAAATTGCTCAATTCCTCACTTGAATGAATTTCATCAAGCAAGATTTCACCTTACTGCTTGATTTTACTACCTTGAATACTACATTCGAGCATCTTACACATTGGCTTCTACTCATAGTTCACAAAAATAATGTTAGAACTTACAAATGAATGATAAATTAAGTTAATAAAATAACAATAAACAAACAAAGCATCTATTAAAACAAATATATTAAAACTACGTGCATTAATATTGTGCCAGAGAAAAGCACTACATGAACTCACCACGTGATGTTTTATATGAACCACGTCTCCCCAGTTGATTGACACTTCGACAGGGTGAAGCTCCTCTGCCATCATCTGGTGAATCTGAAAAAAAATAAAGGCTTGTTGTGAATGATTATTATTTAATTCACTCTGTGACAACTGCACATCATTTTAGATTAAGACACTGGAAAAATGTCAGCAACTCCACACACACGCGCGCGCGCGCGAGCACGCGAGCACGCGCGCACACACGCACGCACGCACGCACGCACGCACGCACGCACGCACACACACACACACACAAACACCCCCGAAAACATGGAAAACATATTACAGTCATAAGAATGATGAAAGTAACTTTTTATTTTCATTCCTCCATGAAATTCTCAATAACTATCATCACTAACCTGATTAACAGCATTTGCAGCATACATGTCTACATAACTCTCAAATACTAAATTACTGACAAACTGACAAATTTTCTGAAGCAATTACTAATTGTACAATAATACGTTTGTAATCTAATATAATAAACAATGTTTTCCTTTATACAAGATGTCTCTAATTGAAGAAATCTGTATTAGAAATAATGTTTATCAAAAAACATAAAAATCAATTGAGTATAATAAAGAATTTCTTTTACAATTGGTAACATGCTATTTCTGACAAAACGAGTTATCATGCACTATTTTCCGATTTAAATTTCTTGAAGTTTGACACATTCCAAGTTAGAAAGAGAGGGATACTGTTATACAATCCTGAGATTCAATTTTTGATGTCACTACAGCATTGCCATTTGAATGTTCATTGCATGTTACATGAATCAGTATGTGGCAACACTGCATTTCAGTTAATGATATGTCAACTCTCCAAGTTTTTTAAATCGGACAATACACAAAACATTTCAAAAATTAAATTTACAACAGCATCAACATCAATTATAAAAAGAGTACAAAGCATGAAAATGTAAAATAAGATAAAGCACAGCAAAAGCTTTTAATTCAGGAGGGAAAAAAAAACAAAACAAAAAAGAGGCCACTGATTTTTGATGAACCCAACTTCAATACATAACTTTTAAAGCTGACTCCACAAAATGTCACTACTGTTAAAGGCACTAACAATGGCAATCCACATTGTCAACTTTATCACTAAATGTAGGTCTGCAATTTTGAACTCTAGTCAATTCTTGGAGCAATTACTCCTTCGAGATGTCAAAAATAACATTTATTACTTCATGTTTCTCGTGAATCAACATTTATCTGTCACAAAAGAAGTGTGTAAGCAAATTTTAGAGTGGTTGAATAATACCATGAAAAAAGCCTAAACAACACTATTACTAACTGAGAAATCTACAGTAAAACCCCCAATTTCATGGAACCTTGTTGTAAGATAAATCCACATTTAAAATAAAATATTTCAGGTTTAGAAAATGTTGCACAAGATCACATTGCCTTCCTCTGATTTAGTGTTACTTACTTTTCGAAACCCCCATTTAAGACAAGTCTGTTTGAGATTCAACTGCAGCTCAACAGGACTTTTCGGCCAATATTAATACCTTTTGACAAAGTGATACTCCAGCACCTCATAGAAGAGATTGGCAACATTTTACAGACCAACAACACCAAGAGCACTGGAAAATTTTCTTATTTTATTTTGGGCAAATCTAGTTCACTTCTTCAGGGTAACAAACTAGTTGCTCTCCTCTGATACTGTTAGTCAATGATATCACAATTTCAATATAAAAGTGGAAATATATCTTATAACAAATTTTCAAGAGGGGTGTAGCACTGCATATTTCCCAAGTAATCAAAACTTCACACTTAAAATGCATTATAGTTGGTAATATTAAGTGGGAGACATTTGTCACTTTTGTTAGATGAGTAACCATTTTAAATAAAAACTCCTTCACTTATTAAGGAATTTCTTTCTGTTAAAATTTTGGGCCAATATATACCAATTTACAATTTATGAAAAAACATATCACATGTAGAGTGGAAAATAAATGTGCTCTGAAAACATAGTTAGTATTAGAAACCCAATGCACAAGGAAAATGGAAACATTTAAGTAAATTTCTAGTCCGTGATATTGGGGATCTTGCATAGTAATATAAGTAAAAAATTATTGGAGAGCATAATTATTTGAATCATGAAGGAAACATTTGCTGTGGTACAGCACGTCTGATATATGTTCCCAGTGCAGTCCTTTTCTACACTCACCTTTGAAGAGGGAGGCCCCCAAGCCTCTTCGCTCGTCAAGCCGGTCAGCCAGACTGTCCTGAGAACCCCGGTAATAATCGCGCTTCATGGGCGCACTGTATACCGAGTCTGGGACAAAATCAAAACCATGCAGTGATGCAGCACCAAGGCAGCATGCGAGTGCGAAGGGCACAAAATAGAAAAAATACACTTTCCTTACAATAGATATTCCCTGAAAGGACACACATTTTGATTCACATCAAAACAATTCTCAAAGTGTAAATGGATTAAGAGAAGAAAGACTATTAAGGGGTAATTCCTACCAAAGAATTCATACCTAGTTTCAAATCTTAAGAAACCGTATAGCAGGAAGATCTGTAGGAAGACAGCAGAGAAAGCTATGCAAATAAGGGAATGAAGACAAATAACTCCTGCTGATTTGGAAGCAGAAACTGCCCTCTAAACCACACCTTTTCTGTTTAATGTTCATAGCACATATGATTAATGATTGATTTATATACAT